>CM076413.1:7099479-7639023 GCA_038363315.1 Mugilogobius chulae | reverse complement strand
GTTTTCTCCCCGGCGCTGTTCTTGTTTTGTGCCTCCCTGTCCGGTGGTCCCGCCGGCTGTCTCCGTCTGCTGCCCTCATCGCCTATCGTAGCGTTGTTGGGGGGTACTCGCGCCGCGGGTCGCGCTCCGGGTTCGGCCCCGCCTCCCCCTCCGCGCGCGTCGCCCGCGGCCCGGTGTTGCGTTGCTTTTTCCCCTCCGTGCTGTCTCTTCCCTGCTTTGTGCGCTCCCGCCGTGCCCCCGCCCCCCCCCTTGCGTTGCGCCCTGTCCCCCCGCCTCGCCCTCCTGCCCGCATCTGCGCCCGCTTCCTCCCGGGTGGTTCCCCTGCCTTCTTTGCGCCGCGCCTCCGGTCGTCCCGTTCCTTCGCGGCCCTCCCGCCCCCACCCGTTTACGTCTGTCTAGGCGCGCTCGCCCCGCTTCCGCCCGTGCGCCCCGCGGTCCCTTTCGCGGCTGCGGTCCGTCGGTTTGTCTGGTCCCGCGCGCGCGCCCGTGCGGTGCGGCTGGCCCCGCGGGCCCCCGCCCGGCGCTCTGCTGCGCGCGGGCCGTCTCCGCAGGCGCCCGGTCCGGGTGCGTTCGCGTTGTCGGCCGTCTTCCGCTTTGGGGCTCCCGGCTGCTTCCTTCGTCGCGCCTTGCGCCCGCCTGCGCCCTGCGTGCCTGCGCCTCCCCCCCGGCCCCGGGGGCCTCCGCGTCTCTCGCATGGTCGGTGCCCTCGTGTGGGCCCCGCCCTCCCCCTTCTTCGCCTTGCGCCCCCCTCTCGCCCCTCTGCCTTGCCTTGCCCTCCTCGCCGTGCTTGTTGCGCGCCCTTCCTGCTTCTCCCGCCTCTCCCTCTCCCGTGCCCTCCCGTCTGTTGTTCTGCCCGGTCCCCCCCGTGTTTCCTGTGTCTGGGGCCGGTCCGCGGCCTGCCGCATGCGGCCCGCTCCCGGACCGCTGTTTGCGCCTGCTTCGCGGTCGCTCGCTCCCGGCCGTGCGTCTCCTCGGCTTCTCGCGGGCCTGGGCCCCGTGTCTGCCGCGCTCTGCGTTTGCTCCGCGCTGCGTCCTGTTTCCGTTCCTTTCTGCCTCCGCCCCTGTGCTCCCCCGCGGCTTTGCGCGGCTTCTGCTTCGGCGTCCTCTTTCCCCCCGCTCCCCTCCCACTTCGCCCGTCGCCTCTCCGCCCCTTTTCCCTGTCCCCCTTGGCGCCCGGTGTTTCCCCCCCCTGCTGCCCCGGCCGCGCCGTTCTCGCTGCCGCCTGCTTCTCGGGCCGACCCGGTGCCTCGCTGCCGCCGGTTCGCCGCCCGGCCCCCCCCCACCCTTTCCCCGTCCTCGTGCGTCCGACCGTCGGCTCTCCTTCCCGGCTCCCTCTCTCGCGTGCCGCGGCCTGGGGTCGGGCCCCCGTCTGCTTGGCCGCGCCCCTCGCCGTTGTCCTCCGGTTGCCCGCGTTTGTTCTCCGGGGGCCCCTGCCGGCGCCCGCTGCGCGCCTTTCCCCCTCTCGCGGCCGGTTTCCCCGGCTCCTCCGCGTCGGGCCTCGCATCTGCGCGCGCTGCCTTGTGTGGCGTCCCCATCGCGTGGACTGCCGAGGCGCGTGGTCGGCGCGGGCTGCCGACCTAGGTGGGCCGGGCTCTTCTCCTGGTGCCGCCTCTGTCGCGCTCGCTGTTGGCTCGCTCCCTTGCCCGGTGCCGGTCGCGCCGGCTTGGACCATGGGGTGTCTGTGGCCTGTTGTGTGTCGGCGCTCTTGTGCCGCGCGGCCGGCGTGTGGCCGCCCGGCGTGTGTGCCGCTCGGCGTTGCGGGTGTGTGTTTCGCGTTCTCGTGTGTCCTGTCTCGCTGTGCGCGCCGCGCTGGGCTCCCCCCTCGCCGCCTGTTCGCCCGTCGGCCCTACCGGTGCGCCCCTGCTCCCTCCTCTTCTTTCCTCGATGGTTGGGCAGGGGCCTGTCGGGCGCGGGGGCCGGCTCTCCTCGGTGCTTCCGCTCTCTCGGCCTCCGCTGTCCGGCTGTGGCACAATGTTCTGTCCCCCCGCCCTCCTTTGGCTTTCTCCTCCGTGCCGTCTTGCCCCCCGGCTTAGGGTGCGGGCTGCCGCTGTCTGGCTGGGCTGCGTCGCGGGTCCCTGGTCTCGTTGCATTGTGCCCGCCGTACCTCGCGGTGCTCGCTCCGCTTGGTTGCCTGCTGTTTCCCTCCCTTTGGGGCTGTCTCTCCTCGCGCGCTTGGGGCCCTGGCTTCCCCTTCCGTTCTTCTCTTCCCCCGCTTGTGGCCTTTCTCTGTCGTCTCCGGGCTCCGGTGCTTTTCCGCTTCATCGTTCCGTTTTTCCCTCTGCCGGCTCAGCCGGGCCGCCTCCCCCCGCCGCCCCGCCGGCTCGCGCCTCGAGTCCCCTTGAGGTCCCGGTGTGGGCAGCCCGGCGACGTAGGCTCTGAGACCCTACAGTATTGGGCAAAGCATGGAAGCAAAGACTGGGCATCAGGTTCTATAGATATGGACTCACAGTTTGGCAGAACAGGTACTGTGATTACATCCTTGATTGTTGGCGGGATGTAAAACTGGGGTGTGTCCAGCTCAACATCTTCCTCTCCCATATCACCATCAGACTCATGGACTACTGGCTGACTACGAGTCCGAGGCCTTCGAACAGTAGAAGCTGGAGAGTCTGAAAGCTGGCAGCCTGAAAAACCACATGGGAGTAATGGGGTCAGGTCAAAAGTTCTAGTTGGCCCAGTTGCATCATGTTCTGGCCGTACTGTATACACAGGTAGATCACCAGCACGCTTAATGACCACATAGACATCTCTCTCCCACTTGTCCTCCAACTTATGCTTGCCACGGAGCCGCACATTCCGCACCAAGACTCTGTCTCCCTCCTCAAGACTTGATGGAGTCACTCGTTGATCAAACCGCTGTTTGTTTCGTTCAGCATTTTTCTCTGCCATTTTGAAAGCGAGTTGATAGCTCTCTTCCAATCGGGATCGTAAATTTTGCACATACTGAGAATGAGACTTGGAAGCTGGTTCACGTGCAGGCAAGCCAAACGCAATATCAACTGGTAGTCTGGGGAACGGCCGAACATAAGTTCATATGGTGTAAAGCCAGTTACCTCGTTACGAGTACAGTTTGTATGCGTGAACCATCGGTCTGACATATTCCTTCCAGGTGGCCTTTTGTTTTGTTCCAGTGTTCCCAGCATATTAAGGAGTGTCCTGTTGAATCTCTCGACTGGATTACACGCGGGTGGTAAGGTGTGGTGCGTGTCTTTTGAATGCCAGAGATTTGACAGAGTTCCTTAATTAGCTTGGATTCAAAATCCGGCCCTTGGTCCGTGTGCAATCTTTCAGGGATGCCGTAATGCACAATAAAGTTTTCCCAGAGGCACTTTGCTACTGTCCGCGCTTTCTGGTTGGCAGTTGGTATAGCCACCGCATACTTTGTAAAGTGATCCGTTAGAACCAGGACGTCCTTGGTGTTACTTGTATCAGGTTCTAAAGTCAGATAGTCCATACAAAGCAGCTCGAGCGGACGAGTAGTCTTGATGTTCACCAACTGAGCGGCCTTCTCTGGCAAAGCTTTGCGTCGCACACACCGAGGGCAGGTTCGGACTTTTGTCTCCACATCCGCCGCCATCCGTGGCCAAAAGAATCGCGAACGGATGAGGTCAAGAGTCCGTTCCATTCCCATGTGTCCCATATCGCTATGGAGTGCATCAAAGACACTTGAGTGGAGGTCTTCTGGAAGAACCAACTGGAACATAATCTGCTCACCGTCTTGTCTTCTGCGATACAGACATCATTACGCAGCTCAAGACGATTAAGTTCTCGTAACAGGAGAGAGAGGTTTGGCAGCTCTTGCTTCGCTGTTGGCGGGATCTTTTCCCCTGTCTCGATTTGATGGATGATTTCACGAATACAGGGATCAGCTCGTTGCCGCTCTTTCAGGTCCAGATGGGACAGGGTTGAGATGACAGGCAACCCATGCTGAGTCTCATCTGCGAAGCATTCTGGCACTGCAGTCGCTGTTACACTCATAGACTCAACCCAGAGTAAATGAGCAGTTAGCAGAGTCAGGAGAAGAACTTCTGGTCAGCGAACTGAGGCAAATGGCAGCAACAACCTCTGGAGAAACTTCCACTTCATTCTCAGTGCTATGGTCTCTGGCAAACCGCCTGACAAGGTCCCATTCCTGTTGTAGATGCTTATCTGATTGATGTTCATGTGGTCTCCTCGAAAGAGCATCTGCATCAAGGTTCTGTTTGCCAGCACGGTATTGGAGCTTGAAGTTGTAGGTTGACAGGGCCGCAAGCCATCGGTGGCTGGCTGCATCCAGCTTCGCAGAGGTCAGTATATACGTCAGGGGATTGTTGTCAGTTATCACGACGAATTCAGCACCATACAAGAAATCGTGAAACTTTTCTGTCACGCTCCATTTTAAAGCTAGAAACTCCAGCTTATGAGCAGGATATCTTGCTTCGCTGGTGGGACAGACCACGGCTGGCATATGCAATCACCCGCAACTGACCCTCTTGCTCTTGGTATAAAGCTGCTCCGAGCCCAGTAGTACTGGCATCGGTATGCAAGATGTAGGGCAGCTTTGGGTTAGCAAAAACCCAAGACAGGAGCGGTTGTCAGCTTCTCAATGAGCATGTCAAAAGCATGCTGGCACTGGATGGTCCATCGCTCTCCAAATGGCTGTCGGCTGTCTAGACCTGATGTGGTGGTTGAGCGTTTCTGAGCAGAGCGGCGGGAAGGGGTATATCCCTTGGTTAGGTCATTAAGTGGCTTTGCAATAGCAGAGTAACCACTTATGAACCTTCGATAATACCCCGCGAATCCCAAGAAAGACTTAAGTTCTTTCAGTGTACGGGGAGTTGGCCAGGATTTTAGAGCACTGACTTTCTCGGGATCGGTCTCCACGCCCCTCTCTGACACCACATGACCCAGATATTTCACAGAGGTTTGGAAAAACCTGCATTTGTCAGGCGACAACTTTAAGCCATATTCCTTGAGGCGATGCAGTACCCTCAACAATCGCCGCTCATGTTCTTCAAGTGAGTCTGAAAAAATGATCAAGTCGTCAAGGAAGACAAGAACTTCTTTTAAGTGTAGGTCTCCCATACACTTCTCCATTAGGCGTTGGAAGGTCCCAGGGGCATTCGTTACACCCTGGGGCATACGATTAAATTCCCAGAAACCTAATGGTGTCACGAAAGCTGTTTTTTGCCTTGTCTGCCTCTTCCATTTCTATCTGGTAATAACCAGATTTGAGGTCCAGAACACTGAACCAACGGGACCCATTGAGCGCAGAAAATGACTCCTCTAAGTTCGGCAATGCATATGCGTCCTTCACTGTCTGAAGGTTTAGTTTTCTATAATCAATGCAAAGACGCACATCTCCGTTTTTCTTACGAACAACAACAATGGGCGACGAAACGGGGACTCTGACTCGCGGATTACACCGGCATCAGCAAGTCCTGAAGATGGTTACGGACAGCTTCGATGTCATTGGGATGAATTGGACGAGCTCGATGTTTGAAGGCCGTTTCGTCGTGCAGATGTATTCGGTGTTTCACCTTGTCGGTTCGTCCGAAGTCTAAGTCATGATGTGCAAACACTTCTGGTAGAGTCTGGAGTGTTCGAATGACTCTTTCCTTCCATTCAGGAGGAATTGGTGAGTTCCCAAAGTCGAACTTTATGGACTCTTGAAGATGATCTTTAGATGGTAACCGTTCAGGAGCAGCATGGAGAGAGAGGATCTGTGGTGACACTACAAGCTCGGCGATGACACTCAGAGGCGGTAGGGTTATGGATTGCTCTGACTCATTGCTAAGAACAACCGGAATCTTGTGATGTGGATGGGTTGGCAGTGCCACAAGACTGTTCTGCACACACAGCCCCCAGGCAAAGGAGTGGCCGGATGTTCTACTAGGGCCCAACCAGCAGAAAGGGGCGATATGGCACGGACAGAGCCTTCAAGCACAACAGTTTGGCCGGCAGGAATCAAGACAGAAGAGTTATTGGCCAGCCGCACAACCCCATCACTACCTCTCTGACTCTTCTGATGCCGAATTTGCAACAAGTTCAGAACTGCTCGATACCCATGCAAAGTTGGTTGAAAGTCAACATATTCAGTTTCTGCGTACTGTTCGTAGAGTGCGTCCAATGTGTTCATTCCGATTAAAATCTGGGTCTGAAACTCAGTACGTACATCAGGAACTACTAGAGCTAAAGTGTCAATGTCAAATTCAGTGCCCAGGAACTCTCGAGGGAAAGTGACTGTCACATCTATATACCCAAGATAGGGAACTGACTGTCCCGCAGCTCCCTCGACATGCAGCAAGTCGCAGAGTGGGTTTACTGGTAGATGTGACAAATATTTATTATAAAATGACACCGGGATTGTCGTCACTTGAGACCCAGTATCAAGTAGACACTGACAGTTTTGACCTGCAAGGCTCACTTCGGCAGTACACCTGGATCCAATCAGCCCTTTGGGAAGGCGGGACTTATTTGATTGGGTGGACTGAGCCAACTTGCACTTTATGGATCTCTGACTTGTGGGACATTGTGAGTCCTCATCCGTTCCTGGCTGTCCCTCCACAGGAACTCCTCTTAGTTTAAAGACTGAGAGCCTGAGCTTGACTTTTGCCACTTCTGCTGCTTTTGATTAAACTGCTTTTTCTTGGCAGCCACAAGTGAAGGATTTGGGTCATTGTCACAGTTTGACTTGATGTGACCATCTTCTCCACACTGAAAACAATAGCCCGGCCTGGGACCAGAGGAAGGATTTTTATTTGGTGGCCGAGCGATTGACTTTCCCCCCTTCTGAGTTTCTGCCGACTTATGCGTGGATTTGAACGAGGCAGATGATCTGGAACTGGCCTGAGCAGCAGTCAAAGAGGCAAGTTGTTTTTGAATATCTGCTAGCTGCTTAGCAAGCTGCTGTGTGACAGTTGTAAAATCATCACAAGCACTCTTCTCCTCAGTAGCTGTATAGGCGTACTGAGCTTGTGTGGCGGCTCTGGGTTTTACTGAGCCGAGATGTTGTTTCATTCTCAGTGCTTTAGCAGCTTCTCGATCTTCTTCTGTACGAAGCAGTAGCAGGAAATCAGAGAAGGTAGGTGGATCTGACTTGCGCTGTTTTTAGTTGTAACTCTGAAATTAATGTATTGTTCCAGCAGCCTCGGCAGAATTGATTGAGCAGGAAGCGGTCCATTGCAGATTCCGGAACGCCGCCCCTCTTCACCGCCAGGGTCAAAGCAACTTGCAAGCGCTGCAAATATATGGAGGGCTTCTCACCTGCATCCTGGAAAGTATCCATAAATTTTGCGTAGAGTTCATCACCATCCTGGACGGTCCCATAGGCGGAGTCAAGATTTGCAGGTAGGTCACAGGAGGCGTATCGGCTCTCAAATGTTTTACCATGTCGGCTGCAGGTGGAAAGAGGCTTTCAAAAATTTTGCGAGACCGCTGCAGATCTGATACCGAGGGGTCACCCATGAGTAAGTCGACACCTGATCGCCATGCATCATAGTCTGATTCATGCTGGGGTCTTGGCAACCTCCCCGAAAATGCTCTGAGTCGATGGCTGGAAAGATGCATGGATAATTCATCATTCTTTACTATGTGTTCCACCAGATAACGTTGCACTTGTGGTGGATTAAACTCTGGAGCAGACGCTGATAGAAAAGAAGCTCTTGATCTCGGTCTGTCTTGATTTTGGCCAGCTGGGTCAGAATGAAGGTTTTGCCCATCCGTGGCTGCAGGTGGAACTGGAGCATCACTTTGGAGAGAGTTCGGTGCGACTGAACCTCCCGCAGTAGACTGAAAGCTCCCTCCATCTCCTCATCAGGTGGCGGTTTCACTTGGGCAGAACTTGGGCATAGCTCGTTCACTGACTGCCCAAGTAGAGACATCACCCCAGTTAGAACTGCAGCGTAATCCTGCCCAGTTATTTTAGCTAACTTTTGCAATTCAGTGAGATAGGTTTGAGTTTGTGCTTTACCTAACTCATCCGCGCACACAGTAGCTAAGTCAAAGATATCATAGCTCACATTGGTAGATTTACAAACATATTTGTATGGCAATATCTCCTGCACTTCACTCGACTCAAATTCGACAATGAGCACACGGCATAATACTGGGGTCAGTTTGTCACAAAATTCAACTTTTGCAATTTTGCCATACTGTGCCAAAAATTCCACAATTTCATCGGCTATTTTACTTTTTGTAATATCTTTGACTAGCACACAATTTGGTATTTTAATACCCCGTTCCTCCAATATGTCCATGTTGTCCACAAATATACAAGAAAATATTTGATTATGAAATCACAAACAAACAAAAAAATTGTATATATAGTTATTCAACTCTCTCCTGGCTCGCTCGCCACGTTATGTAACACGGATGTTAACTATGACAATAGCAATAGTAGATTGTTGGGCTAGGACCAGAAGGCTAGAAACGACTCACTAAGAGAGAGTAGACAGAGGCAAGTATTTTGCTTTTAAATAAGTGATGTATATTAAATATTTTGTGGACAAACAGGACACAGAAAACACAAATTGAATGGCCATTCACAAACAAAAATAACAATATGCAAGATATGCAAGATTTCATCAAGTGGTTCACAATGATATTGCACGATCCGGCTAGTAAAGTTCATTCGCCCACAACCCCCACAGTTCAGTTCATAGGCGCGATCCAAAATTACGAAAAGTGCGAAAAGTCCATTTAAGGCTGAGGTAAGATGTTGTATTGTAAACCGAACAAGTGAGGTGCGAGGCAAAGAGGAAAAAAGGCTACTGTGAGCCGCCTACCCGGCCCGACCAGGTCAGGTGCAGTTCAGTTGTAGAAGTCTTCAGATTTGGGCTCAAGGCTGATTCCATAGCTCGCCATCAGAGAATGAGAACCTGGCCTGAATAAACACAGGACCACGGGCTCAGTCATTCCATTATTAAATAGTGTGCACACAATCAAAATCTAAATTCCAAAATCTCCAAATTGCAATTAATAATACTAGCCGTATTGTTAATAAATTACTGATTATCAAAAATATCAATATAAAGTGCAATAAGTATTTATAAGTAAGTGCATATCATTATTAATACACAGAAAGGCAACAGTAAAATTGGCACAGAAGAACCTCCATACATAGTACTCAAAGCACTGTTCACTTCAATTCATTATCACTACAAAACAACTAAACAGAGGCTTTGAGAGGCTTCTGATTAGGCTGTACATCTTTACACAAGTCCAATAAACACTCGACATAAATATCAGAACATTTAAATGTAAAACATTGGAGAAAACGGGTGTTTAAAACCCAATGCTAACCGCCCATTGAAAATGAATGGGGCCGGCTAGGCTAACGTTAGCGCAACAAACAAACTCACCATTTCCCCGTAATAGCTCAGAATCGGATCTCATTCCCGACACACTAAAGGCCTGGTGGTGGGCACCTATGATTGAACAATGAGTTTAATAAAGTTGAAGCGTTGTTATAGCAAAATAAGGCCAAATGAGCACTTTAAACCTACCGGTTTCACAGGCTCCTCACACTAGCCTCGCACCTGCAGACTGAATTGTGCTACCGGGTAATATTGTGCCCTGATTGGCCACACTAGGTCATGTGATCGGGTGCAGGGAAATCACATGAGATACAGCAGAGAGGGAAGAGATGAGAACAACTGATGGAATAAATCTGAATTTTTCACCTGGGCTACACAGGTGTTTTTTATTGCTCAAAAATACCGTGCCTGTCCACAGATCTGACTTGTAACTTAAACATCACCATGAAGAAGAGACAGTCTTTTCCACAAAATTTGAACTTTGAAAGTAAAGAAAGACAGAAAGAAAGTAAATGTTTAAATTTCCAAGCAATATTTTGGTGACTTTGGTAGGGTTCATATCGCCTTTTACCTTCCATTGTGGTATTATGGGAAACTCTGACATCTATTGTGACAGCCAGGTCATTACTGAGGGATTATAAATCAAACATTTAGTCTACATTCATCTCCGGACTCTTTTGCATTTAGATAACCTCCTATGTCTAAGTCAAATAGTGGTGTTATTAACATCCTGAGCTCTAATGACAGAGGACGCCCCGTTAATGGAGGAAAATTGTGCTTTCAGATCCCACACTCGTCGTTCTCTGTGCAGCATTTTTTGAGAGATTAAAGCCTTGATTTTAATGATAGACATTGAGAGCTTAGTGCAAGATCAAGAGTCTGTTATAGAGGGGAATGTGAATGCAAAACTCAAACATGTTTGCAATGGAATTTTTTTAAATTGGATTAAGCTACAATATTATAAGGAAGTCCAAGGATCTGAGGTTGGGCATAGGTAAAATAGAAGATGGGTTCAAAGACACTGTGATTATGCCAACCAAATATTGAGTAATTATGGTAGCCAAAGTGCAAAAGTTATTGGGGGAGTAAGTTAACTATTTTCCATTGAAGGTCCTCTTTTACTTTACCTGTCTATTTCTCTCGTCCCCCTTTTCATCCTCTTTCACATGGAAAAGCTTTGCCATCTGCAAGCAAATTATCCAGGCTATGCCATGCTCATTGTCCTGTCTTTGCCAAATTTTTAAATGTTTCAGTAGTAAGAGCCAAGTGGTATTTTACCTGTAAGAATTAATGTTGAAATACGCATCAATGAAATTCTCTGAACAGTGGAACCTCTTACCTCAACACTTTAAAGGTGCACTGTGTAACTTTCTGGGGGTGAAAAGTCAACTACACAATTCAATTAGAAAGTTAAAACCATACTTTAGAACATAGATCTAAATACATTTTATGTGATAATGTGGAAAACAATACATACAGAAACAAACATTCAGGCCAAATAACTGTTCTTATTGTGGTTATGCAAGCTCACTCAAAGCAAAGACAACATTTTTTTATACATATATTTAGTGCAACAAAGAAATCTAAAATGGCAAAAACGTGCTTTTTGTCAAGTTTATTTTTGGCTGAAATATTACACAGTGCACTTTTAACTTCAATATCTTTAGACGAATGAACAAAGTGACTCATCAGCAGTTGCTTTTGACTCCTAAGAGATCCTCTGACTGCATTGATTATTATTATGTTATGCAATTTCTATGTATGTGTGTTGTTTTATAGGCCTACTGTAGTGAAATAACAATGAAATAATAATGTACTTTTACATTTGGCTTGGGTTTTACTTTTGTCATCTTGCTCACTGATGACTGTTTGTAAAAAATATCTAGATATCTAAGAATTATAAGAAAGAATATTATATTATATTATTATAGAAAGGAAGGAAGGAAGGAAGGAAGAAGGAAGGAAGGAAGGAAGGAAGGAAGGAAGGAAGGAAGGAAGGAAGGAAGGAAGGAAGAAAGAAAGAAAGAAAGAAAGAAAGAAAGAAAGAAAGAAAGAAAGAAAGAAAGAAAGAAAGAAAGAAAGAAAGAAAGAAAGAAAGAAAGAAAGAAAGAAAGAAAGAAAGAAAAAGAATTAGTAAGCATACAATCAGGTTTCACTTAAAGCTGTGGCCAGTCGAACCATTTAAATCAAATGCTTCAAAGCAACTGTTACTACAATGCAGTGCACATTGTATGATCACATGTTTCTCTGATCAATAGTACACACTTTTTAGTGATATACTAATTACTCTGGTTTCAAACTCCCTCCCTCACCTTAGGCATCTGTCTGGCATTGGTCCAAGAAGCACAAGCAAACAGACTAGGCTTGACTTTGATTAACTCCCTCCCATCAAAGTTCACATGTTCAATAGACCCTCTGACGCCTTTAGGCCCCTGGGAGTATCAGCTTAACCTAACTGATAGGAATAAGCAGTAGTAAGTCAGCAGCAATAGAGGATAGACTCAAGCTATTCTTTTAGAAATTCAGTATTCAGCTTTACTGGGTCTGTATGTTTAGTTTTTAATCTTAATTGGCCTGGTTATAAGTTTCAAAGAGTAATGCTATAAGTCTATTCTTAAATGTAGAGACTGTGTCAGCATATTTGACATGAGAGTTGATTTCATAAGGGTGCTTGATAACTAAATGTTCTGCCTCCTAGTTTAGTGTTTTGAGAACTAAGTGAAGACTTAGGATGATAAGGGACTCTTTAATATTTAAAGTACAAAGGCGTTATATCATCCACAGCTTTATAGATTAGAAGATCTATAAAGCTGTTGATATTGTTGCTGCTGCATTTTGAACCAATTGAAACCTATCTATACTGGACACATTCGTCAACACATTTAGGACAACTATTGAGTATTGTTGCCCCAATTCACAAAGCAGGATATAGGGAAGACGGTAATAATTACCGATCAGAAACAAAATACAAAAATAAATTGATTTGATTTGATTCAATTTGGTCAATTTTTTGACCTGGATTCTATCAGATTGGTGTCAGTGTGACCACATAAACAAACCACATCCAACATCAGCTCATCCCACCGTGGTCTATTGCAGGATTGGAACATCGGCCCACTTCTCTTCTCTCGATATATAAATGACTTGCCATCTATCTGCCAGGAGACATACAGAACAGGTTGCTGCCAAAGTTACAGCAGCCATGGAGGAAGTGGTGAAGTGTCCTTCTGAATCATGTAGGCTATTACGAACCGTAATAACTGATGATCCAATCAGGCTATATGTTTTTGGCTCTGACTTCCCTATAGTCAGGATTAGAACAAAGAGGAAAGAGTGCAGGATCAATCTGAGTAAGTTACGTCACTAAGAATGTACTGAATTAAACTGTGTCACCACCATCAATAGCTCATGTCTGGCACAGGGTTCTAACAAAAATGAGTGCTCAAGTGGGTTTATTTGCCTAAATCGAAAGTGTCAAAAACATTGACAACATGACAAAAATGCTCAAAATTATGTATTTACAGAACACATGTGAGTTCAACTTCTCAACAATGGATCCCCTTTAACTTTCACTTTAGAGCGCGCAATCTGTCAATCGAAAAGACCCTTTATTCATCTTTTGCTCCTCCCACTAAGCAAAATACATTCACAATAATACAAATTGAAAAATACACACGTTAAATAAATTTACTGTGTTTTCAGTTCTTTAAACTTTATAGATTCTATCGAAAAAACATCCTTAAATAGTGCAAGAAAATGGTTACATAACGCACATCACATGATTAGTGCCTCCCTGGTTGCTTGTGTCCCCAGATGTTGACTGCACCTTTAGACTTGAAAAGAGAAAGTAAGGGGAAAGCAGACCTGGTTGCAGCATTTCTCTTTTATATCCAGCAAAGGTATCTAGATTTTACTCACATATTCACAGATGGAAGAAAAAACCCAGAAACAGAAATAACAGGCTTTGGAGTAGCAGTTCCTACTAAAAACACAGGCATCAACAGACAGACCTTAGACGGGTCGGGACATAGCACCAATGTTTCTCTAAAATGGGCAGAGCTTGATAAAGTGAAGCAGGTACTGGTTTGTTCAAATTGTGTGTCAGTATTATAGCATTAAGACTGTTCACTTAAAGACAAGACAGGACATTCTTTTTGATCTGTTAATGAGTTTTACAAGAATTCATCGTAGTTGTAGCCATGGTAAGTTTCTGTGGGTGCCAGCCCATGATGGAATCAGTGGAAATGAAAAAATGGACACACTGGCAAAAACAGCTCTCAACAAAAGGAAAATAGAGATGAGGACTAGCAGCAGCAAAACAAAGGCAAAAAGTGTCATTTGGAGGCAGGTCACCAAGAAATGGCAGAAGCAATAGAATGATGGGGGAAAAGGAAGATATGTGTACAACATTAAGAAGTAGGTGCCAGGAAGTCAGATCCAGGGGAGCCATCGGAGAGAGAAAGACTTAGGTTAGGGTAGTGTGGACTTAATGGAACACTAAAAGCATCGTGTGTGAGATGTGTCAGGAGGAGGAGGAAACAGTGGAACATGACATTTTATGTTGTAGGATGTACAGCGAGGAAAGGGGAGCAATAAAACAAAGACTGAAAGAACTAGGGATCAGGGAGTTCAAGTTAAAGATAATTTTTACTTGTAATAGTAGTGAACAAGAAGGAGCATTGGTGGGTTTTTAAAAGACACAGGAATTTATGATCAAATATAAAAGCTTTTTTTTTTCTTTTTTGTTGCTTTATACGGATAGATTGTAAGCTTCTGACCCACACTCCGGAACAGTAGGCGGCAGCAAAGCTTCCTAATATGGTTGCCATACGCCGTAAAAAAAAAACAAAAAAAAAACAAGAAAACCAAGTGTCAGCTCGGTATGGCTGAAGCACACAACACCTGCAGAGTAAGGGAACATGAAACAGTCAACAGTGTCTGATAAAAATTCCAACTCGCCCAAGTGTGCACCTTGGCGGATTAGTAATGGAGGATCGAAAGGAATGGTGTTACAAATTTTGATGAGACGTGTGGATAGGACGTGTGGATAAGATGTGTGGGGAAATACAAAAATGTGTAGAATAAATGAAAATGTGTTTGGACGTGAGAACAGATATGACGGATCAAATGTGCTCTCTGATAAAGGCAGATCGACTCCGTCAAAATGCCACATCAATTTGATCCTTAAACACAGAAGATAGCCTAATATATTGCAAATAGAGCCCCCACATGGACCCTGGAGCAGACTTTACTGCAGATCCCCCTTTAGGCTCGGCAAATGGCCAAGAGAAAACACAGGCTCAGGCGAAAACCAGACACAAAGAGCAGTTAGAATCATAAAAAACACCAACTTGATCCTGTGACAAACTGCTGTATTTCTAGTAAAGAAGACTTTATTTGTTTCATCGATAAAAGACCAAAGCAAAGCTAGAGCATTAGGAACAGCTGTTTCCTGTTTGTTGAGCCAAAACACTGTGCGTAATGTGTCCAACATAATCTAACCTTTATGCACAACATAAAATGGGTTTAAATGCAATGGGTTTAAGAGTCGCAAAAAAGTATATTTAAAAAAAAAAATTTAAAAAATGTCTATTTATATAGCGCTTTTCTACCTTTCCAGGCACTCAAAGCGCTTTACAATCTAGCATCCACTCACCCAGTGTACGCAGACACTGAGGTAGTGTGGGTTAAGTGTCTTGCCCAAGGACACAACGACCTGTCGTCCCACCGTGGCACCTGGTTTTCTAACGGTCTCCCATCTGAGTACTAACCAGGCCCTTTCTTGCTTAGCTTCTGAGATCTGACGGGATCAGGCTTTGACAAGCAGGTATGGCCACGGGTATGGCCACAGCTGCTGAGATTAACTTGCAAGAATCCTTTTTTATTAACTTTGGAGACATACTGTATGTAGCAAACTTTTCCTTTACAGAAACACAGGAGCATTTTTTTATTGTTTTTTATTTTATATATATATATATATATATATATATATGATCCCTCTCACCCTACGCGGGTGGTCTCATCCGCTTTCCAAGCTCGGGTCCTCTACCAGAGGCCAGGGAGCTTGAGGGTTCTGCGCAGTATCCTTGCTGTTCCTAGGACTGCACTTTTCTGGACTGAGATGTCGGATGTAGATCCAGGGATATGTTGTAGTCACTCATCCAGTTTGGGGGTCACGGCCCCCAGTGCACCGATCACCACGGGCACCACTGTTGCCTTCACCTTCCAAGCCTTCTCCAGCTCTTCTCTGAGCCCTTGGTATTTCTCTAGTTTCTCATGCTCCTTTCTCCTGATGTTGCCATCACTTGGTATTGCCACATCCACCACCACGGCTCTCCTCTGCTCTTTATCCACCACCACGATGTCTGGTTGGTTCGCCATTACCATTCTGTCTGTCTGTATTTGGAAGTCCCACAGGATCTTGGCTCGGTCATTCTCTACCACCTTGGGAGGTGTTTCCCACTTAGATCTTGGGGTTTCCAGTCCGTACTCGGCACAGATGTTCCTGTATACTATGCCAGCCACTTGATTATGGCGTTCCATGTACGCTTTCCCTGCCAGCATCTTACACCCTGCAGTTATGTGCTGGACCGTCTCCGGGGCCTCTTTGCACAACCTACACCTTGGGTCTTGTCTGGTGTGGTAGATCTGGGCCTCAATGGCTCTGGTGCTCAAGGCCTGCTCCTGTGCAGCCAGGATGAGGCCTCTGTGCTGTCCTTCAGCCCAGCCCTTTCAAGCCATTGATAGGATTTCTTGAGATCAGCCACTTCAGTTATGTTCCGTGGTACATCCCATGTAGGGCTTGTCCTCCCATGATGGTTCCTCCTCCAGCACCTCATCTGTTCCCCACTGTCTGAGACATTCACTGAGTACGCCATCTGTTGGGGCCTTGTCCTTGATGTACTTATGGATCTCGGATGTTTCATCCTGGATAGTGGCTCTCACGCTCACTAATCCTCGGCCTCCTTCTTTTCGGCTAGCGTACAGTCTCAGGGTGCTGGATTTGGGGTGGAACCCTCCGTGCATGATGAGGAGCTTTCGTGTCTTAAATCTGTGGTCTGTATCGCTTCCTTTGGCCACCTTATTATTCCTGCAGGGTATCTGATCACTGGCAGGGCGTAGCTGTTTATTGCCCGGGACTTGTTCTTGCCATTGAGCTGACTTCTGAGGACTATATATATATATATATATATAATATATTATATATATATTATATATATTATAAATATATATAATATATACTTTCCAACTCGCCACAGCAGTGGTGTCAGAAAGAGGAGTTTTTATATCCCACCAGGGCGGCTTGACTGTGGCATCAACTCAATGTGACATCAGAGTATACTGAAAATGCACTGACTGCATTTGACCATCATTGCAGCACAGTTACAATTTTTGCACACATAACTGCAAATGAGCGCGTTTGCACAGAAATGTCCAAAAAATGCCTTGAAACAATAGATAATTCAATTTTGACTCCATACACAAAAAAGGTTCATTTTGACTAATATCATTTAGTTCAGCTGAAAGAGATACTGAGAGAGGAAAAGTGTAGAGGACAGATTCTAAGACAATCACTGCACTAAACAATATTTCAGAAAAAACATTGCATTTAGTCTGTGATTTTAGTGCAACCTAAACTATAGGGGGACTAAACCATGGAGTTTAATTCCTTGCATCAGACAAAATAGGTACACACGTTCCGTTTCATAGACAAAAAGTACACAATTTTCCATGCATGTTTTCCCCTGGTGCTAAGCACCCCTAAGCTTGGAAATCTATCGCCCCACTACTAACTATCAAGAATTCTGCCACTCACAGGCCTGTTATTTCAGATTTAGGAAGATTTTCAATCTTCTACTTATTACTGTATTAATAGCTGTTTTAATTATTTTAATAGCAAGTACATGTAGAAGATGGTTTGTGCCTAACATTGTGATCTAGAAAAACATTTTTAAGTCAACAAGATAACTCTTGACATTTGATCTGGAAAAATCAACTGATTGCCAATTCAAAACATATCTATAAATACAATTATGTTTCTAACTAGCTGATACAATCACCACCATCAAGCCAAGAGAAAGTGGAAATACCAATTCTTTTGAATGCACAGGCCTCCTGATGGGGAAAAAGCCTTGAGTTATGAGTGTACACACTTAGTTTTGGCCTCTTCATGCCTGAGTGGATGGTGGATCTGACAGTGCAGCTTTCCATAAATCCCCATGTGGTGAGTGTCTGGAGGTTAGGGGGTCCTGTTTCCATGAGAACCACACACAGAGGGATGAGCAGCTCTGGAGCAGGTCCCAGCCCAGAGCAGTAGCACACCAGCTGTCCCTGCTGTTTCCAGTGTTTTAAGAGACACTGTTGGTGAAACTAAGTTTAAGTTTTGGACAAGATTCTGAATACATTCACTTATTATGTTGGTTCCTGCTCATTGTTGTTCATTTACTGTTTTATAACCTAAGGTATTATTTAGAGGAAAACATTTGCTTGAGACGATTTTTATTGGCCTACCAAAAATAAAAAATATTAGGGGTGTCAAATTAGTGCATTAATTGCAATTAATTAATTACAGACATATTAATTGAGTAAATTTTTTTAATCACATTATTTTTTTTTATTTTGAAATCTTTAACTTCATTGTTTCCATATTTGAGTTGCAAAGTGGACATAAGGGTTGTTTGACTTAGCAACAAAAGACTTCTTAAAGTCTTCATTTTTTGCTATATATGAATATTTCCATCTGCAACAATAATGTAATTAATTAAATTGGATAAAAACAGAACAAAAACACTTAAGTTGAGTGTTTTTCTCAGCAATTTTAGGTGAGATTAAAAATAGATTAATTAGATTAATTAATTACAGATCATAATTAATGAATCTCTTCAATTTCAATTTTGTAATCGCTTGACAGCACTATATTTAAAAAAAAAAAAAAAACCTAGTCTAGTGGACATTGATTTCATCTTTCAGATACGAATAAAATAATGATGTGTTCATGGTGTGGGAACCGGGGATTTATTGATTTGGGAAAATTCAATAAAATAGTAATATTTAAAATGTAACAATGATCAGTGTTCACGTGCCGCACTGCACAGCCTCAATTTCCTTCTGCATATTAGGCTTTGCACCTTTTCTTTTATTTTTTGTTACACAGTTAGTTTTTATCAAAATTCAATTTCTTTGCAAATTGTAAGGTAACACAAAGGTTTGTTGCTCCATTCTTCATAATGATTTTCTCCAAGTTTACGCTTGTTCTGGTGATGCCTTAAGAGGAATCAGAGAAAATATGGGTTAATAAACTGAGACTGTTGATGTACTGTCCATAGAATTAAATGGTGGATTTACAGCGTTTGCATTTTGACACCATAGGAAATAGACCTAGGGAAGCATAAGCTTGATGTACTTTTTTGATGTCTAAATTGAATTTTGTACAAACAATTTGGGAGGTCATTGAATGAATAATAGTGTTAACTCAACATGTAATCATGCCTTACCTTAAAATAAATTAATGTGTGACTTCATGTATAATTACTAAAACATACTAAATAATTCAACTCACACAATTTTGATGAGAGAACATTATGGCAGAGTCTATTTAGTGGAACATTTTAGGTGAATTATTTTTGCTTATTGAGCTCTTTATCAATGCTAGAACTAAATAAAGCAAAACTTACTCCAAACAACAGGTCTTCATGCAGAATTCCAGTCACATGTAGTCTGGTTAATGAAAACTTTGTATAATTGATGAAGTAATTTGTGCTTGTTGTCTCAGAGCACTAATAATGCTCACAAGTTATGTATAGTAAGACACAAAAAATCCAGGAGAGGGTGTGACTATTGGCTGTAGAGCAAGTTTTCCAGATGTCATTGTTAGGGTTGTCAAATTAGTGCATTAATTGAGATTAATTAATTACAGACATATTTATCGAGTTAATTTTTTTAATAGCATTAATCTATTTTGAAAACTTTAACTTATGCGAGTTGCAAAGTGACATAAAATTGTTCAACTTGACAACTTAGCAACAAAACACTTTCTAAAATCTTCATTTTTTGCAATTTATTAATATTTCTCAACTGCAACAATAATGTAATCAATTAAATTGGATAAAAACAAAACAAAAACACTTAAGTTGAGTGTTTTTCTCAGCAATTTTAGGTGAGACTAAAAATAGATTAATTAGACTAATTAATTACAGATCATAATTAATTATTCTAATACATTTTTAATCGCTTGACAGCACTAGGGATTATATTATAGTCAGCCTTTTTTATATTCTTTACGGAGTGTAATGTCATTAGGAATAATGTGTTGTTGTTGTTGTTGTTGTTGTTATTGTTGTTGTTGTTGTTGTTGTTGTTGTTGTTGTTGTTGTTGTTGTTGTTTCAGGTCACTATCATAACCACTTCTGTGGTCTTCTGTGGTCAAAGCAAAGTTTTCGGATGTTTGCTTTTCGAGTCTTACCAGATAGAAAAAAAAACACTCTCACAAAAAATGACTATTCCTTCACTATGATACATATTTGGTTTTCTATTCTGTTTTTTTGAGTCATAGCAACAGCACAATGTGTTAACATACCAAGTTTCTATTTGGATGCTATAGTCAACAGTACACCAAAGATTGTTGTCTAAGGAAATGTTTTCACAAAAGAAAGTATAAGCACAAAGAATTAGATGTGTCAGTGTTCTACGTTGTGATGTGAACCACTAACTCTATACAAGTTTTTTTCCCGTGGCATATGCACAGTCTGTGCACTGATAGAAGCTATTGGAACATGTGATCCCAAAGGAAGCACTAAGTGAAAACCAGTTTAGAATAGCTCATAAGGGAACAAAAGAGTCTAAAACTCTTGATTGAAGGAGTCCACTCAGCTCTTCCACATGACTTATGTTTATGTATTATTTATTTATTTATTTGTTTGTTTGTTTGTTTGTTTGTTTGTTTATTTGTTTGTTTTATTTGTTTTTTTTTTTGTTGTTTTTTTGTAACTATTTGTAACTGCTTGTGCTGATTTTTGATCAACACTTAATCTTTTAATTAAGTTGTGTCTCAGGCTATATCATGACCTAACAGGACATGTCAAAAGCATATGATTAGCACGATTTCATGCCTTTTTTGTGTAACTATGTGTAAAATATGTTGTTACAGCCCCAGTTCCTTTCTATGGTGGTTGTAAAGATGTATTATTATTGATGAATATTAACAACCTTATCCTAATCTTAACCTAGCCCAAGCCTCAGCCCTACACTTACCAATTTTAGAAACTTCAAGTCTAATCTTACCCATTAAACCTAAAAACAAAGTCCCCACATAAGATTTTTGGTCAACGCCACTTTCTGCCCAACTGCAAATGCTCCATGCATAAAGATAGGCTCTCCATATAGTTAGCTGGGGAAAGTTCTTTGAATAAAACAACGATACGGGATGAGAGCTATCAGGTATAAACCGGTCTGACAGACGTCTTTCTCCCGAAGCTTGATACAGTGTTTTTCTCTCCGTTTTAATATTCACCTGAATGTAAAATTTTAAGGGTCGTAGGGTCCAATTTCATTCACAAATGTTAAATTTAAGCAGAACTTTTGTTTTCGCACGCTGACAACAACCTTTGCACAAGTTATTTCTCCAGCTTAGTCAGTGAGCGGCAGCTCTTTCTGCATGTCGGGTGTGCGCTCATCGCCAGTGAAGATAAACAAAGAATCCCTCTGTAGGCTAAAATGATTCACATTTAGCATTCATTACATTAACATTGACATTCTATGGTTTACTTTCATATTTGTGACTTCAGATGGCAGTATATAAAAGTCTAAGTTAGAAAACAAAAATGAAACTCATAAATGTTTATTCTATTGTTTTATTTTATTACCTTATTTGTAGTGAATGCAGTTGGGTGAACTCTAAAGTTAGATTTTCCCCGACTGCTTTTTGAGCTATGATAGTTTGTTTATTCAGAGTGTACGGTTGAACTTTTGTGTCTTTGTTAACAGCTGCCGGTGCTGAAGGGACAAGCCATGCCTCCTCATCTGCCACTCTGATTAGTAGAGCTGGATCAGGGCGCTGTTGTCATGACGATAACTCCTCTCCTGACTAATGCTGAGTACACACTACACGATTTTCAGCCCCATTTTCTTGCAATTGTGAGTAGCAATTAGTCACTCCAAGTCATCACTGTTGCTCGTTACACCTGTTTGAGTGTCGTATTGTGGAAGTGCTGAACCATATTAAATATCATCACACTCATATTGGTCACTCCTCTTGTGTTCTCCTCTTGGACACACAACACACAGGTTTTCTTCAGATAAAATCCTAGCAAATACTTTATATCCAACTTCTTCCCCTCTAGATGCTCAAAACTTTGTACTGTTTTGGTCAGTCTGTATCACAAGACATTGCTTAACTATTAGGAAGTGAATTGTGTTTGCTTATGGCCTGCTATAGAATAATACCAATTGTACAAACATTTTGTCAAATTTAGTGCATTGTTATTGTGAAAATGAATAACTGGCTTAGATATAAAATTAGTAGACGCGTAGTGTGACTCTGATGTCATCGAACTTTAGCATCTGAGCTAGTCTAGTATGTTTTGAAAACTCCGGAGCTGTCCTGTTTGTTTTCCTATAGCCCCATTAGCCCGCAAAATACGCAAGTTATGAAAAATGTGGAGAGTGTCTGCTGGAACAAACCTACCGACCACATTAAGCAAAGGTCAGAGCCTTGTTACAAGTTACTGTTGAGTTTACAAACTTTTTAGTGTTTTATTATAGACTAAGTTTGTGTATACTATAGGGCTGTCAAAGTTAACGTGTTAATCATGCGATTAAATCACAAAAAATGAACGCATTAATCATGGATTGTCGCAGATTAATCACACTATTTAATTTGACCACTCAGTATGCGTTTCAGCACAGAGGGAGCGTGTACTGCGGGGAGGGATACCTGGAAGGTGGCTGCGCAGGTTGTTATTAGGTCTGTGTAGTTTAAGTGAATGCATACGCGGTTAAGAGACTCTGACTGGTGTGCTCGGCGGAACATTTATGTTCAAAAAACATCTCGATGAGACTCTAGATAAAACGAAGGTAGTGTGCATTTATTGCAATGATGAACTCTTCTTTCATCGAAGCACAACAAGCTTGAAATACCACCTTAAAGCCAAACATGTGTTTTATTCAGCGGCTGCAAGAGTGCTGCTACTAACTTGCATCGAACACGACAATGTTAACAAAAGTATCACAGATAAGTTAAACAATGCTTTTGCTAAATGGATCCACATCGTTAAAGACCAAGGGATGATAAATATCAGGCATATGACCACAGGTGATCCCACATACAAGTTACCTTCCACAGGAACAATCACAACGAGAATAAACCATATGTATGGCTCAAATAATAATAATTGACATATTCAAGTAACAAACATTTGAATGTTATGACATTCTAACAGTAATTTTCAAATTTTTGTGGTCTAAAAACTTTGAAAGTCTACAATCAAGCAATTAACTGTGATTAATCGTGAATAATCAAAATTGAAAATGTGATTAATCTGATTAAAAAAATTATCATTTGACAGCACTACTGCTAACGGCTAGCAAACTTCAAATGGAGATTTCTAACCTATTGCATCATTTAAGACTCTAACAACCACTAAACGTCCTCTTTTACATGATAAAAATTATATAAACATCACCAATTAAAGTTGTACATAGCTTCACTTACCTGTGAAGGAGCGTCTGTGTTGCATCGGCAACAGAGTGCACCTAGCTCAGAAGTCTCCAGCGTTACAGCAATACTGACATAAAGATGACATCACACCTCCAGTGTCCTCTTTTGCATAGTCTGCTGACCTTTAAGTGAAGTTTTCTACAGAATTCTTCTACTTACTGCATCACAAGCCACAGACAAAAATTAAATAAGCTGCAGAGTTTGGCTTCATTAAGTCTATTTTGAAACTTCAGTCACATCTGGAAGCATAAATCAACTTTTTGTCTCTTCTGTAGGCTTTTCCTCCATGTTGGTTAGTTTAAAAGGAATCTCTCTGTTTACTCTTTCTTCATGTAATTTGTTCCTCTGTTTTTTGCTTTTTTTTGTTTACTTTTTGACCAATAGATAGATAGATGGATGGATGGAGGTGGGTTGGTTAGTTAGTTAGTTAGTTAGTTAGTTAGTTAGTTAGTTAGTTGTTAGTTAGTTAGTTTTAGTTAGTTAGTTAGTTTCAGAAACAAGCTGTTATTTTCTTTCAACTCCAGAAGGACTTGTTGCTGCAACATTCCTTTCTCTGTTGGACTATGAACCTTTTGTATAGGCATGCTCCAGCCCAAGCCTTGCGTTCACTGGACACAAGTGTTTCACGCTTCTTTGCGCTTTATAAACTGTGGTGCATGGATCCATCATTGTGACTTGTATTCTCGTGTTGGATGGCCTGCTTTAGCCACGCGGCAGCTAACACACTGGTACAGGTTTATAAACAAAGGACTTGTTGGTCTACTTCCTTCATACCTGAGTATGTATCTTCAGCGTAGGCAGCATAAGGACATCATCAGTTACGTTCTCAGGATGTCTACTCTTGATTGTTCCTATGTTAGACAGAAAGGTAAAAATGTCTTGGCTCAACGTTGGAATTCTTTACAGAGTTTTTAAACTCCTCTTGTCTCTATGGCTTTTTGATTCCTTCTGAAGCCTGAATGCAATCATTACCTGTAATGTTTTACAGTTACAGGTTATGTTTTTTTTTTTATTTTAAATGTCTGTGTTTTGGTTGAGTTGTTGAGCCTCTTGGCCAGGACTCCTTGAAAAGAGATTTCGAATCTCAATGGATAGTTAGTTAGTTAGTTAGTTAGTTAGTTAGTTAGTTGTTAGTTAGTTAGTTAGTTAGTTAGTTAGTTAGTTACCTCTGTCAGAGCCACTTAATCCTCTACAGCAGTAATAGTATGTACCTTTTATGGTTTAAGCTAGTTTCATGCCATTATTTATCCAATTCAGAACAAGCAGGGATCAGCATAAATCACATTTTATCAGTGGAGCAGCATTTGCCTGGAAATCATTCACCGATATAATTACAAATCGACAAAAAGCAATTTGTACAGTTTCTGCATTGAGCTAAATCAATATGCAGCAGCCATCTTTCCTTCAACAATTAAGGTCTTGGGGTTGTTTTCTGTCTGGACTCACATAACCACACATCATTTGTTTATGTTTTCTCCTGCTTTATTTATTTCTGCTTTTTCATTGAACCGACATTGCCTTTGACTCAATACTGTGCTCCCTAAGTGGGGCTTACCTAATCAATCTTACATCTCAGCCGTAGATTAAAAGGCTGCAGGTTAGCAGACTGGAAAAGCTCTGGTTGGCTGTCATGTCAAAAGATGCACACATGATTTTAGGAACACTTTGGTCAATAATGGGTTTGGCAGCATCTTTGTGGAACTTGCAGCTAGGATTTAGAGGTAGTGACAGTGGTTTGTTTTAATCAATTTATATACATAGCCTACTACTTAGAAATTAAGTTTTCTTTTCTTAGTTACTTAACTATAATGTGTTTTCCCTCAGTATTGCTCTCAAATGATCAATGATAACAGATTCTTTGGCCTCCTACAGTATTTTAATCAACACAAGAACTAATACCTGAGGAACATTTTTGAGGATTTAAGTGTCAATCATACATGAACTAAATACACATTTGAGTAAAATTAGTGAGGAGAAAACACTGTTGTAAGAAGGTTGAAAGAGCGTTCACTGAATGTTATATGTCCTGATCCATCTTTCATAATTTATATTCATGTTGTGGTCATACCAGTTTGCCAAAGACTGATCCTGTCATATCTCAGAAGCTAAGCATGATGGGCCTGTGCAGTACTTGGATGGGAGACCGCTGGAGGAATCTCAGGTGCCACAGTGAGGCGAACTGAGGAGTGTCCTTAGGCAAGACACTTACCCACATTGCAGAGTCTGGATCTGGTGTGAGTGTGTGAATGGTTGGTGGTGATCGGAGGGGCTGATGGTGCAGGAAGTGTCTTTGGGTGACATGAAAAGCGCTGCTTAAACAATGCATAATTATTCTTATTATGTGTTATTAATACACCGATACTGACAATAAACATAATTAGACATCTCAAAAGATATTTAACTTTGAATCTAATCTTGTTATTGTCTTCTACAACAAAATTCAAAACAATACTGGGTTTATTTTGAATACTGTGAATATTGTCCCATCTCTATCCACTGCAGGCTTTAACACACTTACAGTAAGTTGTCTTGCTTTCACTACTGTTCTTTATGTTTCGACATTACTGTATATCACCACTTACTTTTGTGAAATGTCCAATAACCTCTTTCTTTACTCCACTGAGTCTCATACGTTACTGTTACTGCTCAATGAGGCAGTCCTGAGTTCTGTGTTTGCTTCGTTTTATGTATTTGGCAAAATACTGTTTTATATGATAATTACACTTTAAGAAAACAAACAGTCCTCTAAAGAGTTTTTTGGAGAACATTATTGGGTATTTTGCAGAAAATTGTTACTTGTTTATGATAATAACTTCTCATTTATGTGGCACTCTTTTGACAAGTTGAAAAAGAGAAGCAAATAAACAAATTATAGAGAAATAACTTTCTTACTATCACTCCATACTTTACATTGCTTTGGGTGCTTTGTGGTATGCAATTAGATTTGAAAGCGTGCAGCTGTGAGTTCTCCAGTTTCCTTTAAGGAAAGTGTTCTCAGTTGGATTTTAAAAAAGACTGTATATGTTACCTAATCTAATTATTAAAAAGGTAAATGTGTGGTGTGTTGATAAGCCCTGCATTTCAAATTGTCATGGTTGACTCTGATAGAATGGCGACAAATGACAGGAGACCAAACCCCCTCTCACCTTTGTCTGTCATAAATGTTAATGCCCCTTTCAGAGCCACTTGGACATGCATGACCTTCATGCTTTTGTGTTGTGAATAAAGCTTAGTGAAGCCAGTCTACCTACTTGATTGTTTTATGGAATTCACTTTGAAAACTATAAACAAACTCTCTTAAGTGTGTTATGTGTGAAAAAAATATTGAATGAGAGATGAGATACAGGTGAGACATGGAGGTCAGAAGATGGCATTATTTTCACTAAGATGTTACCTGTCTCTTGTTGCCACTAGTTTGATTACTTGAGACCTGTCAAGATAGTCTCTAGTTTGACAGGTTTAATAATATTTATAATAATCATCATCATCACCATCATCATCATCATCATCATCATCATCATCATCATCATCATCATCATCATCATCATAATCATGATCATAATAATCATAATAATAACCATAATCATCATAATCATAATAATTGAACAATGATTTGATCTCAATTACCCCAGTCAGGAAATACTAAAGTTTTCTGGCTTTCATCATCATAGTGATAAAAATGGAGAAAATTTACAGACATTCTGTGTAAACAATGAAGGATTTGGGTTAATAAGGAAAACAGAGAAAACATAAACTTGTGAAATGACAGTTAGTAATGATAAAAAATATATATATAGCAGGTTTGTTTGATTTGTGGAGGGTCAGCTAAGGCCAAACAAGAAGTCAAGTGTTATTATTTTACTCAGGGTGTGCAATATTCTTGACCATTGATTGCTGCTGTTGGTCTGTGAACTCCACAGGAGGCAGCAGAGCCATGCTTCAAAAGAAACTTGTTAAGTGCATGATGAAGGTAGATTAGCTATTTGCAGGCAGGTGTATCCCTGGACTGTCTATTGGTCCAAATGCACAGACATGCATGTTTGTGTGAACTTAAACTTCTCTTTGTATTTTTCCCTTGAACGATTACCTCAGACTTTAGGCTGTTCTGCCAATATCTTTTCTTACACCATCAAACAGAGTTGTCAAGAAGCGTGCACTCACCCATTCAAGCCTCCCAATAACTGTAATGCCTTAATGATACACCCAGTCACTTTCTGATTAATTACAGGGAAGACAATTTAACTCAACCTGTCCTTCGCTGCAGGGAATTCTAGACACTAAATCCAACTGAGCCATGTTTCTTGCATATATTGTTAAGACAGGTCACGGTTGGATAACAGTGGAGTAAGCCTCTTCGCCAGCCTGATTAGTTCTGCTCCAAAAAACCAGAGAGTGACGAACTAATTGTAACTATAGACCACTGGACCCTGGCTTCACAGGTCTTACAGAACCAATCAATGAGCTACAAACCGGCCGCACGACTTGAATATCTATAAAACAAAGTACAGGAAGGATTTGTGGAAATATCACTAAATGTTACAAACATCCATTATTGAATATAATTTCAAGGTGATAAAATGAGGTGCACTGTTTCACCTTTCCATGATAATGCATTAATAATAGCATTTCTATCAAATGTTGGTGAGTGTGTAAAATCTTGCTCAATGACACAGTGTGTATAAATATCTCTAGGGATTACAGTAACTTTCAGACCTGCTCCAGAAAAAGGAAACTCCCTCATGAATTGCATCAGCTCTTTTCTTATTAGTCTAAATCTGACAGTCAAACTATTTTTTTCTCCTAAAAAGAAAGTAGAATTATTACCCAGTTAAGCCCCTGGGAAGTTCAGCAAGTGAACACGCTCCAACCTTGGACATTTGCATTTTACGCATTAAATGTTTTCTCCATTGGTAACTATATTGAGATTGTGCTCTTGAACTTTGCCCAACTCATTTGCTTTTTGGAGCATTTCTTGAACCTGCTTTACAAGCCATGTTAGCTTTACTCATTTAGTTTGAATGTGCTGTAGTTACTAGTTTTTTTAATAATCATATCTTACAACACGTCAATTGTCTGAAACCTGTGTGACTGCTGCTTGTCTCTATATTTCTATATGCTAAGTATGAGTTTTCTTTGGTTTCTCAAATCAAGCATCTGCTTGATTAAATCGTATTAGGAAAAGAAGAGTCACAAGACACTGGGGTGAAATGCTTAGGTAAGGACACAAATACAATACTAATATTACTGTAAACCATCAACATGAACATTTGTGGACATTCTTGACTGCTTTCTTAACAAATCTACCTTCCAATGGTTTGAGACCTATTGTATTTTTCTGTCTATTTACTAATAAAACTATACTGAGATATTAAAGGAGTAATTTGCATTTTGTTCACAGTAAAATAAACAGCTTAGCAATAAAACAGATATAGACTTATTGACTTTCTGTTTGAAACTGCAGAACTCTTCACTGTAAAATTTTACTTTAAACAACAACAAATTTTAAGTTACACACTAAAATTACTGACTATGCCTACATGAACATTTCTAAAGTTAGTCATTTAAGTCTTTTAGGCCTAAACCCAAAGATAAAATCATGCTGGGGCAAAGTGTATGTGCTGTAAAACTGTGTCATTCCTCTTTAAAATTCAGCGTTGATACAAAAGAGCAGTTACCGTGTCCTTCCAGCCTGCCCCGCTCCAGATAAACGCACAGTCTCACAGTCATTTCCACACTAAACACCTTCTCGTCTTCTGTCAGGACAAATTTAGACAATGTTCAGAGACTATATTCATTTCTAATCGACTTTGCTTACCTGTCCTTGTATTACCTGTTCTCAGACCCCCCTTGCACACCCTCTCTCGGCTGAGTGCATGTTTGAGATGGACGTAATGAGACAGCTCTATGCAGAGAGGGAGACGGAGGGGATGGGAGTAGTGGTGTAAACAAGGTGAAAAATAATCAGGTGACGCTGAACTGGTCTCTGAGGTCCCAATGCAGCCAGCGACAAAGCCACGCAAACATAACTCACTTTCACCTTTTAAATAACTTTTGTTTTGCCTATGGCCCAGTTGGATGCTAGGTCTAGCCAATGTGATTTAGTTCTTTGTGGATAGAAAAGCAACATTAAACAAAACACTGACAAGCCGATTTCTAAGCTTGAAAATGTCTTTTGGGTTGGTTATTTACAACTCACAGTCATTCACCTCTTCTCATGATAACACACTTGGTTCATCTGAATTCAGTCTGGATGGAAGACGACAGTTAGGCCTAAATGGTTATATCTTAGAAAATTAAGACAGCAGACAGGTGTTTATTAAAGTGCATCTTTGATTATCTTACCAAAACTTAAACTTACCAATGACAAGTTGACTCTTACCTGAGTACATATTTGTAGTAGTAGTAGTAGTCGTAGTAGGGTGCTCTTTTTAACTTAACTAGACATTAAATCCTGATGTCGGACAAAACTGAGGTTTTAGTCATCAGTTCTGCCCAGAAAGAGAACATTTTACCCAATTTACAAGCACAATATTTAATCCATCTCCACAGGTAAGAAACCTGGGTGTTATTTTTGACTCTGAGCTGACTTTTATCCCGCATATTAAACAATCACAAAAAAGGGTTTTTATCATCTTAAAAACATCAGTCCCATTCTCTCTCGGGCCAACACAGAGACGCTGATGCATGATTTTATCACCAGATGTATGGACTACTGTAATGCCCTGCTCTCTGGTTTTCCCAAAAATACTATTTCAGGTTTACAATTATTACAAAATTCAGCAGGTCGTGTCCTGACTAAGACCAGGAGGGGGGACCACATTACACCGGTATTAAAATCACTGCATTGACTCCCAGTGTGTTTTAGAATTGATTTTAAAGTTATTTTACTGGTTTTAAAGTGTCTTAATGGTCTTAGGCATTATTGTCTTTCAGAACTGCTTTTATCTTATGAACCCCATAGCAGCAGGTTCATAGTCGAGCGTCATACCTAAAGTCAGGACACACACCCACGGTGAGGCGTCTTTCCAGTTTTACGGCCCCCGCCTCTGACGTCAACCATGGGCGCACACTGTAGTGCTGAAGGCTGGAGCCGGTTGTAAATCCATTGTGGTTACTTATATATATTTGGGGGCATTTGTTGTCGTCAAAATATAATCATCAGAGAGTAATCAGAGAGACTTTGTAATCAGAGAGACTTTGATCAGAAATAAATTCGACGCTTTTGCTACAGTTACGTGATTTGAATGATCATGAATAAAAACATAAAGAAATAGATAAATCAATTTTGACTTTGACTGCACATGCAACCACATCCACTGTGCTCACTTTTTGTAAGAAAAGAGATTACCTTTTATTTTATTTATTTATTTTTTTACACTTTTGTCAATTTGAACACTTTATATCGGCAAATCCAGCAGATTATTATTCATGACCAAATTAGTGGTTACTTTTTACATGCATGCTCATAGTCTATCCAACCTTTTTTAATGATCAAAGTTGTGATGTTATAAGGAGTGTTGTTCCTCCAGGCAGTGCCTTGTACTGTATAAGCCGTATATACTCCTCTGTATCATCAACAAAGCAGAGGCGGAACAAGAGCTAACTCCCGGGAGACTCCTCAGTGCTGCTCCCTTGAAAAACTCAGTTCACAGTCTTTGTAAAAGCATGCAGAAGCCTAGAGTCCGAGCATTACTAGTGTTTGTTTTTAGAAAGTTGTAGAATATGACGCAATTGGTCTATGATGTTTTTTTTTATTTCTTAATATTATTCAATTTAAACTCACTTATATGTGTGGTGTGAATGCACAGACACTAATGATGGATGCACTGGCCTTTGTGGTCTTGTGTAGTATTTAACATAGGCTGTGCGCAGAAAGTACTGAGAGCAAGAACCCACAGAAATGTTAAACTTCACAAATGTTTCCCACAGGCCTCGTTCCCTATGCAGACTAATGCAGACACATAGAGGAAGAGGCTCGGCACATGAAGTTCACCATCATCTTCTGTGGAAACAACAGCAACAGCCAATACAATGTATTTTCATTTTACTCTTATTGAGCTTTTTTTTTATCAAACTGGCCCTTTTGTTTTTGTTATAAGTACTGATCTATTTATATTGATATCTTTTCAACTGCTATGCTTTAGACATTCTATGAAACACTTAATAACTCAGCTAGACTGTGGATTGATTGAATAAATAAATAAATAAATAAATAAATAAATACATACATACATACATACATACATACATACATACATACATACATACATACATACATACATACATGAAAAATCTGAATAATCACCAACAATAGGTCAAAGTCTTGATGAAGTGTGAGATAATAGTCTTTAGATGCACACATCCAACAAAGGAACTCCGTGAGAGAACTTTCTGTTCGGCTGCAATAAGAAGCTCAACCGAGAGTGAACTAAACTGAACTGAGAACTGAATGAGTTTGCTTCTACTGGGCAAAGGTTCCTTCCACTTTGGCAAGAAAATTGTCCAACCAGTCTGAAGCTCTGGTTAATATCTGACGAGAGCAGTTGGGGGTTGTGTGTGAGGCCTGATATCCTCAAGTCTGACTATTGTCCCTCAGCTTCCTAACAAAAGTCTAAGCAGTTCATGAGGCACTTTACATAACATGTACAGTCTATATACAATAGTGACATTGCCACTCCTTCTGACATGACAATTCATTCTGTGAAACAGTTCTTCTGTCAAACAACATCAGTCTTCACTTTGGTGCTGCTGAGCTTGAGCTCCTGTTGTAAATCAAAGGCAGGAATGTGTTTTAGGGGGAAGGAATTAAAACAAGTGTCTTGTTAAAAAGAAAAAAAAATGTAACAATTTGTATCATTTAAATGTCCTTTTAAATGTTTTTTCTTGAAAATAAATAAATGAAATTAAATGAAATGAAAATGTGTTTCAGAGGAGAAACATTTGGACAAAATGTTGAAACTTGACGTCAACGATTAGATGTGTCTTTAATTACAACAGACAAAAAATAAATATGAAAAATACCCAAGATATCATCATTACACCACTTTTATGCACATTTTTTCAATCAAATATTAAAAAATCAAACGTCATGATTGACTCTGACATTGGAGACTGAAGGAATTGTGACTAAAACAGCACTCCGTTCTCAAGCTCTCAAGCAGTCTCAAGCTGACCAGTGCTCACAGGCAGGTCTGACCAGTGCTCACAGGTGGCAGTAATGAGCTTAGAAACCATAGGTGACGATGCATGTATACTTCCATAATGTGATAAAATCAATGAAAAAGAGTGAAAAGCTTCAGTGCACTTGTCAAAGCATTGGACACAGCCTGTAATAATAAACCTTTTGAAAGTGAAATGGTGGGCATGTTGCTTTCAGATTTATTTTATTTGCTCTCGAATAATATTGAACAGAGATTGTGCACCTTTAAAATAAGAAATAAATTAGCAGACATTTTGCATTAAAAAATCTTCAAACTTAAAAAGTAGTGACAGTTAAAGTCTTGTTTCATTGTTGTTATTATTTTTACATTTAAATTGCTTATTTGAAAACTCTTGACGAATAAACACACTACATCACAACTGCAGCAGAATGAAAGGTCCTTTGATCAAATCCTGTGACTCAGCGTTGTAAACTGTAACTATGGAAAATGATGAATAGAAATATCTGACGCTGTTTGTGCTCTTTGTATCTCTGTGTAAAACTGCAAAGAACTTATTTTTGTGTGTTTTTCCGCTTTTATCAGATCTACAGTAAGCAGGCTGTGTGAGTTCTGTTAAAGTGAGAAATGCGGTTTTGGTCATTCAATCACCAGTCCCATACACGGGTCTGCTCCCGCTGTGATACAAACCGTTTCTCCTCCCCAACTTGCTCTATAATCAAGATTGTAGAGGCTAGATCGATATGGCCGTCCAGTCCTGCTGTAAACTATTTATTAAAACATCAAATAGTCTGTCCCTGCGGGAGTGTGCCCAGTGATTACCTTTGCAAATCAATTAGGCCACCAAAGCCATTGATCAGATATGAGGCTATGGTCCAGCCAGTTTGTTTTTGGAACAAGTGAAGGTCAACATGTTTCTACCCAATTTTCTTTGGATTTCTTTCTTTGCTATTGAAGGAAGTCGAATTAACGTAAGGAGTTGAATCAATATAAGAGTTGGTGGAGCTGTCCAGGGCCTTTCTCTTTTTAAGATGGGGATTAGATTGTGAGGTTGTAATCAGTAATGCTGCATTAGACTTGTCCTGGTAAAAATACATACAACAAAGATTTTCTGTTTGCACAAGAAAAAGTGTAGAAAAAGTGCAATGGAAATATATGACTTATCATGTAATAAATACTTACCCTGCACTTACCCTGCATAGTGAGATATCTGACTAAATTATAAAATGCTTATGTGGTATGCTTATGGTATTTTAGAGAACTTATTACATTTTAATCTAAATGGCTGAATATTTGAAGCATGTAATGTTGCAGAACTGATGCCTGGAAAGCTGTGCAAAGCCTGATTCTAGATGTCCTTTCTCATTAATTTTAATGAGACAGCAAAATAAAAAATACACTTTTGTTGTTTCAGCAAAAAACAAACAATATGACAATGAGGAATATCAACCAACTATAGTTCCAAAATTCACTCAAAAATACAGGAGTTGTGATTATTGAATAAAAACGTTTACTTTAGCTATCGATTATTTTAGTTCTTGAATAAAATAGATTTAAGAACAAAACAGCTTTGCAAATTCATAAACTTGTAGCATCAGACAAAAGTTTCAAGATGATCAGTAAATTCTTACATCACTGCATTATGAAAAAATATCCATCTAAGAAAACAATTTAATAAAAGCAGTGATTCATGAGAAGCCAGTGTCGCCCACAGGCTGATGGGAGCTGGTGGTCAGTGGCCCCTTTGGAGCTGCGGGAACAAATTAAGGCAGATGGTCAATGAGCTTCTTTTGTTTTTCTCTTCGATGGAAAATAAAAGTGCTTGAGATCCAGACAATCAGCAATGGAGGTGCTGTATTCCCCACTGCATGAAGATGTGAACGTCAATGTAATTAGCGCCCACATCCTCACAGCACACTGCGATTAGCATCGGTGCAGGTAGGAGTGTGGCAAATCCAGCTCTAAGGTGGCTGTCTTCTCCGAGGCCTTTGCCATTTCACTACAAGAGGGAGCTTTTCCTGGGGAGGCAATTATTCATTAAATTAGTGTGAAAACAGGGTTCTGCTGCTTGTGTACTGATGAATTACAGTGGCCAGTAATTTGCACGGTAATTAAAGATTTGAGCCCCCTGATGCGCGCCGAGCATAAATCACATTTGCAAAGATGTCGGGCTGAATCTGAGAGCCACTCTTTACAGGCAAGTGTCCCACTCATAGCCTGGGGTGAACTTAAACTTGTTTTATCAAAGACTTTTCTACAGCCTCTCCAAGCCTCTCTAGCATATTGACTGCAAAAGAGACACTGATAAAGTATAAGGGCAACCTCAATCAAGCTTAGGAAAGTGAAACAAGCTTATCAAGTATCAGTTTTTCTTCAGTACATTTGTAAAGTAAACAAATATGTTCAAGAGTAAATGTTTGGCATATCATTGCGTAATTCTATTATTTTACAAGAAGTGCTTTGTGTGCATCCTAGTTTGTTGCTAGCTTTTGCGTGTCAGCTTCTTGGGCTTCTGAAAAATTATACAAGTGTTTGTAAAAGTATCACAGTGAATGATTTGGATAGGGATGCATGTTTACATTTTTTTCTTTAATCATTAACCACGGTTATTTCTTTCCCCGGATGTGTCAGAATAATGTTGGATGTGGTGCATGTTCTTTCTAATGATGACCAAGATTCAAAAGGTTCAAATTAATCAAAAGTTTATTCCTTAACAAAACGTCTAGGCCAACTCTTTCCCTGGTAACTTCCACTATGCAAGACTTAAGCCAGACGTTTACTAAAAAAACTAACTGCTTGCCTTTCCCTGGACCCTTATAAAAGTACACAAAATGAATATGCAAATGATGAAGTTCGTGATGTTCTTCACAGTTTCTTAGGCTTCGACTTGCAGCTTATCCATGACGTCATGACCGGTCGCTATCCCCTTTTTGTCAGAAATGTCACCCCACTCCTGTCAACCTCCTGCGAACACACACATTCTCCCAAGAACAAAAAGGCCTTCAACATTTGATATAGAAAAACATGCATATGACTTCATGTCTGGGTTCTTTCCAACACAAAATATTATTAATTTAGGAAATACAATGAGGTCTTCAACAAGAAACATACATGTGCCTTTAGTGTTTTTTCCTAATCAAATGAAGTTCAGTTAAAGTGTACAAAAGAGGTTTTTAATATAACAAACAAATACATAACTTTGGGGTTAATATAATTTTTAATATAATGTGAGTATATTTAGTAAGGTTTACCTTCAGAGATTAGTAGATTATACTTGGCTCGCTTCGGCCCTGAGGTTAAGCAGGTACTAAAAAAAGTACCTGGTCCCAGGGATCAGCCCTAAATGGAAAACATCCGCACCAGGGCTAAGTCGTGCCGAGTAGAGAGTAGAATAGAGTAGGGCAGGTACTAATGGAAAAGCCCTACTAATGAGCAAAAATGTGATAGCTTGCTGAATGGATTATTAAGTGTGGTCTGATGACAAGTCTGGTGAAGGCATATGAACAACTAAAAGCTGCGGGGCAGGGGTTTGAGATTGGGATTTGGATTTGAATTCTAAATTTTTTACTGTTTGTATGCATTTTTTTCCTTTCAGGATAACCACTGCAGCTTTAAGAACGAAATGTAAGTTGGAACACTGTATATTATTCCTGTGCAAATGATATAATTAATCCTGACATGTCCTGTATAGCTTAAGGTTAACTCAGCACAAACTAACATAACCCTGTGCTGCAGTGAATGCCATTAATACTGGTATAAGTCATGACTTGTGTGAATATCTATTTGTGTGTTATAGCTGACCTTCCTTTTCTTTTTCTTTCTTTTGCTAAGTTAGTTAGTTGCCCTAAAAACAGCAAAGCCCAATTGGAGCCTCTCAATATTGTTTCTTTTCCCTGGAATGTCTACACTACGTCTTTATGTAACAATTTCTCACTATTTAAGCACCAGTTAAACCAGAATCTGTCATTGTCTAAACTGTGTACTTGTGCTGTTTGCTCTGACTTTGTCTTAGGTTTGCATACCCGCACCAAAACCCTGAATATTAACAAAGCATTCATGATTATGTATGCTTTTTTTTTGTTGGAGTATGCGCTCTCTGTGTCTCTGTGAACATTCCCACCATCAACATCAAGTTTTATATATATATATATATTTATATATATATTATATATATATATATATATTATATATATAAAATAATATATATATATATATATATATATATATATATATATACTGTATATTGAAGCACAAAAACATAACAAAAGTTAAGCCTCTTGGTAACAAGTTCTGTAAAACATGTAGCATGCTTCATTTATTTATTTATTTTAAACTTTTTATTGTTTATTGTCAATAATAACCTGGAGTTTTTTGTACACCAAAGAGGCACAGAACTGCAGAGAGGCGAGATGTGAACTCAATATTGCATCACTTCAATAAACAGCAGATCATTAGGAAAATCCCATTACTTTGAAATGTAAGTGTGCTGTGCACTGTGCACTGTGACTGTAAACAAAATATTGCCTGTAGCACATAATTGAGGGTAAGCTAGAGTACAGTAGTCACAGACTCCAGTGAAGCAGAGGAGAAAATGTTATTGCTGATGTCTCTGGAGAGATCTCAGTGCATTCCAATAGTGTATGTTGTTTTTCTAATCATATATTCAGAAAACATAACTGCTAAGTTAGAGTCAAACTAATGAAGCAAGAAATTTAATTTAGAAGCCAATAGAACTTACAGTCTTTTAATCTATGTTTAGTCTTGCTTTGGTTTTAGTGTGCTCACAAAATGTTCTGTGACAGAGCCTGGTAAAATTCTTAGTTTAAACATTATGCCATTAAATTATTTGAAAGCCCATTTATCTCATAGTCAACAGAGCTCCAAACTTATATAAAATCAATTACATCAATTGTACAGTGATTATATTTCTTGGCAAGGCAAGGCAAATTTATGTGTATAGCACAATTCAAACACATAGCAATTCAAAGTGCTTTACAAGGCAGGAAAATATGCATCAAAATTACAATACAAAACAACATTATCAAAAATATAAATAATCATCATAAAATTTACTTTAAAAGATGTAATGAAAAAAAGAGTGCAGACAAATCTTTTTCTGTCATATGCACAGATAAAAGAAATGTTCTCAGTCCAGATTTAAACATTGTCACATGTGGAGGCCTGTCTTAAATCTTCCTTTCTATTATATCATCAGGCCACCACATTTACTCTGGAAAAGTGTTGTATTGGCTGTCCAAGGTTTAATGAGTAGCTAATAGAAATGAAACGTGAATAGCATAGCACTTCTTTAAAGAGAAACTAAACTCAGAATCAATTTTTTTTCACTGTCAGACTGTGTATATGGGGTCAAAATTGAATTATCTACTGTTTCCAGTCCTTTTTTGGACATTTTTGTTCAAACTCGTTTATTTTGGAGTTATGTGTGCAAAAATGGCGGCTATACTGCCACGATGGGCAATTGCTGTCAGTGCATTTTCAGTACCCTGGGACGTCACAGTGTATTGACGAGGCAGACGAGCCGCCCAGATGGTTTATCCAAACTCCTCCCTCTGACATCGCTGCTGCGGAGAGTTGAAAAGAGATCACCCACTGCGCAAAGACATCAGCCGTCATGTGGCTCAGCTTGTTGAGCGAGTGGCGCGAACAGCCACCACTAGTTCAACAATGCGCTGGTTTGAAACTCGTGCCTGTGTTTTTCATTTTCGATTTTCATTTTTAGAAAATACTCACATAATAGGCTCATGCGCTTATGTAGCGGCCTAAAGCAAAGGTTTCATACATTCATTTGCTTTGCAAATGAACTTGTTTACGTGCAAGTAAGCAAAGACTTAGTGCTGTTGCTGTACAGCTCCCTCTGCTGCAAATCTCACGTCAGGACCAGGGCGGCTCCGACACAAAACTCACATTTACCAAGCTCGCTGTTCATATTTGGTGCTGTCAATCAATGTCTGTTCACACCCACTGGGCGTCTCTTCAAAGGCCTCCGGGCATCTCTCACTTTTGCAAGCCTGTTTGGGGTTCAGTTGTGGGCGGAGTTAGTCTCTGAAAGAGTGTTTAGCCTCACTTTAATAAGAGTTGGATGAGGAATCAGACAAAGAAGGACAAATTCTGTAATAGTTAGATGGCGCTCATCGATACATTAAACCATGTCAACAGTGATAAAAGTGAAAGTGGATTTGTTAAGACTAAACACAACATAGAAATTTCTACAATGTTCCGTTCCCAGGTCCCAGTGAGTGCGATTAAATTAGCTATTCAATTAACAACACAACTGCTTACAGGGAAAGCATTAAAATCAAAAAGTCTCAAATGAGACTGACTGTCAGTGTTTATATAAGGTAAACCCAGATCTGCTGTTATTTGGTGTAATGTTTTTTTGATTTATTTTTTCATATGAAAAACTGCAGAACTCTTAATGGACTTAAAGCATGTAAAATAGTCATTCTTTGATCAGTCTTATCATCTCCTCATTTGTTTGGATACACTGGATACACTTGTTCAGTCCTAGAGCAGGTGGAAAACAACATGAGTTATTTACTTACAAAGCCAGTCTAACTTTTCTTTACTTAATGAAGGAAGCTCCTGTGAGAATAGTCTCAACTTTTGTATTTCTCCCTCTCAGATACAAAGTTAATTTCCAGATTCTTTGTCAAACAACATCTGAGGCACTTGCCATTGTTTAATTAAGTGGAGGTGCGCTCGGCTTGTGTATTCCTCTGCTCGGTGCACAATGGAAGCCGTCCTGTGGGAACGCGCTGGTTTGAGAGAATGGCGTGGGTGGAAGAGCGGAGATAGACTTGCCAGAAAAACGTACAGTGCTCCACCAACACACTCCAACACCCTAGGGAGCTCGCAAAAAAAGAATTCCTCCTGGATTTTCCCTTTCAGCCTGCCATGCATTCCCCACACGCTTTCTCTCTGTTCCTCATTTGGTTGTGGTAATACATCATGGAATATCAAAACCATTCAGTAGAAGCAAAAACTGAAGGCTGTGGTGGCTGTGAATAATTGGTTTCTGTGAGGTGCTATGGTCCCCATTGAACCCACTTGACTCTCTGTGGCAGTATATATGATAAAGAGACAGTGAAAACCCAAGAGGCATGCAGATCAGAAAGGTGGTAAGTGGACCAAAAGCTGAATTTGTAACACCTACAAGGTTAGTGCAGGTGTATGCTTTTAGAAAATTATATAATTATTGGTCAGAGGTACCATTAGAAAAATTATAAAATCCAATTTAGTTTCATTAGTAACTGCCAATCCATCATCTGCAGTGAACAAAGCAGTTGTCAAAGACAGGTCTTAATAATCAAGTTAAAGACTTTCAGTTAATTGAAAGCTATTTTTATCAATCAAGCATTTGCATGGAATAATGGACCAAAACTCAATAGATTCTGAACAACTGGGGGATACACCTTATTTCAGTTTATTGAAGAACAAATTGGTGATCCAGTACAGCTGTAAGCTAGGTACTGTAATTAGGGCAAAATGAAGATAATACAACCGCTACATTTTGGCAATGAAAAAACAAATGCCATATAAATTATTTCAGGGTTGTTGTTTCAGACTAATTTTCGGTGTGCAAAGACCTGATGCCAAAATACTTTTTGCACAAAGCTGCTAGGGAGAGTGTTTGAACAGGTGGAGTACTAAGAATTTAATTATGGAACAATACTAAACACACTGGCTGAACAAAAGCGTAACAAAACCTTGAGTGGATCCTACAACAAACATTGGGTTCCTTTCAAGCAATCACATTTACTGACATTGCCTTTCAGTGCAGTCTATTTTTATCTAAAGAAAAAACTGCAAAGATCGGGCAAGACTGGTGACAATTTTCAATAAGCCCGATACATTCCTTATAACATTTTGACATGTAATCTTGCCCTTGCAATGATTAATCATGTTTCTTTAACACAAGAAAATGCTCTTTAAACAGAGGATTAACCACAGCAGAGACAATGGACTGAAAGAGCGTAGGCCCTTTGAAGTTGGCTGTTGTATAACCCTCCGCTGCCCTGAATCCTAATAAAGACCTCATCTGAGCGCTGAGCAGCTAACTGACTGGATATCACCGGCAGCCTTCAGCCCCATCTGTGTTTGGAGAGCCACTTCCTGTATCCTTGCTTCATCTCCCACACACTATACTGACACCCCAAGATCCCACAGCCATCTTCAGCCAAGCCCTGTCTCCACTGCTTCCTCTGTGCAAAGAGCTGAGGAGGAGAGGACCGAACATGCCCTGTGGTTCAGACTGAGATGAGAGCGAATCTCAATTTACCATGGCATACGATCCCTCTGACAGCAGCAGACAGTCACAGAAAAACAGGCCATGCTTTTAGTCTTCGTGCAAAAGGATCTTAGAGTCTGACCTACAGCACTGCAAAGATCATTTGTTCACAGTTAGGTCATTGCACAGATGGCAATTACTTCAAGCTGAGTCGAGCAAGGTCAGGTTGTACAAGTAACAAACACGGTCAGTCATAGATAGATCATTGCATTGAATCTATAGCGAGGAATCGAGTTAGTTTTTACTCTTTCACTGTTTCTATGGCATCTGTTATGACGTTAAATTCTGAGATCAATATATGGATTTTGGAGTTGTTTGAGAAGCAAAACATTGACCCATGACCAATCATATGCTAATGTGTCTGGTAATGAGAGTTCTCAATGCTTCGACCTTTGACAGTGCACAGAACATAGCAGAGAATATGAACTAGACAGAAGAAAGGAGATAAGTGAATGAATGTATTGCCCTTTGTTAAAACTGAGCATTTCTAATAGTCTGGAGATAACAATGAAAACGTTATTAAAGTGTACTGACTTGGCTGAAAAAAGATTTTTATTACTTACATATTGAAATAATGTTTTCAAGGTCAGCCATTAAGCTTAGTTAAATGAGCAAACATTTTAGATTTAGCTTGTTATTTATAGTGTTTAAAAGATTTTTAATAGAGAGAAATATTTCCTTTTTCTGATTTAACACATTTCAATCACCATCAAAACAGTATCGAGCTAAAATTTCAGTGAAGAGGAATCTAATCCATAAACAGAATCATTGTGATTCATTATTTTAGCACTGTCTGTCTTTATGAGCTTATGCATTTGTAAAGGTACACTGCTGCAAAACTCCAGTATATTCACTTGAAAATAACATTTATTATTTGTTTTTTTAGAAAAATGCATCTAGAATCAGAATAAGTCTTCCATTGGATGATGTATATCAATAATTCTGGAACAGTGTCTGGAGTAACAGAATACATGTATTATTTACTACTAAGTCATTTTTAATTTTAATAGCAATGCTATTCAAAATATTTCAGTACCATTAATATCCATTGTGCAGTGACACAAAATGCTTAATTGAATTATTATTTTATTGACTTTTATTGAAAGAGCTAAGGTTACTTCTCTCAGGCTTCATTTCAAAGGCTTGGTTCCTTATGGAGCATTCACACATGATGCAAGCACGCAACTGATTTTAAAACTAAATCTATGAGGCACGTTGACGCGCCTGCAATGCCACGTGGCACGCATCACTTGAGCAATTCAAAATCAGCTAAGAGGCGATGCAAACAAAACTTCTAAGTTTATGAGCTATTCTAATCAAATACTGCAGAAACATTAAAGAACATATATACTGTATATACCCTATAGATCATTTCATATCACTTTTGACATGTCTTTGAACAGCCAGGAAACTATAGGGGTCAGTGTTGGGGAGCAACGGACTTCAGTTCAGGATACTATTTATGAGTACTTGTATTCGGTTACAATTTCTGCCTGTAATCCAGGTATTTAGAATACAGATACTGCGTAAAATCAAGGGAATACATTGCATTTTTAACATTTATAGATTTGTTGTTTCACCACAGGAAAACAATGCATAATGTCATTTCTGATTCTTTAAGTGAAACAGTCACAAGTGCACCTGACTATTAGCAAAAGATTTGTGACACAGGAACATGCTAAGTAGCTCACAGAGGACACGATGAATGAACTGCGATGAATAAGCCCACGATGAGCACACATGTGTAAATCTCAGCTTCAGTGTGTGTGACTGAAACAGTGCTGTATGGATCAGTTAATATAACGCTTGTTTACATGGGGATGAGATTACTAGTGAAGGTTATTCACACAGAAACTTTGTAATTTTAGGTTAAATTGAACACCCCATTGCATTTCACTACAAAAGTGTTCCAAGTATTCTGAATACATTATCCAAATTTAGCTAATAATAGAATATGCAACAAAATACTTTTCAGTCCAATTACTCTGTAATGGAATACATTTTCAAAGTATTCTACCCGACACTGATGGGAGCAAAATGAGAAACAAACAGTTCAATGGTGAGAGCACTTAGCTTCAGTGCTGCTGTGTCAGGTAAGACACTTCACTCGTCTTGTTTCCAAATACGCAGCTGCATGAATGAGTGTTTATTTAGGAAAATGTCGGACAATTAATGTATGGCCAAAATGTTGGCATGTTTACGGGCACATTGTATGTATGTTTGTAAACACTGAATGAAAACGAAAAGGTCACAAAGGTCAACATTTAACAGACTATCTCTATGTATCTCTTTGGCCACAGCTGCTAAAATTCATATTCCAAGCAAAGCATCACCTCATCTCCTCCTCTCTGCAGCCTATGAAGATCTGCGTCCAAATAGAGTTGTCGAAACATGAGAATCCAGGGCTTAGAGAACAAAAGAAAAAGGCCAAGTTTGTGTGAGACGCACAGAGTCTGGGAGATTAAGGCCGTCAATCCAGGCCTCTTTAGCACCTAGCCCTGGCTCCTCTAGGGATCAAGCATAAAGTTGTACTGGAGACAGAGGAACTTTTTGCATTGAGCAACATGCTCATGCCCTCTCTTTATTCACTCATATCTGTGTGGCTCAGGGCAGCGGAGATTTAGGCAAGGCGAGTGGGTGGGAAGGTTCTGCGTTGGAGAACTTTCCCTGAACTCCAGCTGGCTTTGTGCCTTGTTCTTTCATCTGGGGTCACTGTCAGTCGAAGGTTTATCTCATTAGAACCGTCTCGAGATGAAACAGCCAGGGACTAAGTCGAGGTACACAAAACTAAAGGCCACACTAATTCTGATGACAGCCCTAAATCTTCTGGCTAGAATGTAGGGTCAAATATGGGTCAAATGGTCTAAGCTCATAGAAGCATTAGATGTGCATTTGATCAGAGTATTTGCTGAACCACTGCTATGTTTAAAGTGAAACTTTAGCAAATAAAGACACAATTGGGCAACTGTTTTTGTTAGTTTGTTTGGGTTTTTTTTTTTTTTTTTTTTTTTTTAATGACAGTTATAGTATAACTGTCAATTGAATCAAAAATTACAATTACTAAATCAAGTTTGCCTGAGTAACTGGCTTCAACATACATTCAGTTTTGCTGTAATATGGCTAATAAGCATCATTTTGATATGACCATTTTACTGACACAACTTTGAGAACTAAAAAAATCTGTATTATTCTATTCAGACAGTACACAGTGACCTGATTATGACACAAAGTGACAAATTACAATATACTTTTTGGTGGAAACAAAAATTTTCTTTGCAAGAAAACAGTGTAAAAGTTTTAGGAAGCATTTGCAACCTGCTGTCACACAATTTCCACAAGCTCAGTGCAAAAGTCTAAATGAAATGTTTAACTTAATGGCTGCAAACTTAACAGAACAAGTGCTAATCTTGTGAATGCTTATGGATGTAATATATTGTAACAGAGAAGTGTTTGCCCATAGCTGGGTGAATAGCGGCTATGCCTTGATGACATGTTTGGATCACTCTGATAAAGACGCTGTCAGGAAACAAAAGCTATGACGAGTTTGGACAAAAGACTATTCAACTCATTCACACCACCACAAATCTGACAAGTATTCAGACGTCTTTGTAGAAAAGCTATGCTTTCTCACTCATGTGTTATTGGGTTACTGTCAATCTTCTTTCAGTGCAAGCCTCATTTTATGATAGCAAATTCATCCTGTTCTGTCCACATAGCACAATGGCATAATACATTGTTATCTAAGCTTTTTTCTATGGATGGTCTATTTTCTCACAGGTAAGTTTGATGACCATGATGACTTACTCAAATTGCCTGCACCTGCATTGGCTGTTGTATTGGATGTAATGTTCTGTTGGATTTGATCTTGCTTTTATCAATTTTGAAGCAATTTTTAGCTTAACAATAGACTGAGAAATTTATGTCAGTGGGCAGACAATAACTAGTCAGCTTTGAGGGAAAAAATATTTCTGGAGACATTATGTGCTGCCAGATGCTTTGGTGCTCATTGTATTACTGCTTTAATTTTGTCATTAAACTTTCTGCACAATGCAACACTGAGGTTTTCAGTGAAAGTAATTCTTGACAGACTTTTTTTTTCAGAATCACCACAGTGGAGTAAAATAGGTACTTTTTATCAATTGAATGTGCACTTTCTTAGCCATTGTGGGAAAGAAGCTGCTTTTGATAGTTATGTTCAAACACTTCCTTCTACTTATTTAATAAATGTTGAACCCTTTTTGTATTTGTTGCTTATTCAAAATTGTAGATAATAAGAATTTGAACCCACATACAGTAGATAGATATTAGTAAATGTGAATAGTTCAAGACTGTGAAATTTCTGTTGATATTATGGAATGGATTATTATTGAGATGGTCACAGGCCTAATGACTTGTTAGTTGAAAAGTTGCATCATATGAGTGAAAACAAAAATATGCCTCCTAGTAAACAATAACTATCCTACACAGAAACACAATGAAAGTCTCATATAAAGTGTGTGTTCCTATGTCTTATGTGTGTGTAATCCAGCCCGTAGCTTTGTACAGCTCAGGGGAACTTGTCCAACAGCCGTGATCCATCTTGGTGCTAATTAGAGACGTCTAGGTTTTATTGGCGTGAACTAGGCCGGATGCTGGTGGTAACGTCAGCACCAGGATGTGCATGCTCTGAGATATATTACTCATCAAATTTCCAATAACTAAATATAGCGATAACACTCCTGAGGACAGTTTTAATGACATTAATGAGAACAACAGTGATGTATGACTCCAGCACCCCTAGGAGCTTAGTTTCATTCAGAATTTCGCCTGTGGGCTCACCTCTGAGACCTCTGAACATGTGGAAACAAAAGGGTGGATACCATAAACCTATTACTTTGTTTGAATATGAAGCAATATTTCATTTTGAAAAGAAATTGCACATGTCCTTTATTATAAACTTCAGAATGAAACGCTATGATGCCAAATGTGTTATTGCAAATTCACATTTCTTATAGCTGTTGCCTTTTTTGTCTTCACTCAGCCACTCATAACCTTTATGAGGAAATTATTTCTCATATCAAAATCATAACAGGGCTTATGCACATTGGCACTCAGCTCACAGGGTGTACACTGACTGTGATGCAAAGATGGCACATCCATTTCAAAAGGGTTAGTTAGAATCTGCCTGCTACACTGATTTGTGACAAACTCTTCAGCACATCATGTTGATTCTCAGAAGAACACTCTATATACCTGAACATCACTCCAGACAACTCCAGTTATGATGCATTGTTTTAGACTTTACTTGTTAAATTTCTAAGTTTTTAAGTTGGTTATAATTGCATTTTCTCTTCAAGATTACTCATTGCAGCTGATGTTTGAGTGCTCAGAAAAGCCCTGTCCTCACCTACCACCTATCCCTGTCCACTATTTAATGTGATTATTTAAAAAAAAAAATCAGTTATAAATCAGATTTATAAAGAAGCATTGATGGTTCAAAAAGAAACCTGGCTCCTTTACAGCAACAAAAATTACACATTTAAAATATGCTGCTTGTTCGCATTCAAATCTTACGTGTCTTGAATGCAACATTCTAAGCTGTTTGCATCAGTTTTGTGTTTTACAGAAAAAAAATTATTGTAAATCACTAGTCTACTAAATGTTATAGTTATTTTCCTACGAATAGGTCGCCTTTAATATTTTGAAACAGAAACATCTTTCTAACCAAGTTGTACTGGGAAGTTTTCACCTCATTAATACAATCTATGTTAAAAGTGACAACCGCTTGTACCTCATTATCACCTTCTGATCTGGTAGTGTGAACAGGAAAGTAAAACATAGCATCACAAGAAGAAATCATAACAGAGAACTATCAGGGTGCCGTTGCAAATTAGACACAGTTTTATTTTGAATTTTTCATTGCTCAAGTTCAAATTAAAGACATTTCTGTTGCACAAGGTGAAGACAAATCTGTAATTCTGTTCTGTTACAGAAAGTGGTGTTGCACCTTAAAATGTGGTTGACATTTTAATTATTGTTAGCATATGTTGGTCACTGGTGAGTTTAGTTTAGTAGAGCTGCTGTTCCCTGGTGCACCATAGAATTATTAAACCCTCATTAGATTATGGATTTGAGGGCCATATGGTGAGAGAAGATCCCTTTGATGTTTTCAAGTAACGACTCAAAGAGTGAGAAGTCAATCCCAGGCTGTGGAACAAACCTTAGAATGACTAGAATCATTTGAATAAATGTTGAGATAACCACTACTTAAATGTAACAAAACATAATGGTTTTTGTTTGTTTGTTTGTTTGTTTGTTTGTTTGTTTGTTTGATTCAATAAATAATATTTTTTTTAATTAATGTATTCAAAAGTGTCCATTTACCTCTGCAAATACAATCAATTATTTAATTAAAGCATTATTGTTCCAGTCACATTTTATTTAAATCATATTTTTTCTTCTTTTTTCCCATAAACTCATTTGTATTTAAGATAACGAATAAAAACAAGTACAGCATCTGCTAACATTTGCAGAGAGTGGTTAGTACCTTTTCAATACGAGGGGAGTAATCATAAGGTGTGAGTATTCTGTGATCAAGCATCTTTCCTTAGAGAAGCCCTCGCATAAGCCCTCATTCATGATTCCATCTCATCATCCTGACATTTTAAATACTGTACATCCAGAGAGTTATGCTCCACTCGTGAGCCCTTCTCTACTGCGGCTGACCACATTAATGTCAGCGCATGGCTCAGTATACGTTTTGCCAAAGGACTGCTGTGGTTGAAAGACTGTGAGAAATTGATGTCTGAAGAATGCTTCGGGAAGATGCAGAACAAACAAGAGAGAAACGCTCAGGGCGGCTCTTGTCTTGTGTTCACAACCTTTTCCTAAAACATTCATTGTGAAGAGGAGCAGCAGGCTGGAAGAAGAGATTACGCCTGCAAAACATGACACATTTAGCTATGATGTGGAGGACAGATAGTATTGTTTTTTGTCTACATAATTTTCTTCTTGTTTGAATGGAAGAAAGTATCAGACAAATTAGAAGTCATTCAAGGGGATTCAAGTAGATTTTCCAGATTCAAGCCAAGTCTGTAACAGGTCTAAATAAGGACTAAGCTAGGTCTTAAATAAGACAACATCACTGCAACAGAAAACGTGCAAAAGAATGCTATTGTGGTGAACCACAATAACTTTATCTTACTATGGTTTTGGAGGCGTAGGGCTATGTGGTTTTGGGGGCATAGTTTGTTCTTACAAATAAACAAAACTCTCTTTTGTATGTTGGTAATTGGCCGTGGATTTTAGGCGGTCTGGCCCACCTCAGTTCTGCTGCTCAAGCACCGATTAGCCATCGTTCTGTTGGACCACTTTGGTTGTGCTTCACACTGTGTCTGCTCTGACACAGTACTGCTTACTTCTACTTTCATTCCTTTTGGGCCCACTGCCTTGCTTAGGCATTCCAGTGTGCTGTTTTTCATTGAAGCCACTCTCAGTATTCCTATGTACAGTATTACGTGGACTGGGTGCCATATTTTGATGTTTTGGTATCTACTGTACATTATTTTCTGGATACTTCATGACAAAGCACAATGACACCAATAGGGGGGCTGTGTTCACCTTCTGAATTCCAGACGGTGACCAGAGCCAATTCTATGCAGGACTGGAAGCTTAGGTCATGGTTTCTTATTTGTCAAGTAACAGCCTCTAGAGTTTGCTTTAACAATACTAAAAATCTAAATTTGATTATTTAAACAATAACTTACATGAGTACACATGAATAGTTTCATAGTTATTTAAAACTTCTTTATTCTCCTTGTGTCCATCTGCCAAGTCTCTGAGAACCTGGGGAGATATGATCAGTTTTGTTCAATGTTTTTCACAGTGTACTTCCTAAGCACTGTCTTGTGCTTTGCAGTGTAATCTCACCTTCCTAAAATGTGGTTTGATTGGAGTTTTCTGATTTGAGTCTTGAGGATTGCTTCGGTGAGTGGTTGAGATGAAGGCGTGTATCCAGTGGGTCCCTTTACAGCGGAGATATAAATATTTTAATAAGCAGTTTCCCAAAGCAGGAGGAGGTAATTTCTCACTAGGGTCTCAGCTAAAATCTTTAACAACCACTCATCAAAACACCCAAACTATTATAAAATGTGAAGATGAGCCTCAGTCAGGGTACAGGTATTAAAAAAAAAAACTTAAGTGATGAGAAAGCACTTGTGAAACCCCTGGGGAGAAGGCATGCTACCAATTAGCCTGAAAAAGTAAATGAGAACATACCATTTCACATGCTGGATTTTGCAAGGATTTTGGGTAATACCATTGCAGGTCTTACCAAAATAATGTTCTGCTTATTTTAGGCTTCTGGTTTTGGTTTTAAAGTAAAAATGCAAGGTTTTCTTTATAGAATTATTGCTAGAATTAGAAACAGCACAATTTACCCAAATTACACAGTCAGTGTCTGAATGATATGAACAGTATCATTCGACACTGACTAACCATGTCCAAGTTCAGTGTAATATTCCTTTAGTACATGGACTCACTGGGGTCTGAGCCTGTACAGAATTATGTAGATAAGATGCTAGCATAGTACAGCAATATGTGATATTTGCACAAAAAGTATTTCCAGTGTTAGAACAAAGTAATTCAACATTGAAACAATTTTTGAGTCAACCTGTGGTCCATTGAGAAAGTATGCACCTATTGCTATGGGAACCAACAGACTGTCACAGAGGAAGTTTTTTTGGAACTCAGATATTTCTGTTTCATAGAGAGGATAGAGATTTGTAATAGTTTTGAAAATTCAGGAAAAGTGATAACATCTTTATGAGGACAAGCTTTGTTCTGTTGCTCTGTCACTAGAAACATTTTCAGTGCAAATGTCACAGAAGTGCTGTACCTAACTATTTGGGTTACAATTGTGCCGTTTCCAATTCTAACAATAAAGCTATAAAGGAAGCATGGAATTTTATTTTAATTTTTTTTTCACAACCAAATTTCACTAAAAGGCTGGATTAGATTTGAATTTTTGGAGAAGAAAATTCATGATGACTCATGATGTACATGCATTATAAAAACAATCTGTGCATTTAAGTTTAAACGCAGACATAAAAATGCTAATTTAGAGTACATACTTGAAGCATGTATTCAAAACAAAGTCTCTTCCCTAGTTTTAAATTCATATTTGATTTACAAATGACAAAAAACAATCAAATGGCTTGAATACTCATAGGCTGATGGTACTTATTCTCAGAACAGACTCTATCAGTGTACTCAAATAAATTTACAGTAGCGATATTGGTACCATTCATAAATGTCAGGACATAGGCTAGCTGCTACACCAGATCCGCTAAAGGTGCTTAAGTTACACAGAAGAAAGTGTAGATAATATAGCTAAATATTGCAGACAGAGACATTTAGGTACACAACCATAGTTTATTACAGCTCGTCACTTACACAGACAATAGACGTGTCAGCGATACCTGGGGAAGGTGACCAGCAGAATGCTCTGATTGGTTGGCTTGTGAAGTGTCATTTTCACTTGACGACCAGATGCTGCCTAGTCAATTTATACACTGTTTCTGCACTGTGATCCACACTGAAGAGAAGTGCTACAAAAACAAAACCTGACAGCTGATAAAGGAAATGACAGAGTGGTTTTCACAGCTAAGACAAACTAGAATCACATCCAACTTTGTTAGTGACGGAATTGGATCATTTTAACAGTCTTAGCTGTGAAATATATTGTATGTTTAAGGTAGCTGTCCACATAGCTTAGAAATAGAGATTGGATCGAACATTTTAGTGTTCAGGCAAAGATGAACTTGACACAAAATGTAAATACCATGTGAAAGAAAGGAAATGTGAGTACTGATAACAGAACTTAAATATGCTTCTAATTTGCATTTAAATATTTCAGAAAGTGTGGATTGATTGTACTTCATGAAATTACAGGCACTATGTTTCTTCTTGCCTGTATCAATGAACTTTCAAAGCAAGGTTTTCTACAGACTCCCATTAGTGTAACTCAGACCAAAACTGACTGTAACTGGTTCTGTGCACAGAATTTGTATTAAAATCGAATTCATATTTACAGAGTTTTGTAAACTGCATCAGTGTCATTGTGTTCAATAATCGTGTGAAATGATCACTTATATTTCACTGCTGGATTTTACTCTTGCTCTACTAGACTTTTGTCTGCTGTATAGTAAAATAAACCATATGGCAAGATAGATATAATGATAAAGTGACAAGCTGACCTATGATGAAATGAAATAGCATTTCAACCTGCTGCTCATCCTATGAAGCCTACTTTTCTGGATGAACTTTTCCTGAAAGGAAATGTAATTTCTCTCAAAATGTACAGAGAGGCATAGTCCCCATTGTATTTCAGTCATTTCATTGTGAGAAAATCCTCTGTCTGGTATAAGGCTAAGTATAAGTAGTCAGTCGAGCTGATTAGACAGTTCTTTCAATAGCTCCTTTTTAATGTTCATGTCCAGAGGGTTGTTTGTCACGAAGCATTCATCATTTTGTCCAAAATATTAGTTATGCTCCACAGAACTTGAGTCTCTATTTACAGAAAGGTCCATTGCATCACTTTCTTCTCTTTTGATGATCCAAGCATCAGCACTTCACCTAAAAATACAAAACAGGTGTTAAAGCAAGGTGATAGTCATCACTCCTTTGTTTTGATCCTGGAAACATCTTCCTGGTTTTAATTAAGCACTCAATGCTCATTCCAGCTAATTTGTCTTCCTTTTTTTATAGTGAATGTATTTTGCCCCCAAACTAAGAGAGTAAAAGCAAAAATCATTTTTACTCTGCATCTAATTATATGTCTTTTTAATGAATTGCAAAAAAAGACATGTTTGACATTAGTTTGAGCAGCCAAAGAATGTGCAAAAGGGAGTTTAAAATGCTGCGCATTTCCTGTTCTTTTCAATTCTTTGAGGTTTTCACTATGTTGGTCTAAAATGAATAAAGTTAGCTATTTCAAAAATACCCCAAAAGATTACTTACAATCCTTAAATTAAAAAAGGGAAAGAGACACAACAGAACAGCTAATTTCACATTCATTTGATTATTTTCCATTGCATTGGGTCATAATCACACTGGTCACTGGACATTCAGGCATGTGAATGTTAGGACGCAAACACAAACGGTACTGTCCACTCTCTTCTAGTCACAAATGTTTCAGTCTATTTCCAACAATCTAAAGCCGCATTTCCATTAGCCTGGGCCCTGCAGACCGGTTCGCTTTGGAGCGATTTGGGCCGTTATATTAAATGCATTCAGGTTGGATTATGTTGGACACATTATACACAGGATTTACATTTTTTTTTTTACAGTGTTTTGCCTCGACTAACAGGAAACAGCTGATGCTAATGCTCCAGTTTTCATTACAAGAAATGTGGCGGTTTGTCAAGTCGGTGTTTGATGAGGAACATTATTTCATGTTTCTGTCTGCTCTTTTTCATCTGGTTTTCACCTAAGCCTGTGTTTTCTCTTGTCCTGTGCCTAAAGAGGAACCGCAGTGAGGTCTGCTCCGGGGTCCAGGGTGAAAGCACTGCCAAAAGCGGCTGACTACAGACCCAGCAAGTGGGGCGGCATGGGTCGCAGACCGTAGCGTACTGCTCCGACCCGACCCTATGGAAACAGGGCTTAAGCTGTTATTGCTAGTGCTACTACTGCTACTACCAGTGTCACTATATACCTAAGTTTTATTCCTACTTCTTGCATTCACATTTTTGCTAGAGCAGTCAGATCCACAAAAATAGGCAGATGCTCTGATTTCACTTCTCTTAAGTGAATACTGTTGATGTGTCCTTGGTAATACACTTGACCCTGAATAGTATGAATAGTGTGTAAAAGTTTGTTCCTGGATGTTTCCAAATTTACAGTCTTTTCTTCCCCTTACAATCTACCGTCCTACCACTGGTAGGAAGAGGTCTTAATATTATTCATGGAGCTGAAAGGTCAGGTAACTGTATATGATGTATATGTATATGATTCAGGGTTAGCTTTTTATACAGTTTTATAATATGACCACATGAAATAAAGCTGCAGTAAATCTTTTCAAAAGACTTGCACAGCTAGTGAGAATTCTATTAAAGAAAACTTACATTATAATGGGCAACATGCAATTTCTATGCACTTTAAATTGAACTGTTACTCTGAAAAAAATCTTCTCTACTCTTTAGAACCATGCAATGCACTGTATGTGGGAGTAGAGATCTGTCAGTGAGATTGGCACGCCTCTGGTTTTGTCTGGTCCACTTGTGAGCTGTCAGGCGGGAATCACCTCTTTTCTCCTTCAGCTTAAATTGCCTGTCATCTCTCCCAAGTGTTTGACTGCCAGACACTCCAAAATGCTCGCCCCGAAAGTACAATGTGCATGGCACTCATTTATACATTTATAACCATGTCTGCTATCGATTCCTACCATCTGTCACCTGCCACATAGTTTGGGGAAACCCTCGGCAAACTTGTAAGACAACATTATCACTGGAAAAGTTTCAAGAGGAGAGAAGATACTGCTGAGACAACATAGAAAGATAAATGCAGAAAATAGGCATTTGTTATGGGAGTGTGTTGGATCTATGCTGCTTCATCGTACGTTATGTATAAATCATACATTAGGAGTAATAGAGCGGAACTCTGAGTAATGTTCTCTTCGAGTGTTGAGTATTAAGTGGACATGTCGGATAACTTTTACAGTAATGAGCTAATCAAGTAATAAATAGCTTGGAAATTGTCAAAAACAGTCAAAATACAAATATCTTTATGTCAGTTTATCAACTCGTGCTGTTACATTTACAGTTTGTAAAACATTGCAAGAGAGTTTTTGCTTACATTAGTTCTGTGTAGCTGTTAGCAACATTAACATTGCAACACATAACAGAAGGTTTATAACGGCAGAAAGATATAAGCAGAGCAGGAGCAAAGTCAGAGGTGAGTGAACGGTAGAGAAAAAACTAAAGAGAAAATAACACAGGTACGATCAGCAGTGATGCTGTCGAAGGTTTATCTTTCTCAAAACGCAAGTTTGGTTTTCTACCTAAGGCTCTGAAAATCTCTCAAAGGGGGCTTGGAGGGCTTTTCCAGTGGGAATTTACAAGTCGGAACTCAGAAGATCCAAGCTCCAAGTACCACTGGAACACACTATAAGGCTTAACAAAAAAATAAATAACAGGGGATTCGCACAAGCGTGGGCTAAACAGATTACATAAATTTAGCAGCGCAATAATTTTGAGCCTTTATAGAGTCATTTACTCTGGGAGCTGTCTGTGTGATTAATGGGGCACTAATATGAGAATAATTCAACTTTGAAAAGACACCGAGCAGAGCAGCTTCTTGTCAAAAGCTAAAAAAAGAGCAGGATGCTGATCCGAGTGAAGATGATAAGAAACAAACTGCTATATAACATTTCTGCTGTGAGACCTATGACCTGCTTGTCTTAAGAGAGATGTGTTTTTTTGTAAAATGTTCTGCAGCATTATCTGCATCACATTTATAGATATTTACTGTGGGACAATCTTTTTTTTCTGAGTTTATAGCTCAACAATTTTGAGTTTTTTTTTTTTTTTTTTTTTACTTAAAGTGGTAAATGGAAAGATGCATGAATGCTTGAATATCTGATATTGTCTGCATAGAACAAAGCAATAAGTTACACGTGACACTTTCATGCATGTTCCAAGAGAAGAGATAATGGTATAAAACAATGGTGCTGGACAAATTGGATACTGATATAAGAGCTAATTTAACTTGGACCTTTTTCCACAAGGAAGATTCTCACAGCAGGTGCGAGCTCGTGTTTGTAGAGCTAAAAACCATGGGCTTTCTTTCTGCAGAATTTTCAGTGCCTAGGTATGGGGTGTTCAGAGAAAGCACCATGGTGAATGTGTATTTTTAGAAGCAGCTGTAGTAGTGCTAATTCAGTTTCAATAAGATTATAAGTGTGTGAAAACAGAGTAAGGACTGCTCTTTGCAAGTGTGAATTTAAAATTAGATGTGTTGTACCAGCCAAAAGTGCTGTAATCATTTCAAGATCTTGTGAGATATGTTATTAATGTGTTTAAATCCGTGCTCTTAAAAAATATTGTCTGCGATTTGTTAGCTACAGTGGGATTTACAGGCAAGAACAGCACATTAAAGAAATCCCCATGTATTTATTTTAACATGCAGAATATATTAGCATAATGATTGAAGAAATTTAAATGGCAAACGTCAATAACATGTGTCATATTATGCACTATATCAATAACATGATAACAGTGCATTTATTTACAGTGTTCATCAGAGACTGTAGTCTGCTTAAGGCCTTCACAGATGGGTATAGAGTACAGCTGCTGCTTTCTTTGTTCCCACTAATTAAGTTTCTATTAGAACATAGCATTTCGTCACTAAAAGCTATTGGATTATAATTAGATTAGAGCTACATGTTTTAATATATGATAGATTCAAGACAACGCAGTAGCAAAATGTTACAGTGTACCTTTAAATAACACAAACAAACTCACTCATACTTATGGACAAAAAATGTGGTCTGATTACCTGAAATTCACTGTGTATTCTCTGCCGTTACCATAGTTGGTCTCTGTCAGCAGAAATCTGCAGCAGTGAGAAGAAAATACACAACAAGTTATTTTGTAGCAAACATATTTTCAAGGTCTTAACAAGAATTGACAAAGAACAGAAATTAATTCCCACACATGAAATTACTTTTTGGTTTACAAGGCAACATAAGGCCGCAAAAAGGTAAAAAAAAAAAAAAAACATCTATAAAACTCTATTTTGAGGTCCCAACTATAGTCTCCAATCAATAGCATTGGCTCCAGAAAGGTGTGGTGCGGACAGTTTTAATAATTAAACAAGCCCAAAGCAAGACTCAAGTCTACGCCTCGTCATAACACACTAAAGACTACAGGGGCTCGCCTTACAATGTTAAAAGCAGGTAATTGGAGTGAGTAATTGGACGGTTTAAGGGCTCAAAGTGGCAACCCATTGATCAGATCAGACACTCACTGCACAGAGGAGAGGCTTTACGGGGAGAGACTGGAGTGACCTTGGGTAGATAAGTTATGCTTAAGAGCAGATCCACAGGTCAGAGCACAAAACAACAGTAAAACATCAACATGTATTAACATATTACAAAGCTTCCACATTAAGTTATTAATTATTTTACAGGTTTGAAAATGAAGGTAATAGAAGGAAGAAAGTTGGAGAGAACTTTGAGCAAATGACCAGCAAACATCTTTAAAATAAATAAAGTAAAATTGTCATCATAAAAGGAAATTGAATTGTCTATTGGACAAAGTTTTTTTAAGAATATGTTCTAGTAGCAGTGGCTGTCTCAGTGAAGTATCACAACATTATCTTATGAGTTGGGAATTTAGTACGAAATTTGAAGGCTAACAAAAACACCTAAAGCACGGCTGGGCAGTGACATCAATGTTTCTTAACACAAGTTTGTTAGTTTGGTTCATATTTGCTCTGGTCCTCAGCAGTGGAATATGTTTGGGACAGTAAACTCGTAGCATACCTTGGTGGTTTTGATCTTGTTGCCTGTAGCACAGCTCCAGCCCTTCAGATCAGGAAGTACTTTGCACTCCTCTCCATCAAGGCACGGATGCATCTGACACCACCATTTCTGCTCCACTATCGAGGCTGGACAAACAACACACATTCTGTTTCAACACTTACAAAGGAGCACAGATCTCAGGCCTTTCATTTGTAACTTCATATACAGAACAATGCATTATTGATGATGTTTTATTGGTTTTGTCTTACAACAAAATTGATTGAGAACAATAACTGGATTATGGGGTCAGAGGTCACAGACCATGTCCTTTAGTTGTTTGAACACAGTGTTACATTTTACACATGTGACCTTTGTTCTCACATTTCACAACCACAGGAGGGAAGTAGACTATTCTGCTTTAGACTTTTCTTTTTTGTCTTTGTGAATGTGGAAGATTTAAAAAGCTAACACATATAATCTTTTTAAACTATTGTGCTAAATTTTAGTTGCTAATTTAGTAGTATAGAATTATAAACTAAACCAGTTAAGCCCTTTCCCATACTGTATGGTAGAAACACAAGTGGCACGAAAACAGAGAAAAGATGACACATGCAGCCCGATCTTGCCCTTTTGTCTTAGCCGGTCTTAGCCTTGGTCTTAATTATTCCTCTGTTGGCCACTAGTGGCTCTCTCCAAGCTCTATACACTGTCAGTATAGAAGGTGTGGCTCCAGCCAGATGTGAGGGTGCAGTTTTTTTCATTGAACCTGACACATGCTCACGCCTGTGACAAGTGAGCAGCTGCTTTAGGATCACAGGCAAAAGAGAACTGTAGCAGCAGCTTCAGTTTGGAAAAAAAACTGCAATAATAGAATCTATTTGGTGAAAGTCTATTTACTTTTTTTTTTTTTTTACCTTGACAGACATGATGGCCTCTTTGGCCTTTCCATAGCATTCACACTGACCCATGTTCACTCTCACATCTTTTTTTATTAAGTCAACAAGCTTTATGTAAAAGAAAATACACATTTTTAGACAAAGTTGTTAAAGTTTGTCAAGTACATAGACTTTCACCAAATAGATTTCTATTATTACAGTTTTTTCCAAACTGAAGCTGCTGCTACAGTTCTCTTTTGCCTGTGATCCTAAAGCAGCTGCTCACTTGTCACAGGCGTGAGCATGTGTCAGGTTCAATGAAAAAAACTGCACCCTCACATCTGGCTGGAGCCACACCTTCTATACTGACAGTGTATAGAGCTTGGAGAGAGCCACTAGTGGCCAACAGAGGAATAATTAAGACCAAGGCTAAGACCGCTAAGACAAAAGGGCAAGATCGGGCTGTAGGTCTCTGTCTAAATTAGGGCCGCCAATCTGGGGAAAAATATAATCCTTTTTTTTTTCTCTCTCTCTCATATTGATTGATGTCAATTTTTGATTCAATTTTGTTCAACCTGTTCTAAAACAAATGCAAAATGACATTCATGAACATAAACAAAACAAACCTTTTAATATGTTCCATTTACTAGATTTTTTTTAAAACTATATAACAATATTCTTCCACAAACTTTTACTTTTGCTCTAAACTACATATTTTTACTGACAAAAAAAATCCATCAAAACCCACCACCAAAAAACGGTAGGTTCGATCCGATCTCTTGATTTTTCGAATAATGGCCCAATTAATTGGCATAATACAGAGGTCATTATGCATGTTCCACATTCCCCTCCACTATCATTACTTTTTTGTTATTTTATTTGTTAATCCAAAGTAAATCGTTTCTTTTAAACTGATCCACTGAGGTTCATTTAGCATAAAATGTTTAAATAGAAAAAGCACTGCAAATAGCAGGGACTATTTTTGGCTGTAATATTAATGGATTCCATGATGGACATAAAAATAATACTTTTGTTTTTTCCTGGTTATTATTAGAAGTATAAGTTGTACCTAATAATTCAATCTCACTTTCCTTTTCAGGCAGAAACCTTACTTGGTCATGCAGCTCCATAACGTCATCCTTAAGCTTTGAGTGTATCGTAGCAGACATGATTTGAATTTGGCATATTACAGAGGTCATTATGCACGTTCCACATTCCCCTCCACTATCATTACTTTCATATCTAATGAACAGTATGGCTATTATATTCCTCTCATAACAGCACATTCTCACTGCACTAAATTACCCTGAATGGATACTTTACGACATGAGGGGATCCATTCATATCAAAGCACTGGTAATGGTGGCCGGTCAACAGCTAACAGATGGTGCTGGTCTAATAAGACCCATTAAAAAGCCCCGTGGTGTGGATATTGATAAACACAGAAAGCTCAAAGGCAACATTGAGTTAAAGTATTATTGATGCTAGTATGTGAGAAATTAATCCACAATGAAGAATCAAGTTACAGATGGTGGTATGATAATACACTGACCTTGAACTTCACACAAATGATTATATCCACGATTATATATCACAGATCAGTGTATCACAATGTGTACCATGTGGCAATATAAGTTTACCACTGTAAACTCAAAGCAATGACAACATTTAGTAGGTGTTCATTGTGAAGCAAGCAACACAGAAAAGCTTGTTTTTTTTAGCAGCTATTGTAACTGCATCAGTGTTTTTCAATGTTTTTCAAAATACACTTATTTCTAAATGGATTATGGGGGTAACAAAAAAATAATAGGAACACTTAATGGACGTCCGATTAAAGGTAGAAAGAGGTGCTCATTGGTGACTATTGACTCATCAACTTACAGAAAAAAGCTCTCTCTTCTAATGCCTTTCTTAACCATGGCATGTCAAAATGAACTTTATAGAGCCCCAACGTGTTTCAGCCTGCTGCCTTCATTAGAGGGACAAACCAGATTACGGGGGTATTCCATCAATGTCTAAACTTATTTTAATATCATGAGCTGAAATAACTTTATCTCCAGCTTAAGCCTCAAGTTGTGCCATAAAAAATAAGCCTGGGTTTACTCTGCGCTTTGGGTGCATTCCCAGTGAATCTGAGGAGGCTACATCAATCGACATCACTAATGTGAGAAAAATAGTTTTTTGTTTTTTTATGTTTTGACTCAACGAGAAAAGAGCCAAAGCATGCAATGTGTGACAATAATAATTTGCAACAAAGTCTTAACTTTATAAAATTGTTTTTTCTAATCCAAGGAACAAGAGGAAAGAAACAGCTGCCCCTCCTCTCCAGTGAGCCACACGAGCCTCCCTTAGACATATGAATTAATTTGTGACAAGGTTAAAAGTGTGATAAAATTTAATTTGTTTAGTATCCCCTTTGAAAAAAAGCCTTTTTTAACTTTTCTTGTGCAAGACCAACATATCTGCCAAAATGTTCTTCTCTTCCTTATGCCAATTATAAATACCTCTGTCAGCCCTTCTTTGTAAGAAATTTGTGGCCGGCAATGGTCAATTACAAACTGAGATCAATGGAGTTTTTTCAGATGTCTAGAACCTCATGTGTCTCCATATAAAGAGGGGGTTGTCTCTCACAGTGTGTGGCTAAAGGTAATCCCTGGCTGTAAAGAGAAAGAATAATTAAAAGGTTAAGTGCTGATCATTTTTCGCTGCAATCACCCGCAGAGCTTTAAACTCTAGCCGGCGGCTCACAGCTCTAATTTGCTCAAAATGTCAATAGGAAAATGTCAGGGAATAGGTCAAACAGGACTGTGCTGGGAGTGCAGCCTGAACCAGAGCGACTCACACCAAAGAGACTCTCTGACACATTAGCATGCTAAGAACCCTGTGGGTCATTTACTCTACAGTGAGCAGTGGACAGAGCACATTCATTCATATATTGGTGATTAAAAGAACCTTCAGGGAATCAGATATCACATTAACATTAATTATATAGGAATAGCACAAAGAAGTTAAGTGCTCAAGTTTTACAGCAATGGTTAGAAAATCTTTAAGTAAAGCAAGCTTCTTAACATTTAAGTTATATGCAGCCAGATCATGCATTCCTTTCTTAATTCACCCATGTCCAACTCGGACATTTGAGATAAGTGTATTGACCTTGTGACGGTTCTAATCCAGCACAAGAGAGAAGCTTGAGAGAAGAAAAACATTCAGCTAAAGTTGGAAAAGTCACATACCGTCTACACATGAAGGCGCAGCTCTGGTTGTGCCAGCCACTTGCCCAGGGAAACATGAACACTTGACAGTTTGTGAGCGCTCCTCGATCTTATTTTTGTTGCAGCAGCGATGCAGCGCCACCACTTCACAGGTCCCTGTCCGGACCTGATGAGTCGCTGTGGAGACAAACAGAGCATGTTGGTGAAAACAGAGTCAAAAGCTACATTTTTGTTTTCTAATGAATGAAAAGTGCTGATTTGTTTTGGAATTATGATGATACATTATACTTTATAGACAATACAAAGCTGCAGATAGATTAAGAATAGTGTAAAACAAGAAAGAAACTCTTTTTGTGGCATGAGGTTGACTTCAACTTGAGATCCTTCGTGATAGTGGTGCAGAGGAGTCCTTCAGTGTGAAGAGTGAACAAGTGAAGAGAGGGTGTTGGTCAGTCTGAGATGAACATGGGGCTTTGACTATTCTGAAGTCCACCATCATCGCCACTGTCTTCTGGGCAGCAGCAGGTCACTACCATCAGAGATGAGGGTGGGACTGTGCACAATAGCTCCTCCACACACCAGTTTTCTTAGTTACCCTAATAACTATCCGCGAGTTGCTAAGAGACAGCTTAGTACTTGTTTAGCACAGTTTTACTGGCTGCTTGATACTATGAATACATCATTATGTAAACATTTATAATGTTGAACCACTTTTATAATGTTGAACCACATGTTTATGCTAAAATCTTCAGCAGTAGCTTTTAATGTTCAAACTGAGCCTGTGACAAAATATTTGCAAAGGAAGTTTCATCATCACCGTTGTCATCTGACACCATCAAGAGTCAATGTCACTTTGGAAGTTGAAAGAGAGGCACTGACAATGTCACAGTCGGAGCAAGTAACAAGCATTAAGAAACCAGTGAAAAGCCTGTTTGAAAATCATTTTAGTGTATATTGAAAGACGATAGCAACATTTTGATAAGTTTCCAAAATTAAATATGCATTTATTTGTTTGTTCATTTATAGTCACAATTATTTTATTTATTTTGCTCAAAAGCTGAGAGGTTTATTGACTTTTTCTCCTTTTTTATTTTTCCCTCATCTCAACATTTTTTGTTCAATAATACTGAACATTTGCTTTGGTGAGAAGAAACAGCTACTACTTCAGAAGCTGCATTGACTGCAGTAGACTTGATATAATTCACAGAACAGTAGAGCGCTACAGAACTCTGAACCAGATTGCACTACATTGTCTGAATTATTTAAAGTGTGCGCCACCCCATCCTTTTTTTAATTGCATGTGACATTTTGGTGACGTGTCCTTCTGCACACAGACTCTCCACAGCAGAGGTAAACAGTAAATTTAAACTGACTGGAGTAGATCTGCTCCTAACTCTCTGTGTACAGTGAAGCGAATGGGCTGAAGTCAGGTAATTAGCTTCTCACTTGGGTGCTGTGTAATGGTGGCTGGCATGCTGATGGAAAGTGTGAGGAGACAGGTTGATATTAAAACTGACAAAGATGTACAGCAACATAAATCCTCATGGAAAATGTGACTATTTTAGTGGTAAATATGACTGCAAATTAAATGGGCTCAAGAGATATGTATTGACTTGTAACCAAAAGTCCTATTAGGCATTTTTCTGTCTCTAGATATATTGCTTTGCCTGGAAAGTTCCATAGTGTGGTATTGAGTCTATCTGTTACCATGGAAACAAACAGGTGATGCACTCAGACAAGTTACTGATCTATGTAGAGAATGTATGTTTTTCAATGTTTTTTTTTTTTTTTGCATTAAAAGAAATGATTAATGCCAGACAGCTTTTTTGATAGGATAGAAAAAAAAGTCACAATTGTTGCCTATGATGCTTCCTGTCAAAGACATTTGGGGATTTTTGGTAAAGTGACTCCATTATTTTTAATGTACTTACAGTAGTTAAAAAACAACTTGTGAAACAATATTCAATGTAAGATAATATTATCGTTGAATGAAGAAACACTCTGGCTGCATCACGAGTTGCCTAAAATGTTCAAGATTAAATTTTACTGTGTTGGCAATTTTTTCACATGATTCCTAAGGCATAAACTGTGTGTGACAACCAAGTACATAAATTCCATCACAAGTTCGCCTCTCAAGAATACTCCTGAATGTTTAAGTGTCTTGTGGCTGTTTTGTGAACATCATACAACCTTTTTTTTTTTTTTTTTAGTATTTAGCAACAAACAAGATTTAAACAACCATTCATTTACAGACTCCATTGCTAGATGGATGATGCATCATTTATGCACCTTGCATGCATATAAGTCACAGTGCTGTTGGCATACATTTGAAAATCAGCATTTAAACAAATTGAAGGTAAATTCTTAAAATACAATGAGAACAAAAGTGGGCCAAGTATTGATCCTTGAGGCACACCAACTGAAACATCTATAAGGGATGATTTGACACTGTCAATATGTACACATCCACCAAAGGATTAAATTGGGCCAACAATACAATAGGTTCACATGACACATTTGCATTGCATTGTATTGGTAAGATCTGTAAGGAACTGAACTAAAAAAAAACAACACACATTGTGAAGTGATGATCAAAAAGTTAATGTTAATAATTTTGATTACTCGCTTGCACATTTTGTAATGAGTTTGTTATTAGTTGAACAGCTCTGCATTCTAGTCAAAGTAGGGGTGGATACTTATTTACTTTTATAAGAAAATGCTCAGCTAATCAACAAAACAGTCATCTACATGAAGATGGATGGTTAAAAAATATTTCAACAGTATTGAACCTGAAATCCCAGATAAATTGTTTGTATTTCAAAGGCTTCTATTGACCTAACAAACCACTCCACAAATTGATACCTCTTCATACAAATCTCCAATCAAAACAATTCCCTGCTACTGAATACCAAACCGCATAATCTATCATCTTAACAATTGTAAACCCACAAACGTACAAGACAGCAGTCCGGTAGTTCTTCTTTTTACATCAAAATTATTCAGAATATTGCCCAAAAGATTCAAGTTGCTTACGCATCTTCTGCCTCCGTACACAGGCGATATGAAAGGCAAACACTAAACCAGCCATAGCTCACAGAAGAACTGCCAGTATCTCCCCACGGACCGCCTCTTGGGTTTCTGACTGGATTTGGGACTTGGATGCCGACTCAGCCCTCCTCTGCCAGAAAAATAGAGAGTAAAGCATTTCTCTGGGGAGCCAGTCAGTCCGGCAAACTATAACAGTGATCCTTCACACGAACTGGCTGCTAGCTGCTGCTAGAGTTCCCTGTAGGTGTAGTGGGCTTTTTTAGATTTTAGTTTTAGGTGAAGTATGGTGCCAAGAGATATGGATGAATTCAGTTGAACTAGAAAATAAAAATACATTTAGATATATATTTTTTGGTTTTCTTTTGCAACCAAGATGTAGTAACTATGTTTGTATGCTGTAATTGTAACTTGTGTCAACCCCCATTCAGAGTTTATAGCAGTTAGCTTCACAAAGTAACATTCTCAAACAAATTAAAATTCTAAGCAAAAATCATTCTTTATATCATTTTGTTCTTTGAACTTGACCTACATCTGCATCTTCAATGGTTGTAGAAAAATAAATCTATTCATTTAAATTCTTTCTCTCAGCAAACAAACTCTTTAGCTTTTTGTGGACTGCATTCAGATAAATACCTCAATTTTATTTTAGATAATAATGTTGTGGTTGTTTTTTCACTCACTTCAGTTTTTAGTTGAAAGAAAAAAAAAAATTCAAATGTGTCAAACAAATATGCATTGCAAAATCAAAAATTCAGCCCTGTATTATAAGCGTTGAGGTCTTCATAGGAACATGATGGCCACACATTGATTTAAGATTTAGCAATAATGTTGTTCTGTATGTCAGATTATCTCATTCATGCCACGGCCTGTATCTGAAAACTTGTATAAGCTGAAAGTAAAATCAGAAATCGGCCAGGTATGTGGCAGAAGAAAAAAAATCTTGATGTATTGCTATATCAGACAGCATCTTATTGAGAAAGTTAATGAAGCTTTATACCTAAACAGGCAACTCTAAAGCAGATCCTGGACTCCATCTGCAAACAGTGCAATGTTTACTCAGTGTTTGTTCCTTTTTGAGTAAAAAGTGATGAAAGGTTTTTTTTTCCTCTGAACTCAAATTACTTTCCTGAAGCTTCCAAACATTTGTCTCTGGAGACAAAGGAGGCTACAAATGATGCATACTTTCTATTGTTCATCATGACTGTGTAAAGAATGTTAATGAAGCTGTAGATGGTAATGTATGGAGATAAAATGATCTCTAAAAATGTGTCTAATTCACAAATAATCACTTACAAAAGATACAAGACAGTCTATAACATTGATGAAGGGTGTTTTGTTCTGTACAGCCTCTCCACACTTATCTGAAGACCAGGTAACTTAACTTTTCTATGGCTCCAAAGACCAGCAGGCTCAGTTCAACTGCACAGTTTAGTTAAGACAATCCATTTACGTCTTACCAAGAGTTGAAATACTATATAATCAGTCACACTGCCCTTTTCGGATGCTTACAATATAGTATATGAAAAGAGTAAATACATAAAAGTGTAGAATCAGAATTGGTATTAGAATTAGAATACTTTTACCAGATGGTGGGTAGATCATTGTCCTTGTGTCACAAATTCATTATGATTGTCTTGTTGAATGTTGTGATGTAATGTGAAAAATATTCCACAGCCCACTTCTTTGCTGCACAGCCCAAACATAAGACTCAAATTAAAGGTGCACTATGCAACTTTTCTGGTGGAAGTGCTGCTATGTCTTTGTCTCCAGTTTAGAGTTCTCTAATCTTGCATTTATTCAATTACAAGTATCTGTAATGCTGTAATGCACATTTATATTAGAAATAGCTGCAAAAATTGTTTTTTTTTTTTGTTTTGTGTTTTTGTTTTTGTTTTTTTTTTGCCACGTCTCTCACGTGTGCGATCAGGAATGTCTATACTTTCAGCAGTGCATTTCACCTCACCACAGACATGTGCCATCAGGAGCATAAACTTTCAGTAGTGCATTGCCCCTATCTACAGACATGTGAGATCAGGAGCGTTTGTACTTTCAGCAGTGCATTTCACCTCTCCACAGACATGTGCTATCAGGAGCCCCTATACTTTCGGCAGTACAATTCTCCTCTCCCCAGACCTGTGCCGAGCGCCTATCCTCTGCCTGTGGAGCTCCAGTTAAATGGTTCTGCTTTGTACACTGTAAGCTCAAGGCTGTGAGGCTTCCTGTGGGATCAGCAACAACCTGAAGGTCAAACGCTGTTCTGTTTACTTGCTGTAAAAAACAGGAAACATTGTGATGTGTTAGACTCAAGATTGTAAAATGTTTTACCAAAATCATCCACTTTCTAAAGATGGACTGGAACAAGCATAGTACCATCATTCTGGCTTTACAAGATTGGTGTATTGCACACATGGCTCAATGATCTGTTCTGATGAATTGTTTATAGGGGGCACACTCAAAATATTATTTGGATTGATGAGATATCCTTTATTTGTCCCACAATAATAGTCTAAAAATTCTCATGTGCAACAATAAGCTATCCATAATTATTCATGCATGAGCAAGATCATTGATCAACTCTTTCCCTGCCAATGACAAAAATGTCCGTCATTGAAAGTAAAAAAGTAGAACAGAAATGAACATTGACATGAAGTTTGAATAAGAAGGGGGACGCCAAACCCTGAAATCTAATGAAAACAAGGAATTTCAAATGCCTATAAAAAGGGAACAGATTAATGTAGAATAACAATTCTCTTTTTAATTGGTTCAGAGCATTTGACTTGTTTTCATTCAAAATAGAACATCCTGTACACACAACCACTTACTGTTCAATGCTTTTCAGTGAGGTTTTCACTACATCAGTTTAAAAATAATAAATACTCTTTAGATCAGACGGTTTGAATGTTACAGAAAACGTGTTAAAGACTCACTTGCGTGTTTAAAAAGAGACGTGTTTGTGTTTAAATGCTAACACTAACATGAAATGGTCGTATGAACTGAAGTTCCGCGCACAGAGCCAATTGAAAGTAGACACTTGCAGGTCTCATTTGATATAGAATATGTCATGATTCCAGTTGTACAATTTTTTTGTGGAGCTGTGAATATTGTTTAAAATGAGCAAGAAGGCCTGGCAGGGAAGGGGGTCAAAGTGAGAATAGGGCTGAAAGTGAAAGAATTAATTTTGTGTTCTCTTCCTATCCACTTGTCAGTATTTATTTGCATTTCCTCCAAAAACTGTAATTCCTAGTAAAACATATGATTCTGTACTGCCACGTGATGACGTTGCAATAATAATATTAAGAGAAACCATAAGACAATAGCTCTGTTTTCTTTCAGTTTTGTGTTTTACAATGCACAAAGTAAAATCATTGAGCTATTTGTCAGTATATTCCTAAATACACACCAGAGAACAAGTTATAGCTGTGCAATTAGTCGAATTTGCTCATACATTTCCTTGATATAGAAAGTAGGTGTTTTTTTTGTTTTTTTTTTTACAATTGTAGAAAACACTGACGTTTCATTTTATCCCTTCATATCAATAATTGGGTTTTCAATTGTGATATAAATAATCGTGACTACTGTTTTCATCATAATCGAGCAGCCCTTGAACAAGCACCTATCAGTTTTAACACAACCACTACTGTATATCATCACCTGGTACTACTTTCATTGGTAATATCTTTATCAAAGTTCAAAACTAATAATTCTAACTTAAAGCAAAATAAGGTAATAATGTTGTGGCACTTGCAAAATGTTATTAAATATTAGGAACCATAACTGTACTTTTACAACACAGTCTAATGATAAGTATAAGCGTAACTGGAATAAATTTGGGGGGGGGGGGGGGTAAGTTTTTTGGCTGATTTGGATGTCTAATTGGGTAATAAGAACTATTAAGATTGATGCTTTGACTGTGGTCCAGACATTTGCAAATTTGGCAGTAAGTTGAAGTAAAAAAAAAAAAAAAAAGCAACATTTTAATATAGCCCCAAGAGTTGATCAATAGGTCAATTTAACACACATTACCAATAATTACACAACATGACAGATATTGATTGACTGACCTCCAGGTGATATTGTGTAAAATTATTCAGTCTATTCGATATTTATTTAGCAAAGCTCCAAAAGACACTATTAAGCCAACCATAATATTTTCAGCTGTAGGCAGTCCGAGCAAACTGTGTACAAATCAATGAGTACAGACTTTAATTAAAATAAACCCAATGTCCCGGGGACTTTTGGGACCTATTGCTGTCTCTGTCCTGTTCAATAAGGACGGGACTGTTAGCGGACACTGACCACTTATGAAGTTCCTCCTGTAAACATCCCCTGAAGAGAAGGACAAACTCAGATTGAGGAAAACATGGAGCAAACATTTGACAGGGAGGAGGACATGATGGCTGTCAACAAAAAGGGACAGATGAGCCATGTCTCTGATGGTAGATATTCAGAGATCATTGTTAGAGGATGTGAAAATCTTGTTTAGTAAAATATAAAGTACAATTCAAAGTTGAGGAGCAACTAATAACAGTAATAATAATAATACTGATAAAAACAATTATAAAATGATAATAATAAAAATTATAATGACAATAATATTTCAGAACAAAGAATACAACATCTCCACATAGGGCAAGTAGGAGGACTGGTGGACAGAGGCCAGTCACCTCTAGTCAGCTGCTCCAAGTCTGCTTCTTTTAATGCACCCTATAGACCACACACACAACTCATACTACCCCCTAACTTTTTTTTCCTATATTTTAAGTTAGTTGCTGTTGTTGTTGTTGTTGTTGTTGTTGTTATTATTATTATTATATTATTTCACTATTATTATTATATTATTTCTTTATTTTATTTATTTATTTTCTCTCTCTCCTTCCCTCTCTCAGACAGCAAACCAAGACTCTTTTTATAACCTCTTCCACCTTTCAATTACCAAAACCCAAAACTCAGCTCCAAAAAATATTGTAGTTAATATCATGATGATTACACCTCTGATTTCTACCTTTTACAGCTCACAAACCAGTCTTCTCTTCCACTGCCCACACAAACACAAACCCCCCACACCCACACCCACACAGCAACCCCCCCCCCCCCCCCCACACTCCCTTACTATATAATTTCTTTTTGTCATTGATATTTCCTATGTACTAATGTATCTTTGTCTGTATTGTACACTTGGTGACTTAATAAAAAAAAAAAAAAGAAAGAAAAAAAACAAAAAAAAAACAAAGTTGAGGAGCAACTGTGTTTAATTGTATAATAAACATAGATTTTTTTTTTTTTTTTTTTCTGTTCATCTGTAAGAGCGAATGGCAGGAGGACTCCCTCTTCTACCCTCTTTGCCTCACAAGGCCCATTTTCACCCACACTTGCCTGCTTGCATATACACTGCCCAAAACAGAATCCAAGGGAAATTTAGGGAAGTCAGCTGTCAGTAATGGTGCTTCTTGATTTTTTCTTTAGTCCTGCTTGAGTTGCTTAAGTTTCTGGTGGTAAATGCCAATTTGTGGTAGCTCATTTGCTAGCCTAACACTTGTTGGTCATGCATACTGCATCTTGATAGCATGCAGACTTTAGCTCGAGAGGAAACTCGCTGTCACAGAAAAGTTCTAGGTCCACCTCAGAGCAGGAAATAAAATGGTTCCCACAACAGCCTCCCTAGTTCCTGTCACTTTATAAATGCAAACGTCACAAGTGAGAGTCATAAGTGAGAGTCATAAGTGAGAGTCATAAGTGAAAATGACTTATGACTCTTTAAGATGAGAACTGATTGGCTGTGCAGAGGGTGATAAGCGTGCATCACTTGTGTTGGAAAAAAATGTGCTAGTGGCTGAAAAACTCATACTAGTGATGTGCCAAAAAGTTTGTCAGTGACAGGTATAAGTTACTAAGACTAAAAAAAAAACTTAAATGGTATTAAATGTTTTAATCTTAAGCTTGTTATGAAAGACTAAATTTAGTTTTCTCAACAGAGAAGCAAAAAAATGTCCTTGATTTTCTACATTTTATCCTTTGAATGATAACAGGTTTATAGCAACAGAAATAACACTCAGGGGAAATTAGAGTCTAGTCTGTCGAAATCTATTCTGATCCATGTGTCTTTGGGATGACGGGCCTTGAGTGTGGATGTCCGCCAATCAAGGACATCAAGCTCCTGTCTAATTGGCCGACAGAGGTGTTGTCCATCAGGCTTACAAATAGAGGCTTCCCTCTCCAATGTGGTGCAGTTCTGGTGTATCACCAATTACCTGAGGCTGCCATTGTCAGCGGCACGTCTAGAGATGAAACACCTCTTCAGTAGGTGTTGCTGACTCGACATAATTGACCTCCCTGGGCTTTAACTAAAGACTATTCCACTGTACTTCACTGAGAGGTTTACACAGCTGCCATGTAAAAATGCATTTTTTTCATGCTAATCATATTCAAATCAAAAGGTTGCGTTCACATATAGAATTTGATGTCATAATCCCGAAGGTTATGGTCATAATTTGGTAAGCAAAGCAATTTCTATATAATCCATATATTCAACTTTGTCATTATTTGTTTAGGATTGTCTCCACAAACTTAGTATAGTATCTCAAATATGCATGTCCTTAAAGTTCGTTCAACTGACTACAGTTTGGCCTTTTATTTCTATCAACAAAGAAAACATAAAGAAATCATTACATTGAATTTTGTATCAGTCTGAAGCCAAATTAACAGTGTTTATATATATATATATATATATATATATATATATATATATATATATATATATATATATATATATATATATATATATATACCCTAACCCTATGTATGTATGTATTATCCAGCCCCTTACCCTAACCTTAACCATCCAAACCAACCCTCTGACCCTAACCCTTACCCTAAACCTAACCTTAACCCAATTCTAACCCTAACCTTAAAACCCCATCTTGACCCTCAAACAGGCCAAAATAGGAAAGTGAGGACTAGGTAAAATGTCCTCACTTTGATAGTATAGTCAAAGTGAGAATAAACTGGAACATATATCAATTGTGAAACTACGTCCTTCCTTTTTAAGTTACAGACAGATGAATCTTTCACTAAACACACCTGACGATGTGTTCCAGAGTTTGTTGAATAGACGAGGAACCTACAAGGGCCCTCCATCTTCCCACACAGCCTTGAGCATTCCCTGTGTGCATTATTGACATGCTGCAGATGTCGTCGAACTTGTGTCTGTATAAAGTTCACTCAGCCACAGAAATTGCTCTGAACTTTTTATGATGTTTACCTGTAATAAAAGGGACTTTCTCTGGGAGCTACTGTTTATGTCTGGGTCCGTTTTTCTAGTGATAAAAGCGGAGCGTTTTGTGGCTCAAACAAAATGACAAAACATAAATATTCTCCATGTGGGCATTAAACCACTCACTTTAATTGATGGCGCTTTCATCAGAGTGCATGTCATAATTTCATTTTTTCTTCTACTCAACACTCATCAATCAAATTGATCAAAACTCTAAAAAATATTACAAATGATACAAATAAACAATATTAATAGCACATTTAGAGTTCTGTCTGTTAAAAGTTAGAAGTTAATCAATCAAACTTATTCTGAGCATTGGGCGAGATTGCTGGGACTATATCTTGATGTCATTTTCCTTTTAAGACAGTAGATCTAACTAAGAGTGGACAATATTGTAAAACATTTCCAGCACAATTTTCTTGGAGCCAAATCTTAATTTCGAATTTATAGTGATTCATCTCCACTGTTTCTCTAATTGTGTGTCTGTTTTCATACTGCACTGTGATTGGTAGTCCTGCTGGAAGAGTGGGTGGAAAAAGGTTGTATTAAATGGAGAATTAGCGTAAACCACGATATAACAATTTCACTGAAATAGAAGATTTTAGCTCATGATTTTATTTTTATCACAATATTATCTAACTCCAACTCTTTTCTGTCTGTCATCTGATCTCTCTCTCTCATCAGTCTGTGCTTTATTTTTGATGTTGTTGTTGTTGTTGTTGTTGTTGTTGTTGTTGTTGATGATGATGATGATGATGATGATGCTGTATATTTCATCATATGTCTTTTAGAAAGTTACTGTGTTATTACTCACCTAAGGAGCCTTCTGTTGGCAGCAGCATGTCCCACAGGCAGACCACCAGCACCATGACGAGAACAGCCCCTCTGCTTCTGCTCTGAGCGTATCTCTCACTCATTCTGCAGTAAAAACAATGAAAGCATAATTATTAGAAGCACAAACTCCCCCATTCACACTTATGCATTCACTGGTACACCCAAAGACATTGCAGTGGAGCTGGCAGCCTTTCTTTCGGACTAAATGTACCTCCACTAAGATGCAGTCAAACTAATAGCCAGGCTCATCTCCTTGTGTATTTATCTAGCGTTAGAAGGTCTTATCTTGTCCCTATACAAAACAAACTACAGCTGCGTCGGTGTAAAAGATCTTTATCTCTAAATCCTGTTTGCTAACACCCGCCTCTCGCTCACAAAATGTAATATACAGCAAAGTCTGCAAGAGCATTGGCATCACCTATAGGTTGGCCAGATAAAGGTTAACTTAGTGCAAAGTTTAAAGTACAATTCTCTAAATTTCTGAAATAAATAATATTAAAACTAATTTCATTTCATCAAATACTGATACCAAGAAATCTCATCAATTCTCAATTTACTTTCCCAAAACAGTATTAAAACATTTTGGACAAAAGCACTGTTGTAGGCATCAAACATTTTAGTCTATGATAAAGAACCTTGACACAAAGAAATGGCATTTTAAACTTTTATTGTAGTATCAAAATAGGTGCAGGTAATCAAGTATATTATTAAGTATTGATCAGTCTCCGATTTTATTATTGTGGCATTGACAATAATAAACTAATACATTTGTAGCAAAGCAGTGTCTTAACCTCTTTTCTTTTTGCTTCAAGTTAACCTCCAGGTTTGATGAACACCTTTTTGTAAGTTGTACCTCGATTTGCTCCAGTGCAGCACTCACATTCCACAATCACTATGTTTTAAACTAATAAGGTTATTTTTGCAATATAAATGTAAGATCTTTTGGAAAGAGGAGAGCTCTTCAGCTGAGTTTTATCACAGAGCTATGACATGCTGTGATAATAAAATTATTTTTGTGACCACAAAAATTTAGTTGCATCAATGTAGGCAATTTGCAATTTTTTTTGCTACCATTAGTAACATAGTGTTTTAATGGAAAATTGCTCTGCATCAAAAATTGTGTGGATTCAAACACATCAGCCCGGACATTAATTCAGAGAGGCAATTATTGTACACTGACACAGCCTTTGGATGTCTACAGTCCAACACTGTGAGGAATTGTTCAAAAATTTCTAAATTTCTACAGACCAATAATATTTTAATCAGGTGAAATATCTAAGCAATTACAGATATCTGATTTCTTTAAAAACAAGGTTGTTTTTACACGTGACTAGACTTGTTAACATTCTGTTTTACAACAATTAGATGCCCTCTACCTGCTATAAATATTATTAGCTTGTAGAATGTTTTTATGTCCTGTAAACAGATCCGATTAAACAAAAAGGCAAAGGTAAACAGGTAGACGTGCTTTTTCAGCATTTTCAGAGCACATTGTGAACCGAAATCAGGAAGTATTTCTATAGCTGTTAAATCATTAACGTCTCCTATCAGCTCCTCAGCCTCTGCTTTGCCTCTCTCTAATGAAGTGTAAGCCTGGACCACACTCTTTGATCCCTCCCACGGCGAGTCTCTTCACTCACAGACAATGATCACATTTCAAACAGAGCTGCAGTTTGGTAATTACTGGAACAGACTTGGTATCGTGTGGCATCACAGTACCATGTTACATGCCAAGTTTTCTTCTTGGCTATCGCCTCCTGCATCCATCCGCTAGCCCCCATTGATATATGGATTGGACTATTCTCCATGGGGTTATCACCTCATTTCTGTAATTAAGTTTATTTTGGCAATATGAACATGACCTTTTGTGTGGATTATTTTATAGCCGCCACACGTGGCATAGCACATAGACTCAAACAACAACATAAACATAACAGTGTCCTCTGTGCAACCCTGTGTGATCTGTTGTATCTGCTCTCATAAATCCAAGAGAGTCAAGTCAAACCTACACTGATTCTCAACTAATATCCAGACACAACCTGAATTATTAATGTTTGACTTGCAGATAGATTAAACTCGCCAAGAAATAGTCACACAGATAAATGCAATTTCTCCATTTCAGCCATGACGTTTGTAGCAGCAAAACAGAAGACACAACTATTTACATGCCCATGGGCTTGTATTAGAATATACAATTCAAGAGTTTAGATGATAGAATGCATTCATTTCGGTTGGGTCAAATGTTAATTTGTTTGGTTTGGAGCTACATCTCAATAGAACTAACTGGAACACATATAGTTTAAACTTATTTTACTGTCTGTCATATCTATATGTTCTTTTAGAACTGGGCAATATGGTGTTGTATATCATATATAATGATCCATGTGTATATGACAGATTTACAACTGATTTTCCTCTGACTTGACAATGTCTGTATGGCAAGAGTAACTTAAACAAAGACTAGTGACACTCTGTGGCAGGGGTCTCCAATCTTTTTTGTCAGGGGAACTTCTTTTGCAAAACAAAACTGTCACTGAGCTGCTATTTTTAGCAATTACAAAAAAACAAAACAAAAAAACCATTAGTCAATAACTATTTAGAAGTGGGCACAACTAGGCTTTTATGGTAGAAGTAGGCATGTAATAAATAAATTTGAATAATAAAGCATACTATGTCTGGTCCAAAATCCTTTGCTGAGCTACTTGGCTGGTGGTGGTGAGCTACCAGGAGACCAATGTTTTAGAGGCCTAAACACTAATAATGATTTAAGGAGTGGATGCAGAATGTAAGTAGTTTAACTTATAATAACGATATAGTGCCTATAATATCGTTATCACAAATACTTACTTTTATATTGTGCAAAAAATTGCAGGCCATTCACCTCTGCTTAAGATAGGTTGAAATGTATTGCAATATTGTTTTTACTTTTCCTTGTTTTCTCTTTATTACATGAATATTCTGACACAAATAAATCCATCCATTCATAAATATGAGATCCTTCACTTTTCACTGTAACACTTTGAATGAATAAAGTGTGCCAAGATATAGTTTGACATACAACATACGTCTATTTACTCTTGTCCTTGCACTGTCCTCTTCCCAGATAAACCTCTTCACCTTAACTTTCATTCTGGCAGATTTATAGCTTGTCACTTGGGCAGAACTGTAGTCTGTGTTTATGTTGGTATGTAGTAAATGTGTGCTCCCAGTTCAAAGTTATGAAGGTCACTGGTGAAGCCGCGGCACCACTGTATTTCTATGGTTGTATTGAAATAAATTACTGTAACGTAAGAGTCTTTGAGAGTAACTGCTGCAGAAAGAAACATTTCAGATTTATGACAGTTTGAAGACGTTTTATGCTTTTGACATTGATGCTTGTAAAATGTGGCTTCCTGATCTTTTTTTTTTTTTTTTTCTAGCACATATTTGATTCCATGACAATTTCAGAGCCTTTGGAAAAGTTAGAGACATGTCTCAGTGCTGTTGACTTTTGAGAACTTGGGGAACAGACAGTACTTGGTTGGGTCATGGTGTTTTGGTTTGGATTTTGGGTTTATTTACTCGCTGCGCCTGTTTCAATAGACAAGGTTATGACGCAGCATGTGGGAGCTGTGAACAGAGATGCCCCTCTCAACTCTGAAGAAATATATTTTTAGAAGAGTTCTCAGAGGCAAAGAGCGTTTGATTTGACCTGCTCTTTATTAGTGCTGAACAAATGTCATCCAAAATACGTAGTTTTGTATATGTTTGTTCTTCTTCTTTAATTTTTATTATTATTTTCCACATTTCTCAAATGTTTGTTGTGTTAAAACATACTTGTCATATTCACAAATAATAACACACTTTTGATAGTTGTTGATACCTCATTAGTACAACAAAAATGATATGCCAATCAAGAAGCTTAAAGTTGGGATAATGTTTTAGTTGGAATAAGTAAACTTAGCAAAACGTTTTCCACTAAAAGTATAATAAATTCAACACTTTGTGAAAAAACAAGCGCACTGAGTACTGTCAGCATGGAATAATAAAGAATTTTAGTTCTAATCAGGAGTAGTTCTTTCGCAGATCTCTGATTGGCTGTGCTTGGGTGGTCCTCCTCAGCTTCTGTTTGTAAAAATACTTAAACCATAGTTGCAACAAAAATGGATGCATGTTTATACATGTTGAATGTCTAGAGCCTGGTCAAAGAAGAATAGTTCTATTTCTGTTTCTCTTTAAGCATGTGTCATTTAGTAGAAAGCTTTGAAGCCTAAATCATGTTTGTAGTGTGAAAATCAGCTAGCACACTTACAGGCGCTATATCCAATTTTCTACAATAAAATAACTTAAAAACAATTTCCCTAGCACAGATATCTTGTTAATCTATCTATTCAGGTGAAAATCAATCCTGTGTCAGCTTAAAAATGTCACATTTGTTCACTAAAATCGACGTTTGTTCACCAAAATTCACAAAGTTCGTTTTTTGTTGTTGTTGTTAGCATTGTAACTAAAAACAAGCCTAAAACAGATTTGTGATGCGCAACTCAGAATGCATTAGGCAAGTGAGCTAAGCTGTAGAAAATTTTAAATTAATATTTGCGTTTGTTTATATATTTAAGGAAGCAAATATTTACCGTGTTGCAGCAGTGTCTTCTCACCAAATCAGTTAACCCAAAAGTTGTGTTTGGATGAATCCTGCATGTTTGAGAAATCTTGTATTGTGCTGCAGCTACTACCTATCCCTGCCCACTTGTCTGTAATTACTTAAGATTTAGGATGGTGGTCAAAATTGTCATGTAGACACTTTCTAACAACAACAAAAAAATTTAATTTTAAAATTTGTAGCTTGTTAAAGTTAAATTTTACAATGAAGAGGGCGGAGTTTATCAGTTCTGCAGTTTTAAACAGGAAGTCAGTGAACCTGTTTCTATTTTTAAGTTGTTTTAACATATTTTTGTGTTTTGCATTGAGCAAAATATCAATTATCGATGTACTTATGCCATAGTTTCTTCCAAAATATATAGAAAAATCACACCAGGTCTCCTTTAAAGGGATCCCGGACTATAAAGATAAATATGGCTTAAATGCTAGTACTGTTCATGCTTACTAAAATAAATTGCAAACAAATATCTAACCTCTTACTATTTTTTATAAAATTGTCATGGTTTGGAGCCATTGGCAGCAGCCATATTGTCCAGACGCAATGCATTCTGGGTTGATGATGTCAAATGGTTGCTTTTGGTTGTTGCCATGGTTGCTCCTGCCATAGTTGCTCCCTAGGCTGTTACCTTGACAACCACCAGAGGGCAGACAGACAACCATTTGACGTCACAGCCAGGACAAAATGGCTGCCATGTAATTTCTTTAAAACACTATTTTAATAAAACAACAAATACTTCCAAGGTTTTTGTCCTGTATTTATATAAGGGATGGTATTATAAGTGTTTTAGGGTAAACATGTGATTATAGCCAGGGTTCCCTTTAAGTAGAAGAGAAGAGTTGTGAAGACAGTCTCTATTCTCACTCAGAAGCCTGTGTGGCTGGAAGTTTCTAATGGTACGTTTTCTTCTCTCAACACTTCATGTATTATGTATGGCTATTGTCACAGAACAGGCCTTGAAGTGCAACTCTTAATATATGCTAATGATCGCCATAAGCAGAAAACAGAGAGACGGGAAAACAAATACTAATAAACTACAGCTTCAATAAGATGTTTAATTATGTGCAGATTGTTGGGCGTCTTCATCTCGTCTTCTAGCAGCAGTGAGACTCCAATCTCCTCGCTCCTTTGAGCTGCACTCAAGAAACTTTCAAATGCAAATGAACACCTTTTGAGGAATAATGCATATTTCTTTGACTGGTGCCACCTCAGTAGTTCTCCCAGGGTTTTATGTGCCAAAAAATATCCAGAGATTGAATTTATCCCTTTGTTATGAGCTGGCTGTGTTGTTGGACGCAGACGACTGTGGAGTAGATTTCCTGCAACATTGGAAAAATGTGTTTTGTCTCAAAAAGAATTCAATCTGAAGTGCTTTTCCCTGACCGCATGGGTAGTACAATGTTGATATTTTTATGATTTAATTTGGAGTAATGTATTCGCTGTACCTGCCTTGTCTCCCTCAAAACTTCGACATAAAGATATTACAGTTCTTCATGCTCCCTGACTTTATAGTTTAGTGTTGTTGTTTTCTCTGTATTTTACTTGAACATAAGCCAATTCTTTGTATTTTTCATTGGACCCACAAATACCACGAGAATTCATCTCGATTATGGAGGATTCTATGGAGTGCCAAAATTCTTATAATTAATTAGATAATTAAATGCCATAATTTGCATTATTTTGCAATAATTATTTAACACTGTCTGTGTACAAGGGCACATTAGTTTCAAGAACTTCCTAAGTCTTGCGAGAGTCATGCGAGTCACACCTCGCACTGAACTCGGACCCAGGGCAGTGGTTATCGTTTCTCGGGGGACATATCTTGGGGGTACAGAGCCAGTCCACGGCCCCTGAGCACTCTGTAAAAGTACTGCTCCAGACTTCTCACTTTGCCCAGGACATATCATTGATTCTGAGGTTGGTTTTCTGTGGAATGAATGATTTACTTGTGTATTTATATATTAAATGTTGACACTCTGAATCCTTCATAATGTTCTGCCATGGGCATTGAGAAACTAAATTTCACTTGCAATTCAGCTCAACAGTACAGGTATTTTGTTTTTTTTTCAACCACACAACATAGTAAGTTTTTGCTATGTCAAAAAATCTATTTTCATCCAGTGTTGGTTTAATAATGGGATAATTTTATTCTTCGTCACATCCCAAAGATTTTCAATGGGGTTAAAATGTGGACTCTGTAGAGGCCAATCCATGTGTGAAAGTGATGTTTCATGCTCCTGCACCTCTTTTTCACAAAATGAGCTTCATGAATACATCTTGAAATATCCACTGATGGAATAACTTTATTCAGAGTGCTCAGGTAGTCAGCTGTCTTCATTTTCTGGGAACTTAGTGCTGCCCAACCTTGACCAGACTATTTTGCTTATAGTTGTTTATTTGCTCATTTATTTATTTTTGATAAGTAGTGTATGGCATGGTTTTTAACCTTCAGTGATGCACCAATACAACACTGGAATCGAAAAACGGCATCCATTTATGAAATTTTGCTGTGTTAGGTATCAGTCCAATTATATTGGTTCACTTAATTTCTTGATTGGACCTTAAAGAGCCCAAGACAGGTTGAACTGCAAATGAAATCAACATACATATATTTAAAATAAAAAAAAAGATTTAGCAAATTTGCCTCACAAACTTGTTCTTGATTCATGTAAAACTTTCTTTTATATTTACTACATTAAGTAAACTTTGAAAAGTATAAAGCCTGCCATATGCACTTTAAATTGAACGTAATAAGACATACAGTATTTACTGATATTCCCCCAGAACATCTCATAATGTTTAAAATTTTATTCACGTAAAGTTCAGTTGTTGTTACTTGCATAATAATTGGGTATTGGCAGAAACTTTGAGTCAAAATATAATGATCTTATTGAAATTGAAAAGACTGGATAGGTGAATCTCTCCTTTCCACCTAATGATACAATATTCTTCAAAGCAAAAGCGTTGCTATGAATATATAACGTAGCAACTATCTTTGGAGTATGACTTAGACTTCTCCTCTTTATGTCACTCTGTAGATGATTTCAAGCAGGTCATATCCAGTATTTAGCTGGTGTACCTTTCCTCACACAGATCTAATTTTCCATTTGGGCCCATGGTCTCATCTGATACAGTGACTTTAAAAGCTAAATATAACGCTATATTGGATGTGACAGCAGAACAAAGCAGAATACTTCAAGGAATGCAGGAAGATCTCTGACCTCTTTTTTAATGGTTGTCCCATTTGTGTCACTTATTTGCCTGGCTTGATGGGCAGATACACAGCTTTTTCACTTCTCATTAGAGAGTACAGACTGTCGACCTTGGCCTATTTAAAGTGTTGTTTGCAGAGAAGTTCAAAACAGTGGGTTAAATGTGTCACCTGTTTCCCACGTCAAGACCGAGTTAACAGCTTCACTTCAAGTGTAAAGCAGGTCACTTCACTAGTCAAAAGAATGAATTTGTTTAGGGACATATTATACAATCAATAGAGCAGAACTTCTAAATGTGTCATATTGTAAATTCAGATAATACAAGTATGTAATTACTGATATAATATTGAATTATGAAGATGAAATTTGCACATCCAGAAGGTTAGACTATCACTCTAAAGATGGGTAAATAGTTGTTATCCTGTCACTAATTGAAATTATCCAATTGGAAGCAAAAGTTGAATGGAAATTAGTTTCAATTTAATGGTGAAACTCTGATAAATCTGAAGATGACAAAGTAAATACATTCAAATACTGTATATACAATTATAGATTAGTTTGGATAACATTAGACTGTACTGACTTTGAGAATATAAAAGACACTAAGGAGATTATGACCAAGTTTTTCCCAAACAAATACTCTACAACACAATAGAATACAAAAAGCGCATGATGCAGAGTAGGCCTCTCTAACACTCCGTCAGAAGTGCAACGAAGCAGACTTGTTTCTGTGTTGTGCAACTGGATTTGATACAGGGATTACCCGCGGCCCTCAGTCCCATCTCTATCTGACTGTGCACTTGGACCATGACGAGAGCTGTCACATCGGACGCCTGCAAGGGGGAGATTGAACAAACATGGCGGATCGGCCCAAACACAGATGTTCTCTGATGACAGTTTGGGAGGGAGGCTCTCTGTCCTGTCATGGCAGACAAGGGAGTGTGCCCACTGCTTTGTCACACGCTCCACGAAACATCTGCAGCCAATCCCGCTCCGCTCAGCTCATAAACAAGACACGACAAGCTGTCAGGGCCCACTGAAAAGAATGTATGAACACGGATGATGAAAGACCACTGGTGTAGATATTTTCACTGATGCCAGAGACTCCTAATCAAGTCAGTATACACCAACTCAAGCCAGGATTCACACATTTCCCACCTTTTACAACTGTATGGTTTGTACACTCAAGTGTTATTAAAAAACAGTTCACTTCAATACACTTCAAAGCATTTCAACATAAAACACATATACTGTATCTGATCAATCAAAGAAAAAAACTAAACTGTAATTTACATCCATCATTGTCTCAGGAACCAAGATACAGTATATTTGAACGGTAGAAATTCGCACCATACCGCCAAAGCCCAAATTGAATGTGTCTCATCGCACGCCATGTTAAGGGTTTGTTTGTCAGCTCAGTTAGGAAAGAGGAAAAGCTCCTTTAGCATAGGAACCACCGAAGCTTCCTAACATCAGTAAGGAGCTATAAGAGATCTAACAATCTACTGCACAGATAATTCCGTAAATGTTTTTAATAATATAATGATCTATGAGTTTTTAATGAGTGAAAACTTTTAGTGCCTCAGACTTTAGACACACAATAAAATTATCTGCATAAAACAAACTCTATAAACTATAAAAAATAGAGGGTTTAAGCGCCACATCACCATCACTAAATTTATATTCGTATCAATTTACACCATTTACGTCTGAAGAAACAAAACCTAAGGCCACGGGCTCATTTGCATACAGGTTGCTGCGAGCGGGGAGATGTGAGTGACTGCTGCTGCTGCAGGACCAAAACAAGACAAATTTACCAGAATATATTTGCCTATTCTCCTGTGATGGTGAGTCTGCAATTTTTTATGTAACAACAGCAGATTCGTGTTGTGTTGTCTCTCTGTGGCTGTCATATTGAACTTCAAATCAGTGCTGTGGTGCATGTTTTGTAGTCCGCTGGTGTTGTTTTTTATCAACGGCTATAGAGTCACGTAATTTCCCTCGTTTCCCGCCACTGGTCTGGACGTTTGGATTTTCTAAACAGACCTAAGGCTTCTTCTCTTAGTTGTCTAGTGTTCTTACTGTTCACACCGTGATGACCTCTAAAGATAAGGATTTAGGAGCTAGGAACCAGAGGCTACTTATTAGCTCTATTCGTATCCAAGCCTAAAATTTCAGGCACAGGCCCCTCCAATGCAATGCCATCTTATCCAGTTTTCTCGAAACAATGTGTTAAAGGTGGCATTTCATGTAATGGTTTCTTATTAGACAGGTTATGAAATATCGATAACAGTGGTGTAAATATTTTGGGAAATAAGCACCTTGAGCTGTGAACAGAAAGCAGAGAACAGACAAGCAGGTGAAGTTTTGGGTTTCATATAAATACAATACTTATCTAAAGGTGTCATATTCAATCTGTCAGAACGCTGAAATTAAATACGATGAAAATATAATCTTGTTACCAAAATTATCATGGCTACTAACTTTAATACACATTGTTTGTTTGTTTGTTTGTTTGATTTAGCTAATTCAATAGTTTTGGAAATATTATAAACTATATTTTGCTATGCATCAATTTATTTTCTGCTCCAGTTTGGGGTGGCGGGTGACAGAAGCATTTATTCCAATGACTTTGGGTCTGTTTCAGGGCTGCAGGAGTTGTGACCTACACATGCTCTTTGCACAGTAACATGGGAAGAACATGCAAATTTCATCTAGAGTTCATGGATGTTGGTTTGATCTAACCCTGGTTTCAAACTCACAATCTCCTTATTGGAAAGCCATGGCTCTAACCATTTTGCTACTGTGCATCCCATATACAGTATATTAAGTTAGAAGATGTTAAAATGTCTGAAATGAAAAAAAGGAAATGCCATTGTTATAGATGAAATTTCACTTTGCAACATAAAACAATAAATTAGGAGTTTTACGCAAATAAAAGTCAGCTTTCCCTTTCAATCCCATTTGCAGAGAAAATACAAATCAAACAAATACGAATGGTGGAAAAAGTGAAACCAAAGCATGTATCTTGTCATGGTCAGTAAAATCAAAATGTCTCAAAAATGTGCACAAGTCATGGTGTCACTTTCACAGGCGCAAAAATAAATGTTTAAGCCTCAGTCCCAAGAGTCGGAGTCAGAATTATAAATCCTTGTTCCAAAGGACACTGGGGAAGTCAAACCTCTGAGAGAACATTAAAGTAGGTTAAATGCATTTGTCAGCTGCTTTTACACTGGCGTGGTGTGACCGGCTGGACCTGAATAGGCAAGGCAAATGTATTTGTATAGCACAATTCATACACAAAGCAATTCACAGTGCTTTACAAGGCAGGAAAATGCATCAAAATTACAATAATTAAATAATCAGCATAAAATTTACTTTAAAAAGAAGTAAAGAAATAAAGAGTGCAGACAAAGTATTTCAGTCATATGCACAGATAAAAAGACATGTTTTCAGCCTAGATTTAAACATTGTCACTGTCGAGGCCTGTCTTACATCTTCTGGAAGACTGTTCCAGATCTTAGCTGCATAGAACTGAAACGCTGATTCTCCATGTTTAGTCCTGACTCTGGGCACCAGCAGGAGGCCGGTCCCTGAGGTCCTCAGAGTGCAAGATGGTTCATAAGGCACAAACATGTCAGAGATGTACTTTGGTGCTAGTCCATGGAGAGACTTAAACACAAGCAGAGCTGTTTTAAAGTCTATTCTCTGAGCCACTGGAAGCCAGTGCAAAGACCTAAGCACAGGACTAATGTGATCTAATGTGATTTACAGCTCATTTGGATAGGCCAGTGAGCAGGCCGTTACAATAGTCTAACCTACTGGAGACAAATGCATGGATAAGCCTCTCCAGGTCAGGCTTTGACACTATACTTTTGATTTTGGCAATGTTTTTAGATGGTAAAAAGCTGCTGATGTTATTGACTTAATGTGGCTGTTAAAGTTCAAGTCTGGGTCCATTATTACCCCCAGATTTCTAACTTGACTTGAAGGTTTTAGAGAGAGAGACTGAAGTTGACTGCTGACACATTCTCTTTGTTTCTGTGGGCCAAAGATGATAACTTCAGTCTTGTCTGAGTTTAGCTGGAGAAAGTTGTTTTGCATCCACACACTTATCTGTTGGATGCAGCGACAGAGTGAATCCACTGGCCCATATTCACCTGCTGTTAATGACACAGATCTGAGTGTCGTCTGCATAGTTGTGATAGCTCACATTATTATTGCGTATTAACTGACCTAAAGGCAACATGTACAAATACTGTTATGGCTCAGTTGTGTGTGGCTTTGAGAACAAGCTCTGCAAGGAGGAAAGCCAGAATTTTTTTCCATCTTTGGTAAATATATAAACTAAAACATGAAAAAAGATCCAGACATGTCCTTCTTCAGACATGTCTGAAGAAGAACGTGTGTCCGAAACGTCAAATGTGGTGAATAAAAAAACTGGGAGCTCCAACTGCTGTGCGGATCTTTTTTCATGTTTTAACTTTGCACTGCTTTTAGGACCCAGCACGCAGGCTTTACATTTTTTGGATGTGCGTGTCACCTTTTTTACTCATATATATAAAATTGTAATAGTGTCTGCAGTTAGGGCTTGAAGGACATTTTTTGGGTTTAGGCAATTCTTCAAAACTGACAGTAATCTGACTAAAAATGAGTTGTATTGAATTAGAAATAAAAGAGAAAGTAATTTTTCCTGTTTACATTCATAGGCTCGTGGTATAAACTGATCCTGATTCACCCCAGAATGGTTGATTAAGGTTAGGAGCTTGATCTTATCTGCAGCACACAGTGGAAAAAAATATGATGACTTTTTTTTTAAAGTAAAGTAAGCTGGATCTTGACTGATCCGATGAAGCCTTTAATACCTATGTAATATTGACTATATATATATATTACTATTATATGTATTTGTAATATAGTGCTATATTCAGTCTATGACATTATTGTCACACATTGTTCTTCATTTAAATTTTGCAGTAAACCGTTTTGTTGCAATCTCCACTTTTCCCATTGTACAGCTGCAATTGAGCAGAATTACAATTTAAACAAGAGACCAAATGAAGCGCCCAAGCACCAATGGTCTGTTTTACCTAATGTATGAAAACAAAAAACAGGTTTGTTTCTTCAACTCTTTAACAAAAGTTACCTAACTGATTGCAACTGTGCCTATGAGTCGCACCAATCAGTCGCAAGTTTTCAACAGACAAACATAACACCTATTTACAATCTCTTTCAATTATATTTCTGGTTTTAAGAAAGTGTGTTTTTGTTTAGTTTTTTCTTGTCACCCAACATAGCTATAATTCTACAATTATTTCCTTAGATGTGTGAGGCAGAGATGTGCCAAGTTCCTGTGAGAAAAACGGAAAGCAATCTAACACTTAGGCCTAATTAAATGAAAAAGAAAGTGGGTACCACTTTATAATAACTACACCAGATTTAGTCTTAGTAAAGCCTTAATAAAGCATGAAAAAAGAGTTAATAATCCATCAATAAATCATCAATGAATGGATAAAAAAGTTTATTAAGGCTTAGTTACTGCTCACTTAAGGAGCTAATATTTGGATTTAGGGTTGAGGGGTTGGGCTTGTAGTAATTAAGTGGTTACTAAGCCTTAGTAATACTTTAGTTCATTAATTTTTCATTTGTTCATGATTAACTAACTCATTATGCATGTTTTATTAAGAGTTTATTAAGGTTAATCAAGGTGTAGCAGTGGTTGTATTCATTATATGATTACAAAATGCCGTTGGACTTATATTAATATTATCAAAAACTCTTAAAGGTTTGCATCATGTCGTCTTTATAGAATTAAAGTATTTGTGTGAAAATGGGGGAGGGGGGGGGTATTTAGTTTTTGAAGATTTAGTTAATGTCCCTATTTAGTGACAGCTTCTTTTCTATTTTTCAGTGTGCGTGTATGAAAACCTAGAGAATCTCCGCTCTGGTTTGTTGCAGCCAATAATTGCACCGGAAAAGCAGCTCTAGACAAATCCTTGCTTGTGGAGAAGAAAAGGTGAAGACTAGGGTGTAGGAGCATGAGGCTCTATTTTTAGATATCTAATGAAAGTTCTCAGTGCCACACGCCTGACGGAGGCAAGTTGACGAGTGATTACAATACTTTTTAATTTGCTGCAGGCCCTGGAAAGTGTGCCGCCCAATTATCAACAAACACAGCTATTCTGGTGCCACACACTTGGGTCACATACTTAATAAACCAAAACAGATCAGAGTACCACCCACAAAAAAACTCAGAACCTCATTTTCTGTGAGCTCATGCCAGGAACATCAGGGTTTCTGTAAGTCACCGTGATAGTTTGTAAGCATTTGGAGCGTGTGTCAGTTCCCTCAGCAGAAAACTTGAGCTGTGACTTGGATTTAAGCTGACCCAAAGAGAGATTTAATCAAAATTCTAATTTTCTCCACAAACTATACATACTGTCCTGTCTTCTACATAAAAACAGAGTTGTACAAACAGAGATTAGTTGTAGATGTAATTATTTTATTAGATTGTCCGTTCACTGGCAATACAGTTTTTGTCAGTTCTCCCAAACACATTTAACAGTTTTTCAAATGTAATTCACAAAGTGAATCACAATTGTAATATTCCTCATGCTTTCTTTTCTTCTTTCTTTTTTTTCTAATTGTGCAGCCCATGAACTAGAGTAAACTAAGCAAAAATCACTAACGTCTGCATGTGAGCGTCAGCCAATCCCAGCTCATCTCTGAACAGAAATAAGCATATTAAGAAAATACTGACTATTTGATTAAGCTGCATATGAATAATCTAATAAACTAACTTTTTATTGTCTACTTAACTTAAGTTATTTGCACAATACTAACTTTTTTCCTTTAATCTTGTGCTTTTGCTAAAACTTTTCTTTTAATGTTATCACAAAGCCCTTTGTTCATAAGCTTCCTCTAAACTTAAAATGAAACCAACCAAAGTCAACTATGAGTACAGGGAGACAGATTATTCCTTTTTAATTAATTTAAAGTTTTACCGTCCAGTATATTTCGCCTACACTCAATTACATGCTGCACTTATTCCACTTAATTTTTAGGCACCCTCATCGATCTCAGAGGAGGCGGCTCAGGCAGTGTGAGAGTGGGTAGAAGACTTAGAAGTGATGTAAATGTGTTATAGATTCATCGCTGGACTGGTCACAGTAAATAACAATGTGTTGTTACCACAATAAGCATTTTGATTTTCATTCACAATAAGGGCAGGGTATCGTTCGATCTTTTTCAACACCAGTACTTTTAACAATTGCTTTTTGAGACCGGTTCTTTTTTTTTTTTTTTTTTTGGTTCCTGCTCTCTTTTTAAGTGTTAAGCCCAAAACTATTTTTAATAATAGTATACAAACTATACATCATATTAAAACACACCTATCATCTGTTCAGTTAAAACCTAAAACTAAATGAATCAGCTGTTCCTGACATAGACTCCCATATGAAGTGCTTTAAGTTTCAATGTCTCGCCACACCCCATACTGTAACATTTGCTTTTGACACTAAACTTTACCTCTCTCTTTACCTGGAGAAAGAGGAGAACTGGAGAAGGCTAGAGCGATTATATGATCTGTTTGACGACATTCTTATGTGTAAACTTCAGACTGTGACTGGATCACAAGGATTTATGAAGTTCAACATGAGACTTTAGTCAGTAAAGGCTGGCACTGGAAATTGTGTTATTAATTGAATATTATTTGTAACTCTCTGGACCAGTTGTTTCTTGATTCTTCTGTTTAAGAAGGTAAGCTGACACACTGCGCCTTATTTGGAAGACCTGCAGCTTGTGCAGAACACATCATAAGCTCACACACAGATTGTTTGGGAAAAGTACAATATGCTATTGCTTCTCTTGTCTGCTTGTTGACGCGGTGATTTAAAGGCAAGGAAAAATGGCACAGAAAGTGTGTGGTGTTTTTGACTTAAGGAAATCCCAAATGTTTTTGGTCCGTTCCAAATAATAAACATTTTTCAGTGTCCAGCCCTATTAACAATTATATCACATTGTAACCTTGCTGGTACCAACTGTCAAGTTCTAATCAACCGCCTTCAGTCAAGTAAAAGGATACAATACCCTACCTACAAGTATGCTTTTTCCGTAACTTTTCCATACTATTCCTTATGCATGGTCTCAATATGGGACAATAGTGGACTGGACTGTGATGATCCTAGCTTCCAAGCAAGTAAAAATATGACTCTCTGAAATGATGAAGCCAGATTCAACACACATTTTGAAACTTTTTTTATGTAGTGAAAGATTCACTGCCCATCTGATTACTGAAGTCAAGTTTCAGCATTTGCCAGTTTTTGAAAGCTGGATTGGTCCTCTGAAATGTAGGACAGGATACACAACCATCCCTTCCCTCTAAAACACATTCCTGATTTTGATTTACAACATGAGCTGAAGCACAGCTCACCAATCTCAGGAAGACTGATAAAGTCAGATATAACTGAGAAAAACACAATTAATTCAGAAATGTTTCCACAGGATGAACTGCCATGTAAAAAGTGCATTACGGACTGCTCAGACTTTTGCAAAGAAGCTGAGTGACAATGATCTCATATATTTTTTTTCTTTGGGAGAGACTGCTTCAGGGTGTTTATTGATGATTAATTATGCATTTAGAAGGTACTGATGTTAAATGCTGTTCATTTGCTGTGTATATGTGGCAGTGTAACCTGCAAGTCCATTTTGTTTGGCTTTTCATCTCATCTCCCAGTCAATCAAAGTGACTCTTATGGCCACTTTGAGAAAAAGACTGAAGTCATATTGATTTTTCGCTGTGATCAGAATGGATTAAAATGACAAAAAGCTGAAAATATAAGAAAACGCTATCTTATAAACAAATATTGCATAATCATGTGACACATAATCTGTGTCTAACTGTCTACAGTACCTAAAGCAAACCCAAGTCACACCTTGAGTGTAAATCTAAGATGGCATTGCTTGGTTTATATTTTGCTACAGCTAAATGTAAGAACCATGTGGATAGGAGGCTCTAGTTTGCAAATAGGGGTTTTGTGATTGACTTCAATGATTCAGTTTTCTTCTGTTTGAACCTCTAAGACTACAGATGTCAAATAACATGTAACGAAATATGCTATGGAGCAACTTCCTATTAAGAGATTAATGTATAGTCATACTCACACTGTTCTTGTTTGAAATACATTAATAAACAAATGGCCCTGAAAATAAAAGATAATATGCTACAAATCAAGGCCACAGTCAGTCCAGAAAACAGTCCAAATTAAATGCATTTTTTGTAATACAGTTGCAGTTAATGTGAGATAAAATGCTAAATTTTGAATTCAAATTCTCAGCTACAATAAACACAGCTAAACAAAAACAAAACGTGTCTAAGTAATGTCCAATGTCAACTCACTAAAGGATTGTTCCTGATGAGTACTACTTGACCACTCAAATCGTCAAAAGCCAGAACCAGTAATTAAAAGCAATAAACATGGGAGATTAAGTCAAAGTAATCCACAAGGTTTCCCATTTCCGCAGAGAAAATGTTGAAATGTAGAGCTACAGAAATGTAGCAGAGCATAACTAATGCCTTTGCATGTCTGCATTGAAACGATGGCAAAGCGATGAAGATGTGATTAACCACATGGTGACCTCAGACTGGTCTTTGTTAAACCAAATATGTGACAATAAATGCAAAAATGTGAAATTAAGAACAGCTCCCAGTGTTGTAGAGGAATTTGGGTCACACTGATTGGGAACGTTGTAAATTAAACACGGAGAATATAAGAGGGACATGTCCAGATTACAGTTATTACTACAGCCAAAAGCTAAAGCACAAACATTAAAAGTTACTCTTTAATTGCTCTCCTATTGTGAAAAGTGTGATTTAAAATTCTACAAAAGATTCAATCATCGCTGTCTGCTTTGAGCATCATGCGCTCAGAAGTTGTTTTCTGAGTGAAATGAAGGACGCCTGCAGAGAGTTTATATAGTCAGCAGTTTCAGATCATTGTTTGGTGTAGTTCATTATAATCTCAACAGGTCATCTGCATCTGTTGATGTTGTAAAAGCAAAGCACTGGAACAAAAAAGAATAGATGGCAAAAAACATAAATTATTATATTATGAAACTGTTCTTTGACAACAACTATTTCTATTCAAACAGTAACTCTGCTAGAAAGAAAGAAAGAAAGAAAAATTACATGAGACTGGAAATAAACTCAGAATTAAACTTGGACCTGTGCTGCGTTAACATTATATTTAACATTACAAAGTTCTGTCTGAGATATTATTAATAACAAATTCTCGACTTCTGGAGGTAAAAAGCACATGAATAATAAGGTCACAACTAGGTCTGGCAATATGGCAAAAAAATAATCATACTTTTTTTTTTTTTTGACCCAGATCACAATATCAATTTTATCACGATTCTTCTCAATTTTCCTATTACCTCTCAGGTAAATAAAATTAAAAAATGCTTTATCAGAAAGTTTCTTCTTCACTGTCAGTGGCTAAATCCAGCTGTCAAATGTTGCCAGATATTCAGAGAGAAACTAGCGACCAAACCTTTGAGAATAAATCTCAAAACAAGCAACCTCACTCTTTCAATAAAACGTTAATAAAATAATCAACTATTTAGAACACTGTACTGCAAAAAAAGTGTTAGGGTTTCGGGCACATTTGATTAGTTTTTAACATTAATAACACTTTTTAGACATTAAAACTATGTTACAGCCCAAAAAATGCAACCCGCGACCTTCGAAATTACAAAGAAACTTTTAAAAAAGTAGCTAAATGAAGTTAAAAAAGTGGCAATTTTAAGAGAAGTAGGCTGGAAAAATCTATATTAGAACAGACAAATACATCAAACTAGAGCTGCAACGATTAGTCGACGTAATCGACTACGTCGATTAAGAAAATACGTCGACTCATCGCTTCATGAGCCGTGCCTCTAAATAATGTCCAGCTTTAATTGATCCACGCGCGCTACGAACATCTGTGATGTATTTCCACACAAAGCGCGTCAGTTCACGGGAGAAACACACTCTATAAACCATCAAGATAAAGTTTTCAGGCCAGGAAAGCGATCCAATGTGAACCGCAGCTGAATAGAAAGTGAAACTAGAACGCGCACATCGTGTTTAAAAGGCGCTGTGACGGCGCGGTCTCGGCATCAGGCAGCTTTATTTTCTCTACGAAGCAACACCTGAACGTTTCGTTTGTGCGCACACACGCTCCTCAACTCGGACCATCCATGCGTTCGTTGGCACGGATTGTACAGGCACTCGGTGCCACGGTCGGACTGAAGGTTATACGCGCTCGTCACATCTCCGTGGACGCCCGCGCGCACGGTGCAATGGACTGTACACACACTCGTTAATACACACACGGCTTTCCATCAGCTGTTCATCAAATACGTGATCAGACAGGAGCTGTATATGTGACGATGGTGCTACTGTATTACAGCCTGTTGCACTGAGCTGTGTCTGTTTTAAACTGTTATAAAACCTAAAACAAAAGCCATAATTTAATGCACTTCTTAGTAACATCAATCTTTTAATATTGATTCAAGTTTGCATTTAATACTTTTTGTGTATTATTTTATTCAATATTCAAATATATTTTTGAGCAGTATTATGACACTTATGACTTGAGAACATAATTAGCAATGTTCTTAAGTCAAAATATATTTAGTTTTACACTTAACTAATAAAAATCAACTCAAATGAATTATATTATATCATATTAAGGCGTAAAAAGCCATAAAAAGTAATAATTTTACTAACCGATTAATCGAAAAATTAGTCGATAGACTAATCGATTAATCGAAAAAATAATCGATAGATTAATCGATAAGAAAATAATCGTTAGCTGCAGCCCTACATCAAACAGAGAGAGAAATGGGACATTGTGATATGATGATTTCATCAAAAATGCAGATTGTCACAGTGAGAAGCTCACAGTTCGGTTTTATCACAGTATTGCCCAGCCCTAGTTGGAACCTCTTGTCTCAGAAACCTCAGCACTCAAAGACCACATGAATGCAGCATTAAGGCCAGCACACACCGGGACGCTCTGCCGCGTGGCAAATTGGGCGCCTCCGTTAATTTCTATGAATGTACGGTTTTGTTTGTTTCCTTCGCGGCGCCGCTCCAGGCAATGGACGATTTATATAAAGTACAGTAGTTAACTTGTCGGCGGAATTTCGTTAACAATGATGAACGAGGAATGCTTTTTGTTATTTTGGACAAAATATCATATTACTCACCCACTACGACCGCGGATCGTTGAATAATAACGCCTAGCGTCGCGGCATTTGGTGAGTGTTGACGCCTGGGTCTGGCGCGCGTCGCACTTTGGTGTGGGCTGGCCTTTAGACTTCTCATCAAAACAGGTTACATGTTTCAGAAATCTTATATATTGTTTAAACATATTTTGAATTTATACAGTAGGTAAAAAGTGTTTGAACTCAGATTTTTTTTTCAGTTCTTATATTTAATATATCTAAAGCATGTCAAAATCAACAGTCACATATAGGATTTTATGTATTTATTTATTCCATTGTGAGCCAGTGAAAAGGCTTAAACATTACAACCAAAACATTTCCTTTTCTTGCTGCTCCTTCACATGGTTTATGTTACATATTTGTGAAATCTTATTATTTTTGCTCCACCTGAACTGTGTGAGAAATTTAACTTTGTTTTAAAAATTACTAAAAGTGTCTTTTTTATTGCACTCCTGCTGTTCTTTAACTTTGCATTGTCCATACTGAAACTTTCAAATTACGGAGCCAATAAAGATGATCCAAAATTATACTATTTTGAAGTAATAGTAGTAGGCTAAAATTCATATTTTGACTTTTGCACCTTTTTCTGTGTATTACTAGTCACCAGGCACATTTCTCATTTTATACTACTAAAAAAAGTAAAAAGTTATTGCGTTTAATAAATGGTGTTGATAATTAGCAATTAGCAATGATTAGCAATTGTGTGGACAGACCCAAGTAGTTCACTTGAGTAAGTGTTTAGTTTCCAAAGAAAACCTGTGTTCCATACCAAGTTTGTTGTTGGGGCTGTGTGTGTCTCTGACGCACCGCCATCTTTAGACAGGTGCAGATAATTGGGCTGCATACAGACTACAACCACCACAGCTCTGTCTTCTCCTGCTCATTACTATCACTCAGTCTCCCCCTTAAAGCCCCAAGCGCCACACGACTTGCCCGGATCCTCAAACACAGTCTGTAAAAGACCTGTCACTCCCAGAGCTGCTGACGGCTGTTTGGACACATAAATGATTACACTTGGCAAGACGCCAGCGCCAGGGCACAAGGATCAACAATGCCAACACATACAGTGATGATGTGAGAAGACATAGCTAACTGTGTAAAGCCAGGATTCTGCTTGCTAACTTGCAATGTAGACGGATACAGTTGCCTAATTATAATACTTACAATGACACAGAGAATTAAAGTGTGGTTTTAGCTTTTTTGAGGGTTTTTCAAGGGATTATACAGTTTTTTCCTGTTTCTGTGGGTGGACACATACCTAGTCAGAGGTGCACCGGCCGCCAGGAAAAATGCCTGACCCGTGCTGTAGTGATGCGCGGGTCAGGCATTTTTCTAACCTGAGTGACACATTTTTGACAAAACATGACTCGCCCCAGTCTACCCCGCACAGTCAAGAGTCTTTGTACAACCCGCACCACCCCGCTGCAGCGTATTGTGCATTACATTCCATCTACATTATAAATCCCAGGCGAAGGAAACAGCCAAAAAGCGGGTCATAAGGTATAACCGATATAACCCAGAAAATAATAAAGTCCAGCAGCGTGTTGGTCCCATTTCTTGTTTGTTTGAGGTGACTCAGATCCTGCTGTTCCTGTAACAGTGCGGCACTGGTATACAGTCTATGGGCAGTGCACTGGCCAATGAAGGAGCAGATTCTCTCCTCACTGTTTCCTTGCCCACCCCCTTAGGGCAACCTACATCATGGGTCAACTCGTGCATCACTAGCGCAGAGGGCAATTTAATCGGGGCATGCGCAGACCAAGTTGTTCCAAACGACAAACTGTCATGGACTCGCTCCAACAGAAAAGACGCGCTTCTGCCTCAATGTAAATATTTATAATCTGGCTTCCTGGCATTTCAACACCCCATTACTACATGATAAATGTTTTAACTCTGCATTGCTGGATTTTGGGAAAGTCCAGATTAAAATCTCATTATACTCAGGGCTCAGCCTGTGATGGAGTTGTAGATGCAGGTGGTAGAGCTGCAGTCTTTAGCAGACTCTACTGGAGAAAGGTGTTTATAGTCCCTTAAGTCTAAAAGATTGGCTTTGGCCAACCAGCTAGGCACCACATGGACCGATAGCAGATAGACATGCCATTTAATTTTTTCTTCAGTTTGGAGAAAAGGAATATTCAGCAAAAAAAATAATTCAGTCCCAGTCTGACAATGGCAGCCTCATAACAGACTCATAAGAAATCAGGAGTTATGACTCCAGTTTTTATATGAACTTGTGTACAACCTGAGATTGCACACATGAGGAGACGGTTTGAGGATGGACTTCCTCGGATCAGCGAAAAGCAGAATTACAAACTGGAGGCTCCTGTGACTTTGGCTGAGCCGATTGCTGTTGTTGGGAACATGTAAATAGGCAGAGCTCCGGGGATAGGTGGCCTTTAATAAGGCCTTTTGGGGAAGGACCATCTATAGATCGTATGGACAGTTTGCAGTAGCTGCCTGCCTCTGAGCTGTCGCAGGGCAGAGTTGGCTCTTTTGCCAAAGAAGGGGGACTTACAGCTACGGACTATAAAATCTATCCAAAGTGCTTGCTGCACAGTTGTGAGCTGTTATGAACTCATTCATGTGGACCAAAGCTATTGTGTGCCCAGCCAACACAGTCTCACTAGATGGTGTACTTTTACTACGACACAAAAACACAAGTATGTCTGATTGCAGCCCGCAGAACAGCCTGGTATACTAACGACACGCCCCCTCACAACACGCCTACTTCTAACGAGTAATTACGTTATTTTGGCGAATATACAAACCGTATTCATACAAAAAATGTCCAAACCTATGGTAAAAGACAAAAAAGTCGGGGTGTAATTAAAAATAAGCATTTTTTAAAAATCTATTTTAAAAGCGAACGCAGAGAGGAGCTCCACCGGAAGTGGAGCTGCTCCATTTCCAGTGCTAGAAAAACGCTGTAGTTGAGACTAGAGGGACGACGATTAAGTTTAGGAGAATGGTTAAGTTTAAGAGAAGGGTTAGGGTGATGGCTAAGGTTAGGAAAAAGGTTTGGGTAAAGGTTAAGATAAAAATATAACAGCTTAGGCCCGCTTAGCAACAGTTATAAACTCGTCACCATGGCAACCACCACTAACCACTGGAAAACACGTAAAATCAGACAAAATAAAAGGTATGTAATTAATAAAACAACTATAAACAAAGACATGTATTTATTGAGTCAAATATTAATAAGTCCACCATTAATATTAAATAATACTAAACGTAATTTGGGTGAAAATGCCCCAAAGTACAAATAATAATTAAAGTATTCAACTTTCCATCTGTAGAGTTCGTATATTCACCGAGGTTTCAAATTTTACATCATCTCTGGCGTCTTTATTGTAAAGGGTTGATGTGAATATCGCCACCTAGTGCAAAGACTGCTCACGACACTAGTGCTCACGACACGCCTATTTGTAACGACTGGCCTATTTCTAAGGACACGCCCCCATCTTGCAGTCTGCAATCAGACCCTACTCCAAAAACAGCGTATTTGGACTACGACTTCACAGCTATTTTTAGTATTTATGTTACGCCGTACATTTAGCACGATATGAAAAAGCGTAAAAATGACACGAGATTTCACAGCGTCAAAAAAGCACGAGTTTTAATTGAAGCCACGTGGGGACGTTTTCTTCAAGTGAAACGGGTAAGTTCAGGCGTAAAGTTACTAAAATTGGTAAGATTAGAATCAGGATTTCATTAATCTTCATAAATAAGAACACGTCTTAACAATCAATATTAAAATGAATGGGGACTGTGACGCGTACTATAATTACGCAGGACGGCCGTGAACTCGTGCTAATCATACCTAATTTACATATTGTGTAATGTCGTGGTAAATGTACGCTTTCTTGTGAGATCGGGCCCGCCCAGCGGGCTCATAAGTGACAACATAATTTTTAATTTGAGATCTTCAGCTCACTGGCCAACCTAAGCCTAATTTCAATTAACCAGGAAAAGACTTTTGACTTGAGCACCACCACCTAGAAGATCATGGCTGCCTTTGGGTTCTACCCTAGTTCTACAGCTCTTATCCGGAACATGTACAGTGACATCAAGCGTGTACTGAAAATTAACAAGGGATGAGGCATTAGGCAGGGCTTCTCGTTATCGGAGATGCAGAACTCGCTGCCATTGAACTCTTTTTTTTTTTTTTTCAGGTTATATCTGCGGGGATTGCAGTTGCCAGGGTGTTCGGTTCCTTTCAAGATGACAGCCTACATTAATAATGTCATGGTTTTAGTGATTCTCAGAGACACATTCATGTTTTGGCTGTCACAGTACAACAATTTGGCCAGATCTCCAGTGCTTAGATAAACTAAGGATAAGTAAGGCCATTTAGGTTGGGGATGGACTGAGGGATTTCAGGCTTCCAGGAGGACTAGTTTGGAGCACATACACGGTTCAGGTACCAGGGTGTGACAGTCTCTAAATGAACTGGGATCAGGCTGTGGAGAATGTCCAGGGCCGTTTGGTGGAAGTAGTTTGCAACATAGAATGTCTTACTGTGGGAGGGTACCAGTACAAGAGTCCCCCACCTTTCTACTGTGGTGTGCTGTCGGTGTGGAGCAGGCTGAGGAAGCAGAGACCTGAGAACACCTCACTCTGCCTCGTAAAAAGGGCCCCTGGATTATCCTGTCTAGGCAGGGCCTGCACTATGCGGCCGCTTCGCCTCACTATGGAACATCTGCTGGAGAAGACAATGAACAGGCCTTGGCTGACCACCTGGGCCTAAGGTCAGATCGCACTCTTAGAGTGGCTTCTGACCCACTGATGGCAGTTCTTGCCAGAGCAGGACTGAACCCTGCTCAGAGGGTTCACTTCTGGCTCACTCTTCTTGGAGTCCACTGACCCCTTCCCCAGAGTACTGAAGCCCCCTGCTGGTCAACCCTGTTTCTGCTTATTAGGAAGTCTCAAAAGACTTTGTTCTACACTTTTAGCTCATGCCCTGAATCACCACAGACAAACTGAAGGACTCACTTGACCCCCAACTGATTGTGGTAAATGAGGAGGTTAAGAATCCAATAAGTAAGCCAGCAAAACAGAAAGTTTAAAATACAATGACAACCATGTTTAATTACCAGTATGTACAGTGCAGTACACTGTAGTACAGCACCTTTAAAGTCAGTTTCTACATCTTTTTTATGATGTTATGAAAACAATCAGCTAATAACCTTATTTGAACAAGAACACACAGATCACCTATAAATCCATCCATAAGTGACAATATCTGACTTTGCTCCATGAATCTTCAAAAGCGCATCTTCTCATTTCCAATAGACAAAGTAAATGTCAAATTATGACCTTTATCTGTGACTTAAAATTCAATGCTCATCTCTGAGATCCATGTGATATTTTGGTACATCGTGATATGAAAGAAAACTCCCCAAGGAAAGTGATTTTTCAACAAGGACAACGTGGCTGTTTTGTGAAATTTTTGCCCACAGTTTCAGTCTGACTTGATTAAAGTTTCCGCTGCAATTACAGCTCTTATTGCAGCTCATAGCAGTCAATGAGCAGTCATAATTACTTAATGCTTTTGACTAGCGATGGAGCAGAACTGTTGTGACTTACAGGGAAATGGGAGGATAAAAAGTTCCATGGAGCTGTGACTATTAGCGCAGTAGCCAAAAGGGATCACAGTGTGGCCTAAGGACTTTGTCAGATTGGTGCCCTGTGACCATGCTAATAAAACTCATTACAAACAGCCCTACAAACTGGATGCAACTGTGAGGGCAAGCAATTTGTGGCCATTTTTTTAATTGGAAGTTTGAAACCTAAAGAAACAAATGTTGCCATTGTGAGAAATTAATTGTCTCCACAATACTCGCTGAGACAGATGAATCAGAGTTCAAATAAAAAGCACTATGTTTAAGTTGCTAAACTATGATAAGTAAATGAGTTGTCCTTATTAACAGACTCCTGCAATAGCATCATGCACACACTCCGGCTCTCATTAGGAACATGGAGCTACGTAAAAGGATGTCCTCATTATGACATGACTCATACTCAATATGCCAACATGTATAAGTCAACTAAATAAAGATATTATGAATGTGTTGTTATTGTTTCTGGGTAAAAGAACAAAACTGGGAATTAGGCTCATGTAAATATTGGTGTAATTGATTCTAAGGCTGTGTGCTAATTTGTTTTTTTTCTATAAAGTAAATGTCACATACAAATAGGAGATAAGTGTGCTTTGAAGATAGAATTTTCCCTCAGTTATTGAAAGTGTAATTTAAGTGTATGATTCAAGTAAAATTATTCTTTTGCCTCAGCGTCCACTGATGTCTGGTGCCTTCGTCCTCACGCTCACAACACATGTCCCTTTTTGTCAAACAGAAGGGCAGAGCCTAAATCAACTTCTCAAATACTCCACACTAATGAGGCTCAAACACGCTCACCAATTACTAAGTCAGGCTGTGTGTGCTGACAGCTAATTACTAAAGCTGAAGAGTGGAAACGCTTACAGGGAGTCGTGTGCCAGCAGCGGAGACACAGACTGTTGGATTACACACTCACTTGTCTAATGTGTAAATAAACTGACCAGTCCACTCATTCTCAGTTCTTTTCATCGCCACCAGACTGACCCAACTCAACACACACAATCAGAGATGTTCACAAGTCTGGAGCTGCAAGTCCAAGTCAGGTTTTAAGTCTTTCACCACGAGTTCAAGTACCAAGTCCCAGTTTTTGCGAAACTACAAAAAAGATAGCACTTTTAATCATTAAACAAATCTGTGACTATACACAAAAACAAAAAATTACAGAACATGCTATATTGTGACTCACTGTGAATGAAGCTCTAATTTTAGCTGTAAGTGTTTCTACTGGACATGCCACACTGTTCTGTGCCATTGCAGGTTTGTTATTAGTGAAAGTGAACTCTTGATAATGAATGGATGTTAAACAAAATTGCACTCTATAATACCAATGACACCAAATGCACACATACCAATACACTGTACATTCACATGTATGCATGCAAACGAGGACAGCCAATCAGAGTGCAGAGGAGGAAGGACGTGGCAGATAGATCAATGAAACTGGAGCTAAGCACTGGCCAATCACAGCACTTCAGCCCATGTGCTCCATGAGAAATTTGACAATCAATTGGCACAATTTAGAAAGCATAAAACAAGCTCTTTAAGGTGTACAGTTTAGATCAGGAAGTAAAGAAAGAAAGTTATAGTTATATCCCCTCTGACTATTTCTTTAAATAGCAACAAGTTTATCCAGCCACTGTGACAGACTGACAACCAACAACATCTGTTTGAGAGCAGCCACGACACTGGAGCTCTGTGGGGCTTTACCACCTGGAGATGCCTGGCTGCTTTTATTCTCATTATCATTACCACACCTTCTATATTTGAAGGCGAAACCTCCAGCACTTCAAAGGACAAGTAAGAAAATGATGATTCCTATTGTCATTATTAGTACCACAGGTGAGATGTAAATGAATCATGGAGTCAGTAATGTAACAAGAAAACATGCTCTCAAGTGATTCTTTTTAATCATATGAAGAGCCCTTGTTGGTTAACCAAGAGAGTTAAAAAAAAAAAATATATATATAACGCTCACTGTATAATGTACTTGTCTATAATAAATTGACATAAAATAAAACCAAAAAAATTCAGCTGCAATTTTTCTTAAAAAAAAACAAACAAAATATGTATTTACGCATTAACATTTATCAGAAACCATAGTGCATGCTCTGCTATAGCATTTAGTCATGTAATCCATATTACCGTTTCTTTTTTTTTTTTTTGCATGCTTTCTTTCTGGTTGTATGCCCATTGAGTACCTGCTATCAGCTGGGTGTAAATGAATAAGTAATGATGTCTCTCTGCTAATTCTATGCTAGTGTGTTCTCATGAGGACCTCCAGGGCTAAAACTAAAACTATTTCTGAGATAAGACAATACTTGGTTACATCCCAATCCAAAAGGACCACATTCTACTCTACTAGGGCTGTAGTCGACCAAAGAAATTCTTGGTCGACTAAAGACATGTCCTATCGACCGATTAATCGACTAAAACGTGGCAAAAACTCTGAAGCTAAAAAGTATGTTTTCAACTGGATCACTTATCTGACCAAAACTTTGCTCAAAAAAAGACTAAAAATTTTATGAATGAGTCTAGGCAAAAACTATATTTATACAGAAAATGAAACGGAAATTGTCTTTAAATCAAAAAACACAGTTTACACAAATGATTTTATCCCAAATCTTCGGCTAATTCAATTATTTTTGTTAATGTTAATTATAAATTCTTATCATCTAAATAAAATGATAAGTCGACTAACAGAAATTTTGGTTGACTAAGACTCTATCGACCGATTAATCGACTAAACACCTAAAGGACTACAGCAATAGACTCTACATCCAACTATGGGCTCTGAGATTGTGATATTTGATTTTTTTTTTTGCCATTTTTTATTTTCACTTGAGAAATTCTCTGTGCATTCAATTAATTACACCATTAAAACAACTTGCAAATCATCAGCACACGTTCTGCAGCAAGACAGTGTTTAAGTAATTGCTTAGTTATTTTATTAACACTTTTTTTTTTGTTTGAAGTGTGGTCGTTTAAGACTTTATTCAAAAGCTTAGTCGCGTGTTACTCTCTGAAAATCTGGCAACCGTGGTCCCTGCCTCTGTGGAGTTTACACACATTTCACATCGTCTCTCTCTAAACTTCAAATCAAAACAATTTATTTTTGTATAGTCCAAAATCACAACAGCAGTCGTCTCTAAGGACTTCCCAAGATTATTAATTTAGAAAACAAGAATGATAGAAAATGAAAATAAAACAGTACACTTTCAACAAAACACTAAACATTCAGAAGCAGTGATGAGCTTGTGCGTGACAGACAGGTCACAATTTTATCACAACTACAGCTTGTGCATTTTCAATATGGTGTTAACCATCACAAGCCAAAGGAGTGGTTCTTTAAGAGGAGAAGATGAGAGCGCAGCGCTGTCCAACAAAATACAGGTATTACACACACATAACTACTATACACACACACCTACACAGCAAACACATGCAAGACTTACTTTGAAATTATGCTGAGGCACAGAATCACGTTTAATCCATGTCCGTGGTTGGTTGTGTCATGTTGTTAGCAGTAGTTCCATTGTTAGCAGAACTAATACGCTAACTCACAGCTAACTACAGACAAAATATTCTAGAATTAAAATGACACAGCTTGTGAACTTTCCTTTGGTTTTCCTGAGTCTAGCGAATTAGTTTGAGGAGTTTGAGAAAGATAATTATCTGCCATCTCAAAAACCTCCATTTCATCAATGTTGCTGTCTAGACTTTAGAACAAGAAACAGTCTGTGCCCATAAGAATGGGCCTCTATTTGATAAAAGCAGCGGTACATTCTTTTAAGTGAATGCACTTGTCTGCAGACCTCTCCAGGACAGTGTGAAATGAATAGGCTGGCCTCAGCTATTTCCTGACTGGTGCACCTCTTGGGACCCTGCGCTCTGTTTTTCTGTGGTCGTCTCTCCTGTTACTAATGCCTGACTGTGTGTAACCCTTATCTCCACACTCACTACACGCACCGATAGGGCTCTGTGTGTAAGCAATTAAAAGGGCTTATTGGCCAGATAAGAGGAGGGAGCGGTCAGATAGAAAGCCACAGGCGGCCAGGATCAGGTCTTTGAGTTACACTGCGGAGCCTCTGGGTGGGATCAAACGCTGTACATGCACTTCACATATACAGGAGTCAATGAGGAGTCTTTGGACTATTAAAGGCCCAATGCATGTAATGTAATAAGTGCAAAGAGAGAATGCATATATAAGCATGTCATGATGGCAGTAGGTCTGACATAACTAGGACTGGGCGATCTGGAAATAAACAGAATCACAATTTTATCTTTCATATTGATAAATCTCAATTTTTTATTCAATTTTGTTTAACCTTTTCAACAACAAAAAAACGCTTCAAGTAATAATTTATGAACATAAACAAAACAAACATTGATTGGCACTGTGGGTAAAACCCTTCTACCTTCAAAAGTATATTTCCAAAGATTACTACAAGACTAAAGCACATACATACGCTTTTCCATCTTTCAAGGCACTCGAAGCGCTTTACAATCACTGATCCACTCACCCAGTGTACACAGATACTGAGGCAATGTGGGTTAAGTGTCTTGCCCAAGGACACAACAACAATCTACTCCTGCTGTCCCACTGTGGCATCTAGTGTCTCCCATCCATGTAATAACCGACCCTTACTTGCTTAGCTTCTGAGATCTGACGGAATCAGGCTTTGACAAGCAGGTATGGCCACATACATACATACATACAGACAGACAGACAAACATAAGGACATACATACATACATACATACATACAAACATACTTGTTTTTCTATCTTAGTGAGGACCTTCATAGGCATAATGTATACCCAGAACCTTACCCTAAACCTAACCATCCAAACTAACCCGTAGCCCTAACCCTAGCCCTAATCCTAACCTTAATCCAATTCTAACCCTGACCGTAAAACCACATCTTGATCCTCAAACAGGCCCTTCGCCAAGTAAGGATCGGCCAAAATGTCCTCACTTCCCAAAATGTCCTCACTCTGTTGGTTACAAACTCAAAACGGTTCTCACAAAGTTGCAAAAACAAGAACATACATACAAGTTTGTGAAGTCTCTATCAAAGTGTTAATCTGTCTGTTTAAAGTAAAAAAGCAGAGAGTCTGTTGTGACAGCAGTGTAGTAGGTAACTCGGTCTTAGGGCAGTTTATACGACAACGAGTTTTCACGAATCCGTGACGTTTCCATGTCAAATTGGCTTCTCTTTTACACCACAACGAGCTACGTGTTCATTGAATCGGCGTTCCACTGGATACGATTCAAGAGGTAGTTTCACCGAGGACGTTCGGTGGATACACCGCGGTGTAAACAGGAAAACACGGTTTCAATGAAGACGGTCACTTCACTGACGTGCAGTAACCACTACTTTAACACAGTAGAAGAAGACTGCAGAGTCAGTCACCAAAAATGTCTCTTAAAGCAAAGCACCTTTCATTGTCATAAAGTAAAGCCAATGCGTCCAGCTTTCTTACCTGCTATTGCAGAGGAGACACAAAACTAATCCAAGGCCTCTCCGGGTGTTGATTCAATGAGTCCATTCAATTCGTGTGTTCAAAATAAATAAATGTAATTCCCCGTGTTTGTGTCCAGCTCTCTGCGATCTGTGTCTTACTCACGCACTGGTCCTCGAACCTCCGTGTTTGTTTCAAGCAAGCAATCTCCCTTTTGCTCGCGCGCTGGTCCTTGTTGCTTCGTTTGTCGTTTTATTTATATGAAGAACTTGTAAACCTGTCAATGCTCGTGTTATCGTAGGCTGCGTGGGTTCACGGTAAGGTCATCTGGAGTCCTAGGACAATACCGCCACCTTCTGACCCGGTGTAACGTCGAGATGGCACTCCCCGTCGAGATGGGAACCCCCTTGTTTAAAGTTAGTGCTAGAAATTATTAATATTTTTTTATTTTCATATTACTTTGCTAACCCTCACCCAAGCCCCAATCCTAACCTTAGCCTTCGAATTATGCCTAAATTTAACCGAATTAATTGTAAACTATTTACCGCGGGAAGCCGCGGGAAGCTTGCTACGTCACGCACAGTCACAAAAGCTAGTGAGGGTGCACGTCTCGATGGGGAGCTTGTTTCGACACCACACCGGCATAAGAACTACATCATTTTCGGTCTATTTGTGTTTCCATGTAAAGGAAGATTAGCTGGCCACGACACCATATAAACTGTGAGCACAAACGTACGACTGTGACGGTTTTCTGGGACGTGTCTTGTAAACTAGGCTTATTAAGTGGGTATATTCTGTGTGAAGTGGTTCTTTCTCCAGTTCAAAGCCTGGCTCTGATTTCCAGCATTCAGGCAGGTGCAACATGATCACAACATGCTCTGCCCAGGGACTCAGAGCTGCAAGCTAATCAAAAACAACGCATCAAATTATCCTGCATGTGTGTGGGAATCTGATTGGTTCCCACCTCACCGTCTCAGGCAGTGCACAGCAGATGTTTTAGCACCCTGGATCTTCCACCAAATACTATTATGAATATTAATGTTCAGACACACTCTATGGATTCAACTGATGTATGTGCAATTAGCCACCGCGTGGTAACTTTAAGGGAATGTATTCAATCATTGATTATGGTATCTTCTAAAGCCATTCAATACTGTTTTATGCTTAGTAAAAGTTTTTTCACAACGTAATATACTCAACAACAGGGGATATTTTCCTCGTCTGAGATTGTAATTTACAGCAGTGTATGTTAGAATTTCTTTCAAACATGCTCTTATGAACTTTCACTTTGGAATCCTGGGCACCAGAACCAATGAAAACTGTAGTAAAGCACCCATGACAGTCACGTGTTTCCCACATCAGGAATTGAGAGGGAAACACATCTGGTGACAGGAAAGGAAGTGACAAAGAGGAATATGCTCAAAAAGAGTCTCTATGTTTTTTCCTAAAAACAGTCCAGAAAATCTAGCTATGACATCACAGATCTGAGACACTCAAAGCAGTGTTTTCTGAGGCTCAGAGAAGCATGAAAAATAACACAAAACTTCAGCTGTGTCGAGAAAGTAATGTTAGAACAGGATTTAATAAAAACTGGTCTTAAAACTCCAGGGGCAAAACAAGGTAGAAAGCTTAAATAAAGAGTTTGATGACTGCAAATGCAAGTTTTGTCCAGACCCGCTCAAAGCTGCAGAATTGTGTCAGCAACACGCAACATTGGAGCCAATTATATAACAATTAAGTGCATGATAATGAAATGAACATGTTTTGATTTTTATAATGATTTCTAGTCCAAGAACACTCCTTCACTGCTGTGCTATCAGTTTGTGCAAATGAGACTTTAAATAACCCATATAAATAATGCCAATGGAATAACCAGGTCTTGTATTTTTAATGGTTTTCTGCTGACACTCCAGTGAATTATTATTAATATGCTGCTGACAGATAAACAAAGCATTCAAAACAGGCTCACTTTTAAACTGAAGTCTGTGAGACAACAACTCAGTAATGCAGAGATATAATGTGACAAAGCTATGTATCTTAAGAATATAGCTCTTAAAATGTAAGTATGTCTTTATTTTTTTTTCTAAGGAATAAAATCAGGAACATTTTACACTGACAAATTTACAGTATATGTGCACTTGTTCCCATTTAAAAATGTAACTGTCTGCTGGTAATACTAAAAAAAAATGCTTCAAGACCGAAGAGTGACAGTGCAACTTAGGAATCATATAAAAATTGACTTTTATGAGCTTCTTACCCGTTTGAGTAATTCATTATTATCTTCAAGGCGTAAGTGCTCAGAAATGATAAATTTTCTCTTATCTCCAACCATGTGATTACTCTAAAGAGGTTAGGGCAAAAAAAAAAAAAAAAACCCTAATAGCCTTTTTTCAGCAATAAGAACAAATAGACTACAATCAGCTGCTTCTGAAATGCCATGCCAGTTTTGAACAAAAAGTCATTGCACCTTTTCTATTAATACTGTGTGTGTTAAAGCTAAATAAGGAAATGCGTATAAGCACACCTTTTTTATTTGATATATTTTGAACCTGTTTGCAACTTGCACTAGTAAAGCATATTAAGTTCGAAATGGCTTCAAAAATCCTCTTGATAAATTCATTTTTATTCACCATCTGATAAAAATTGATCAAGCTAAAACTTAAAATAAAATAAAATAAAATTCTTCTTTTTTGCTGAATCAGAAAAAAAATAAAATAAAATAATAATAATAAAAATAATAATTAATATTATATGGGCACTCCCTAAATCTTTTAAATTTAGTACAGACATCTCTGAAACTCAATTTCATTTAAATTACTTTCAGCTTTTGAAAAGAAAATTTCAAAAATCAAAACAGGCCCAAAGTGTCATTCAGGCTCCAACTGCAAACAACTATATTGCTTTTTTTGTGCAGAGCGTGTACTCACTGATGATTAGAGTTGATCAGATGTCAAAAGCCCCAGCTTTATGGAGATTCCAGACAATTGTTCTGACTGTTTAAGTTTGAATTTTAGATGATTTTAGATTTTAGTTTCACACCATCAACAAACCACAAGTTGCGATTTTTGTCAATCACTTATTGTACTCTACTCACACTTAACTTTGACACACAAACGTCTCCAACAGAGCTGAACAAAAACACAAGAGTGTTTATCGGAATAATCGTCAACAAAAAAACTGTTTGTTTACCTTTATACTAACTTCAAAACCATCATGTACTGAGAAAAGAGGTTTTGTAACTCAGATAAAGAAGTACTTATACTCCAAAATAATACTAGAAGTGTGTAGAAATTTGTTTTTAATAATAATTAAAAAAGATTTGTGAAATTATGTTCTCAAACTAATCGATTAATCGAAAGAAATAATCCACAGGTAAATCAATTACCAACAGCCCCAGTCAAGAGTGCTTTAAGAAAACGATGTAGCAGCAAAAAGACCTTTCACTAGGACCTATAACATTGTAATGGACTGTGCACTTGTGCTCCGTCTTGGGTTGTAGTTGGTAAACAGGATATTGAAGGCGACAAGAAAGAACTGCAGGTTCACACTTTGGAGCCTTGTGAAGTGAAAACAGAATATGGTATCACAGTTTACTGAATTAGTGCCACAGGCCCGTGAGGACAAACTTGAATACAAAGAGGAAGTGTAGTTACAAGCAAAGTTGATGATTCTAAGAAGCACAAAAGAGTAAAACCACTGGAAAGAAAAAAAATATGGTTCAAAGGATTCTGTCAACAATGACATTAAGTATCAACTTGTACTTGATGTTCCAACTTTCAATCACTAAACAATCCTCCAGGATTGAGCTAAACATTTTTGCATTTTACTCTTGTTTTACTGAGTTCAAATAAATTATCCCCTCTCCTTATCCCTCTCCTTTTGGTTTCATGCTTGTCGTCTTGTGCAACATTTGACTGAATGGTGACAAAAGCATAACTTACCATTCCAGTAAACTGTCTTACAAATCTGAAAAGATTTTACTGATGTGAAGCCACATCAGAGGTAAAAATGACAGTTATTACAAATTTGCCAAACTGTTATTCAAAGACCAAGATCAACTTTTATTTTTTATATTGAATAATGCATAGGTTTTTCCATAATATTATTTTCTTAAAAGCTAGGTCCATTTGCTCAAAAACACAAAACGGCTAATAAGGAGATCTGACCCACAGTTCAGAACTCATTTAAGTAGTGTCTCTCTCTTTCATCGCAATTAACAAACTTTACTGTCTACTTTAGAGTTAGAAAGTACTCTAATTGGGAAAAAGCATTGATCCTGTTCTTACTTTACAGCTTTGATGTACTCATTCTTCAAGAAAAAAAATCTGAGCTGAAGGAATGAGATTATCAACATTCAGATATACAGTATATTTACCAAGAAAAGAAAACACTGTATGATTCAGTAAGAAAACAATATTATTTGCAATTATTATTATTATTATTATACTTTGAAAAATGTATTATTTATGACACGTTCGCCTTCGTACAGATCTGTCCTTAAACTTGCTCTGTTGGTGCCATATATCTACAAGTACGATGTCTGTAACCTGAAGGTTTCAATTTGAGAAATCAAGCTGTGTACATTTTCTTTCATCAAATACAATAGCATGGCAGGTTCCAACCATGTGCAAGGACTTTACAGCTGTTTTATTGTTTACCCAATGCACAAAAATCAGACCAGAATTGAGGTAAGTCAGAAAGGGAGATGTAATTCTGCGGTTCAAAGCTCTAAAACTGGCATGTGTTGTTAGGAGAATTGTAAAGAAGCTGAAGAAAATGTGGTTATTTATATCAGCAGTGTTAAACCCAGTTTTAAGAAAAAGCTTTGGTTGTTGGTTATGATTGCATTACTGCTGTGCCAAAGCAGTTTGGTATTTTTGATTTCTACATTGTTCAAAAACACATTTATGCAGATAGCTTACGTGTGGGTCAAAGTAAGTTTTCATGTAGACTGTGCCAGTCCAGCAATGCTTTGTGTAAAGCTAAAAATCATTTACACTATTCGGCTTATATTAGGATGTTTGACAGCTTATCAAGAAAACAAATTCCAAAAATACTGTCAATTTGTCTCGTTGAAGAGTCAGTAAAATAGACTTACGCCATACTTTATGATGCTTGCCACTTCATTAAGCCATGTCAACATAATTTTATCTATTTGCATTGTTGTTTAGAATGATTACTGTGCCTTTTTTGTATTTTAGCCCATTTCATTTTTTGTAGCCTATGTTTTTGTTTTTTTTATTTCTATTTTTAAGTTCTTTTTGCGAAATTCTAGAGTCAATTTCCTCATATACAAAAAAGATAGAACATTGAAGGTCTTTTGAAGCAAATTAATCTGTGAAGTGTGGCTTGTGGTGTTCATAATACTGTTAGAGTTTGTTAAAGGAGTTGGATACTTTTTTGTAACAATGGTAAATATACCTTTGCAATGCCACAGATTTGTTTACACCTGCTACAGCAGAAGATTTTCTAAATTCAATCACAGAATTGCCTTATCTCCAACCTAATCAACAGAAGTTCACCTGCTCCATCTGGTTATGATGCCCAGGCTGTTCTCTTACTTTTACATAAAGTACCAATCACTTCAGAAACTCCAATTGTTCCAATCCCCCAGCTAAGGCACATTCATAATTGTTCAGACTCTTGCCTATTCACTGTGTTTTTTGTGTTGTTGTTTTTTAGCACATGTAATGCTTTCTTAAGTGTATAAATTTGCTCATAGATTTATCCTACATTTTATCTGTTCATTCTTTGCAGAATGAAACAGTGGCACTAATGTGCCACTTACCCCTAAGCAAATAATCAAAAATACATTATCAGTTCAGTTAGGATTTCAATAATCTACTTTTTCCATAATCAAACAGTCCTATCTTGTGCAGTCTGAAAGCAACTCAAAGCTCAAACAGTTATGCACACAAAAATTATGGCTTTGGAAATAACTTCGACACAGTGAGCTTTGGTCATAAACATGACCAAGAACTAGGATGAAGCAACAGATTGACAAATAAAAGAAATATAAAGTGTACTCTTCAAGAATATATAACCTATTTTAAGAGATAATTATCAACTGGATTTACAATGTCGGGATTTTTGTTTTTTGCAAAAAACATAAGCGCCCAATACAACTACAATATTACAATACATTTCTGATTGTGATCCATCCCTAGTACACAGCTCATCTTCATTATAGTGGGCAGTGGGCAGTGATGTTGCAGGTGAGTAGCTCAGTGTTGGGGCAGCTGCAGTCTGTCACCATGTTTCATCATAAACAGGATAAGGACCAACTCCAGGCCTGAGAGCACCAGGACAAGTCGATAAATCACTATTAAAATGAGCTCTCTTCCTCTAGCTTCAGCGCATTTCCCTAACAAACCTACAACTACACAGCCTACAGCTTTAGTCTGAGGAGGACGACAAGTGAAATATGTCAGCACTGACCTTCTGTAAATTGTACTGTAGAAAACCACAAAGCATCTGCCATCAAAGTACCCTGTATTTGCATTATTCTGTAGTCATGTCCTACTCCATTCAATAGAACACAAAAGTGATTAACTTTTTATTATTATTATTATTATTATTATTATTATTGTTATTGTTATTATTATTATTTCTATTATTATTATTATTATTATTATTATTATTATTATTATTATTATTTATTCATTGGAAATGTACAATATAACGCCAGGAAACCCATTACCTAAAACCCAGAGTTATGAGATAACCATCGAAACGAGGTTGATAACGACTGGAAAACACTACAAACAAAAAAGGCAAATTTCTTGTAGATGAAGCCTACATAAACTGAAGTTTAACTACACTTTCATATAGGCCTATGAATAGTGTTAAACGATATTGCATAAAGTGGAAAAGGGTGCCCATTAAGTAGGTTTATCACGTCATAAAAGGTCTAAATGTCTGATGAGATCTTGATGTGGAAAAGTGAAATTCCGATACACATCACATGATCTCTAGAAAATTACGCACGGGGTAAACTAACATTAGAAGCCATGCATTTGACATTAAACAGATAGAAATGCTTCTTACCTGTAGGCGTCCCACTCCCTTCCCGCTCTTTCACGCCCTTTTATCGCATTTGCAAAGTGCTACAATCCACGAGTGACCCGGTGAGATGCACACATTGGCGCGTTGGACCGGGGCAAAAAGGTTACAACTACAGGCACCGGTCTTCTTCTCTCTGGCTAAATTTGGTCTAATGGTGGTTCTTCTCGGGCATCAATGCTGGCATCTCTGGTACGCATGGGCTGCCCCTGTATTCCAACCTTTTAGATGGCGCGAAAATCCGTGGCTCTGAGAACTGGAGTTTGGGTGATAAGGAGTTCTTCGCGGTGCCTCAGAGTCTCCTCCTGCATCACCAGACTTGTCAGAGCCGTGGCGAGCAGTCAGTACAGTCTGTGCGCGATCCTCCGCCTCTCTGCTCGATCTGACAGCTCCACTCTGCGCGCACCAACTTTTATGGAGTCTCCAGCAGCATCTTTTGGCGCTTTGCACGTCACAGTTCTGCAGCAAACTCTTAATTCTACGAAGACACTGAAATGATGGAGTTGCGTTTTGTGTAGGGCTTTTTCTTTTAAGGAGAATCCTTTAAAATTTGAACTCGTTTTTATAATAAAATTGCACGACGCCAAAAAAAAAAGTTAATTGTAATTATGGCGTTTTCCATTTTTCAAATCATTAAAAAAATCATACTAAAATGTAGAAATAAACAAAGGTACCAAATTAATCTGGCTTCCTAGTGTTTATTTCTCAAGATTATGCAGCATCGCCATCTAGTGGTCATTTTGCCAATTTCACAAGTTACAAGTGTCATACAACACCAATACTATGCATTGTAAACCTATATATTTTATATTATCATATTATTTATACGAACGTACAAACGACCTACATACATACGAACAAACATACATACATACATACTTGTTTTTCTATCTTAGTGAGGACCTTCATAGGCATAATGTATTACCCAGCCCCTTACCCTAACCTTAACCATCCAAACTAACCCCCTAGCCCTAACGCTAGCCCTAATCCTAACCTTAACCCAATTCTAACCCTAACTCTAAAACCACATCTTGACCCTCAAACAGGCCAAAACAGGCCCTTCAGAAAGTGAGGACCGGCCAAAATGTCCTCACTTCCCAAAAATGTCCTCACTCTGTTGGTTAAAAACTCAAAACGGTCCTCACTAAGATAGAAAAACAAGTACATACATACATACATAAAATAAATACACACATACACCCCAAAATCCATTACATTATTTCTTTTACAGTATCTTATTAACCTAATATGTCAAACATCGACAGATTTACCATTTTTATCCAAAACAACTTTATTTGTGTGAAAAATTCTTGTCACACAAGACACACACCCATAGTTTATGAACATAAGTCAATTTTAGAATCCACATGTGAACACAAAATTATGACAATGAAATAACCACTAGCTGATTGGCTCTGCAGAAAAAAACAAAGATCGTTGCCATTTAAACTCCACCCATTGAAAAGTTCTGTATAAATGAAAGTGATCTTTTTGGGCTGTGGTGCTGTGCCCCTGTCCCAATCAGGACACTATAGAGATGTGGGATGGAGGCTCTGTATTCCGATTGTCCTTGCTGTTTTTGAAGGCATTTCGGCTGGATAGAAAATGAACTTAAACTAGACCAATAATGAACCAAGATTAGTTCATGTTATGTCCAACAGTTGTTTCACACTCCTCTTTGATGTAAACACTTTCATCCATGTCAGACTCAAGATGCTCCAAGCGCTCAGCCTGACCATTCATAATCTCATCTGGGGTCTTCATAAACCTAAGAATAAGAGTTTATAGAGCAAAATAAAAAATACATTAAAAAATGTAAATATTAGTAAATAATTAAGTTAGTCCCTAATACCTACCTGAACAGTAGTCTCTGTCCAGGTTCTTTCCTGATAATGTTGAGTTTATAGTAGTGTCTCAGTGCTCTCGACATCTTTTCGTACGTCATATTTGTCCTGTTCTGTGAAGACAACACAGTAGTAAATAGCAGCAGGTACTTTCCTATTTACATTTCTTTATTTGGAAAGATGTATGTGGCATTTTTAATATATATATATATATAAAATAAATAATCTGCACAGGGGACCTTGTAGGGCAGTTTATTTCACACTACTGAACTGTGTTCTCTGCTTACTTTGTGATTGCCCCAGAGTCTGGCCAGGCCATTGGGGTCCATGATACGGAAGACTTTGCTCTCAGGATCCTCCCAGCGGATGTAGTTCTCGTACCGGCTGTCAGACAGAAGCTGGTAGACATAGTCCCAGAGTAACCTGCAGTCTGTGGACACGGCATGGGAACATTCAGGAAATGTATCCTTCATATTCAGATTTACAACTAACAAATAACAACTGTTTTAGTCTGTCTCTGAAACTGCATGTTAGACAAATACAGACAATACAGACAAATATTGCGTCTTTGTGGCTGCTTAATGAAAAGCTTGTCTGCACTTGGTCTCACCTGCTATTCGACCTATGGGCATCTGCTGCTCTTCAGGTGGTGACACAGGCATGATGATGTTTCTGTACAGTACATCCTCCTGTTTTATAAGGTGCTGTTGCTGCTGTGGGGCAAGTTGGTGGAGCAAGCCATGGACCTTACTATCCCGGCCGTTTTCCATTTTGACCTGAGAAGGGGGCCCCGAGCGCCCGTGTCTGAAGTCCATCCCCACTGAGCTCCTGCTCGGGCTGAGCAGCAGAGGGTTCATAATGGCACTGGGCATAAGCTGGATGACTCGTGGAGGACCAGCCTCCTGAGGGCCTGGGCTCCCTGGGCAGGGGGCCTCTTTAGGGGTAGTACAGTGACCGTTGGGGGCGGCGGGGGACACGGAGAGTGGGTATATGTCTTCAGACAGGTGGTGGTTGCTGTCCGGCAGCTGGGAGAAGGATTGGATGTGGTCTTCGTTGGTTGAACGGGGAATGGGATCTGGAGAGGACTGTCTGGGCGTGGGATGGGGAGAGCGGGACCGGTGTCTCAGCTCAATGGTCGGTGTGTGTTGGGGAATGGGCTCTGGTCCTCTGGATGTCCTTCGTACCGTGTCTGGGTAGAAAACATATGACAAACATTAGGTTGACAGCTTGTCTAGTAAAACATGTTTGTTTCTGATTAATATGCACCACAAGTTTGAGGTTTCAATGCTACTGTTTATCCAGGCCTAAAACTCAGAGCATGTCTGTTTTTTTTGTTTTGTTTGGGGGTTTTGTCAGTTTTTTTTTTTCTTTTCCTCTGTTATGTTTGTTTGTCGTTTTGTCCACTAGGTGTCACTAATTGCAAGTGTATGCTCTGTTAGTGATGTCGAATATTCACACAAGAGACAGTTGGGAGTTTGGAAAGCAATTAATATTGTAACATCTCAGAAAAAAAGTAAATGTCAGAGAATATAATTAGGTGTATGGCATCTAAATGTGCTAAAATGGAACTCCCAAAAAATAAAACAATATTTCCTTGTGGAACAAGTTTTACAACCACAAGGTGCATTTGTCTGAATGCCACTGAATGGTATTTCCGAAGACGACAATCATAAACTTAGGTATGTTGACTTACCACAAAAATGTTTTGTTTTTTTCACTATTGAGGCTGTAGTTAATTGTATGTACAAGTAGGGCTGCACAATATCGACAAAAATCTCTAGATACATGTTTGGCAAATCTCAATAACGATATTTGGACAATATTCTGTCAGTCCAACATAAACATGTTAAAACGTCTTCAAATTTGTGACTTCGCTGGAAAAACTATCAAAATTATCTAAAATTCAATAAATCGCCCATCTCTATAGACAAGTTTGCTTTAAAAATACCAAAAATTAGTTTTAATTTATTAAAAAGTTTTAAATTTGATATATTCATAGTCAACACTCAATTCTAACAGTGAACTAACCGTCCAGCTTCATGTGCGGCACTGCAACACCGTCTGGCTGCAGATGGAAGGAGTTCCCAGGGAAGTAGGCTGAAGGGAAGAATGCATGAGGCTTCCTCTGCTTCAGGATGTGCTGCAGCAGTTCATAAAGGACATCACCTGCGTTAAACAAGAAAGGTCAAAGATCACCATGCATAATGAATGAATCACATGGTGCCACAAACTGAATCAAGTTTCTCTAGTTCTTGCTGCAGTTTTCCTGGCAACTGCACACTTGAGCTGTGAAGCTGTGAAGTGAAGAAATTCTAAAAGAACCTAATGTTTATTTCAGACCAACAAAGCTCTGAGATTATTCAGCAATCTTCCAGCTGCTGAATTGACCACATTTACGTTTCAGAGGGTAAAAGTGACTAGATGCCTGATAGATTTGTCATCGTTTCTATATCAATGTATTGTCCAATACTGAACAAATTGAACAATGTTGATTGTGCATAGTTGTCGTTTTTACTGACATGTATTTGAGCTCCCAAGGATGTGATTATTAAAGCTGATGTTTGTATGATACGTTTCATCTGGAAAAGTGCACTTGGATAAGTCTTTTCAAGTTTCTTGTCAGTGGCATAAATTGGTCTGAATAATTTTAGATTTTTCCACAGAGATATTGCATATCACATTTTTTTACTGTGATTTTTGTTCATTTGTATTTATTTATTTTGAAGAGTACACTTATAACAAATGTATAATCTATTATTACTCTGTGTAAGTAAGGCTAAAATAATGATCAAATAATAGTCAATTCAAACAAAAATGTCAAAATCATAGTTGAAATGAAGATCACAAAATATTTTTTAAAAACTGGATTAGTACTAAACACTTACTCTCATTAGAGAGCAATACAATAGGTTCTGCAGTGATTGTAAGGCTGTCTGTCATTACTACTAAATGAGCCGTCTTGAGTTTTAGAAACTCATGGCCCTTATTGACCCTATTTTGTCCCGCCCACTTGGCTTGGAAGTGCACTTCCTGTTTAGCTCTGTTAAGGTAGCTAACGTGTTTGTTTGTCTGTCTTGTGGGGCAATTTTAATTAAATAAAATGACAGTTAAAATAAACCCATCGACTGAAATCTACAGGCTAAATGCAGCTAAACAGGAAGTGCATGTCCTAGAAAAGTAGGCGGGACAAAATAGGGTCAATAGTGCATGCTGCTTCACACAGCATTTGACCCAAGTCATCTCTGAACTTTAACGCCAACAAGGAAATGATTCTCAAAAAGAAGAGAAGGAAATTTACAGACAAACACACCCCTTTCACTTCTCACTTTCTGGTTCAATTGCATCGATTTGTGTATGCTTGGTATTTAAAAATATAAATTCCAAAGCAACTTGAATGTTAAGGTATAAAGGGCACAATTAATGAATTAAAAATTAAATTGCAATTTGAAATGACAAATGTGTTCATCTTTCACTTGTATTTAATTAGGATGGCAAATAAACACTTGTGCTCTGATGCTTACATTACATTTCTACTTCAGTAGTGAGGAACATTCTCTGTGCTTGTAATCTGTGTTAATAATACAAGGATATATTATTAATTTCCTTAAATTCGTCAACTTTTACAAAATCCCAGCATTTATAACAAATGAAAATACTCTGGCCTGGATGTACATATGTGTTACTTTGTATTGCATTGTATTATTTTTACTGGGGTGATGCTTTGCCTCTTTTCCTCTTTCGTGGAAACATACATATAATATTATTTCACAATTATTTATTTCCCCACCAAGATTTATGAAGTCACAAGGCAGCATTATTTTTTTTACAACAAAAAACAAAATCAGGAACTGAATTGTTTCTATCTGAGTAGGAAACTATATACTATACCAGTAGTTTCCTATATCCAGTAGTTTCATTGTATGACAGCACAACCCCTTTTTTATTGATTACTAAGCACTGAAAGCAGTACGCAATATTGAATTTTAGAGCAGTTGAAGCAACAACTTGTCCTGTGTACTGTAAGTAAATTGTGCATTGATTTAGGAGGCACTTTTCCTTATTTAGAATCAATTACTATGAGAAATGATCTGTAATAATTATGGTTCTGTCAATATACGTTTTAATGTCAGCACTTTTATGTTTTGTTAAAACATCTACACCTTGTGAGATTAGTTTGATTATTTCTATTTTTTTTTTTATTATTACTGCTGTTTTTTCAGTTTTTCTTCAGGACATAACACACTCGTCATCTATCTCTTGGTAGTTGTGTTCTTTCATTAATCTTAACTACAACTACAACAACAACTACTACCATCAACAAAATTCAACAAAAGTTAAATTTTATACTGATAATAATCTTGCTTATTCCTTCTCACTACATGATGTCTGTGCAGCCTGTTGGCATTTCGAAAGAAAAAACCTCAAGCTTTGACATTTAGTCTAGATGTCGGCATACATTTTGAGGAGGTATAAAATGTTCGGTACCAGAATGAGGTGATCTGTAGCGGAAATCCTCTTTAGTGAGCAAAAGCAGAGCTTTGCCGTTCATCTGGAAGGAGCTGCTGGTGATGGGTCTCAGCGCAAACTCTTTTTCTGCCCATCGCAGCCACTGGGCCACGTCCTCTCTGCTCCAGTACACCGGCTGCAAACCTGCACAACAAACACTATATAATAGCTGTGTATTCCAAAGAAAAAAAAAAAAAAAAAAAAACTTTTGATTGGTAATATCTTTTTAACAATTTAAGATTTTAGCAGTGAAGCAATGCAAAAGATTAAATCTGTCTATGTTTGCTTTTCTCCACATTTTGTTTGTGCACGATAAAACTTCTGGTTAAGGGTCTACCACCATACTTGTTTCCATTCTGGCTAACTTTTCAATCTCTGTGGAAAAAAGTGAAAGCTCCCAAACAGTTTTGAAAGTTTGTAGCAATAAAAACACCTGCAACTGAAAAAAGAGAAGTTGAATGTTGTTCTGTGAAACCTCTCCAGAGAGACAAGCAGGAAAAGTAAATATTTTAGAGTGCAGCTTCAAGTAGATTGAAGGAATCTTTTCCAGCTTTGCCTATATATTTCATTTAAAAATTTAAATGAGCAATATAAAGGCAATTATATCTACACAAAGTGACTGAAGAAGTGTTTGTTTAAGACAGGAAGGAAGGAAGGAAGGAAGGAAGCATGAGCTCAGCGAAGATGCAGCAGAAGGGACTCGGAGAAGGAGGGGTGAGGGGCCAGGACGGAGGTAAGGAGGAAGGAGAGAGGAGGCGGGGGAGGGGGCACAGGAAGGAAGGAGGCACAGGCCGTAAAAAGGATATTGAGGAAGTGGAGATAAAAGCCAAAACGAGGGAGTGATTACGGGAACGGCTGCTTGGATAAAAAGAAAAAACACAACACAAGGAGGAGGAGACAGAGAAGAAGGAGAGATAGAGAGATGAAGACTAAAGACGGGAGGGGCTTAATGGGATATGAGAAATATGGAGATAAATCTGATATGCTTCTTCAGTCCACATGAAGAAGCTCAAAGTTTATTAAGCTTGTTTATTTTGGCGTATCAAAAAAGGAAATAGAGGCTATGTCCTTTTCTCTGTTTTATAAACAGCAGAGGGTCATTGAAACAGCAGTGGGGAATATACAGTATTTATTATCACTAAAAGATTTAACTAAAAGGTATAACTTCGAGTGTGCATAATTGTTCCAACATTTTAGTATCCTCAGTATTTTCCATTGTCAACATATTCCAATGTCACTAACCCACATCTGGACATGCAAAAGCCACTGTCTTTTTTAAATTTGTCACTTATCACTCGCCTCAAACACTTCCTCGGGGAGTAGGACAGCTGTTATCTTTGGTCGCCAATATTACTGTCACACCAGTAATGGGAACCTTGTCCTTTCTGCAAACCCCCATGTCAAACAAAGGAAGTTTTCAGAAAGAAGGGGAGCAATCAATATTGCATAAAATATCTTTGCATTCCCCTAAATACTACTAAAAAATCTAGAAGTAAACTACCTGCAACAGTATCTTTGAAAAGGCATTTCGGTATTTATATTAAGTATTAATAAGTAATTACGTGACAGTATACAGCTCAGATGTTAGTGTACTACAGTAAAAGTAAAGAAATGGGTTAGAAATGACTGTTTAACTTGCATGACTGGGGTAAAGAGGTGTCATCACATAAACATGTTCAAATGTTAAAAGTTTGAAATTGTTCTATGCACAGTCAATGACCAACAAACATCCTAGAAAACATGTTTTTTGACAGATGTACCTCATGTAAATGTTCAGTATTTCCAAGTTCCCACAGAACTTTGTCCAAATTTCTGGGAGTTTTGTGTGACTGTTTTCCCTCTTTGCGACAAAGGCGGTGGAAGCCTATGGTAATATTGACCTGAAAATGATTGTCTAATTGAACGATTTGGTGATTATAGATGGAAGACCTTTCTTTTCTTGAATGCCTTCTAACAGTCTCTTTGACCCAAGCCTCAAACGATAAGCCTACTACAGGTCATAATAGGTTATCTAAAAAGCAGAGCAAGGCTGACAGACTTTGACTCTTAGCATCTTGATATAATGCCACATCTTAAGAAAGTGTCAGGCAAAGGGATACAGGTGCTGTACCATGACAGGAAGTGTGGGCCAGATAAGGAAATGTGTTGCTCCACATTTCCTCCTTTGGCTTCCGCAAATCAACTGCTAAACGATTCAATTAAAGCCGGAATTTAACAATGTTGAGAATCATGTAGGTCAGACTAAGGATGAATCTTAAGCTACATCTTTTACAATGGTTTCACATATTTGATGATGAAAAATTGTATTCTGTTAGGTCATAGCTCCAACGATCTTTGAGTGTAGATTAATTAGAATAATTGAAGTAATAATCAGATAAAACCAATTGCTTTTGTGAAAGTAAAAAAAAAAAAAAAAAAAGCTTTAACAACAGAATACAATTCTTTAAATCTGATAAGTGTTCTGTTGAGGAAGTTTTTATAGCGCAAGACCAAACTATTGTAAAATAACTGTTCTAAAAACAGAATCCCTCTTGCAGCCCAAACTTGATAGTAGATTGAGCCACAAGAGTCTGCTTATGAAAAGTGGACAACAAATTCTAATCCTCCAGTCTGCTTGAAAACATCATGATTAAATATTCATCTAAATATTTTTGTAAGCCATATGAAATCTAGCATTTTAAAAATCCTTTTACTTCTAATATTGCAAAGAAGTTATTTTTATTGAATAATCATGTTTGTTTTTCTACACAAATTGAGTAAACATTTGATTGATTTCTTTACATGTGTTTTCATGCACGGGTAGTGCAAGTGGCGAATAAACTAATCTAGAGATCGTCTCTGCCTTTGTCAACAATACTCTGCTAATAATCTGGAAATACCTTTGAAGTGCCATGTTAAATATCATTTTTGTGTTCTTCATTTTGGGAGAAAAGTTCATTTCTTGTTGTAACAATTTATAGAAAACAGGACCCCAAGATATTTAACAGTGTTTTTGACAGTAATGTAACTACATCTTCTGAGTTACGTATGGGTAAGATTTTCGTTAAAACTATAGATAGATCTTGAAGAATTTACAATTACAAAGTTTATATATATACTTCATTAAACAGCCATTACTGAAATAGAACACAAATGCAGCCTTCTCAATAAATGTATAAACTTGATGATTTCATATTCATAATTGTAAAATCCAGAGATCTAAGACCTGTTTTAAACCTTATTTACTTTGAATATGCATAAAGTGTTAAATTTTGACATTAGATAAGATATTTGTTATGAAATGTAGGTTTTAACATTTATCATACTTATTGTTTTCTGCTTGCTAATGATCCACTGCTTGTTGTTTACTGTTTGTGTTGCGGGCGACACGGTGGCGCAAGTGGTTAGCGCTCTGGCCTCATAGCAAGAAGGTCCTGGGTTCGACTCCCGGGCCGGCCGGGACCTTTCTATGTGGAGTTTGCATGTTCTCCCCGTGTCTGCGTAGGTTTCCTCCGGGTACTCCGGTTTCCTCCTACAGCTAAAAACATGTCCATTAATGCCTCCCCTGACCCTTCCCCCAGGGCTCCCCTGCAAAAGAGATTCTGAATCTCAGTGGGACTTCCCTGGTTAAATAAAGGTCAATTAAAAATAAAAAAATAAAAAATCCATAAATAAAAATGAGGAATGTTTTAGATTTTTAACTTGTTATAACTTGGTTAAAAGTTCAAATGTGGCATAATATATAAGAGATATAAATTGTTTTGATGGCCCAAATGAAGAACACTTAGTTGTTTAGTAAGTAAGTAACAGCTAAATATAGTTACTGCCAAATGCCCTAATTCACAGTAACTGATGGTAATGGATACAACGAAAAAGAGTCCTCACTACATCAGTGACTTGATCAATATTGAATCAAGCTGCCATCTGTCCAGCACACAGCAGCTGGACCTGGGTCTCCTGTGGGCCACTTGAGAGCGCTCAGTGTCCGGGGCAGGCAGTAGTACAGTGGGGGGGTCACAGGGTCACAGCACTGGTATGCTTCCTCCAGAGTGCTGCTACTCTGCCAAGATCCCTTCGAGATCCGGCCCCAGCCATCTGCACACAGCCCAAAGGAGGAAGCACTGCGGAGAGTGTGGGGGCGGAGGGAAACAAACTGGACCAAACAAATGTGTCCCATAACAGGCCCAGGCAGGAAGTAATCCAGCACATGCTTGGTTTCTGGACAGGAAGCTTTCCCCGGTGTGAGGTTAGACAGCGACAGTGAGATGCACCAGGAAAGAAAGGAAGAGTGTGTTATGAGGAAGGAGAAGTGAGAGGTGAAGAAACAGAAAGTGGTGAGAAGCTATGTCTCATGGCAAAAGTGATGACAGGCATTTTATTTTATGTTTAAAGGTGTATGTAACTTTTTTGTATGTAACTAACTGGGATCTGCACTTGTTTTGTCTCCAAGATGCCAAAAAAGAACTTTTATTCAATATTGACGTTTAGGAACTTTTAACCATGTTTCAAATTTTAAAGTGGTATTTAGAGTGATTGATGTACATTTGAGTATTTGTTCTATAGACGCTATAGTTGTATCTAAGTATGTAAGACGCTAGAGTTGTGTCAGTCTGTGTTTCACAATCACCAAATTCCCCACAAGCACTCAATGCCTTTTACAAATTAAATTAAATTTTTACTGTGGTACAAGTGGTGTTTGGTTTAGTAAGTGCTTTTATAGGCAGAGTTATGATTAGTACTGTGAAGTGACTTTTTTAATAACCTATTTTAGCTTAGTGTTGTGTATGGAAATGTAGAAAAATACAATATATATCCACAGGTGTCAGACATTAACTATGGCAAACATCATTTCAATGCGTGTAACTAAATTGCATAATTTATTCCTGCAAATCAGGGACTGTAAATGGAAAGTATTTTTTTGCAATAATTTGCTTCAAAACACCAATTTTTATTATTAGTTTAAAATGTATGTAAATTGTCCAAAAAAAAAAAAAAAAACTAAGCATAATCCACAGTATCAAACATGTGCCATATTTCTTAAAACAAGCAGTTGAGGATAAATGTGAGATGGATACATGAAACTTTCCAAAAAGGAAATAACATCTCCATGGAAACATGATTGTGGACATCCATTAGAAAAGTTAAATAGTATGCCTTTAAGTGCTTTTAAATCAGTTAACATTTATGTCTGTCCATGTTTTGATTTTACAATCAAAGTCTCTGAAAAGTACAGTGATTTGTTTCCTACCAATACAGCACTACTGTGTAGCTGCCAAGCTCAGGGATTATTGGGGCCAATTAGAAATCAAATCAAAATTGCAATTTCTTTCAAAGCAATTAGCAAATCGCAAAGGCTGACATTTCACCAAACCAAAATACAATAACTCCACAACACCCTTTAAACTACTATGTTAATTTGGTTTCTTTAATCTGAACATGTCTTTTATTTTGTTAATCTCCCAGACAATGTGAACGCAGAACAGAATTCTATTGCTAAGCTAAAAATTGTTGATAAAATTGCTACTCACAATACTGATGAGAAAAATTGCGATTATACATTTTTCCCAAACTGTGCACCCCTAGGGCGAGTGTAAGCCATATAATGGCATAGCATCAAATGTGTTTCAAGAATATAGTATACTCAGTTTCCCACTTCTGTTTCCAATAGTTTTAAAGTTTTTACTTTATTATAACTGGGAAGATCATAGGGGACATGGATTGGCCTCTCGTTGCGTCACTCATGAGCCTCACTTCTCATCAAAACACTCTGATCTCCTTTTGTCTGTGGGGCAGAGAAGGTGTGTGCTTCTCTGGACAAGCCCCGTGAGTTTGGCAGCAGGACGAAGCTCATTAACTCGTCTGGATTTGAGAGGGGAAGTCGATGGCTTCTGTACCGCAACAGCGAAACAAGACACCAATGATCTCATCCTCCTCTTCCCTTCATTCATCCAGGCTGCTTATGAGTTGCCCTGGTAACTCTGTTCACGGCAGAAGCTTCCCACAGAAAATCATGTGTCATCACAGATAAGAGCCCACGGTTTTGACACAAGCGTGTAATATTTCTGCATGTTGATGTTGTTCACGATGTGCTATAACGCAGGTAAATAAACACAACAACCAAAACCTTCTGAATAACTACAACTATAGAGTCCACTGTTTACACAGAATCTGCAATAAAACAGTATATTGTACACCTGCAACTTCATTTAATCTCATATTTGTCACTTTGGCGTGTAATTGGCCTTCTTAATGAGTGTAGTTACTATAAAATTATTTGAATATACAATAGCAACAAATAGTGATTTCATCATTGCCGTTCTCATCATTGTCCACATCATCCATCATAATCATCATCGTTCTCCTCATCATCCTTCGTAGTAGCATTTATTTTTTACATTTTTAAAAGCACATGTCACTGTACTTTTCTTTAGTCCTGTTAAAGCCAATACCTTCATCCTATTTCTAAACCAGGATCAAAGGGGAGGAACTTTGACCATTGGGCTTCTCAGTTTTATGCAAAGTTAAACCATAAGTTAACAACACTGTAATCTCAGAGAATGCCACAATAAAGAAAGAAGCTTGCTCCTCATTTCCTCTTTGTGTTTAACTGTAAACTGTAAAATGTCACTGTTAACTGGAATGAGTGATAGTATAAATTAAAAGTTGATACAAACAAAGCTTTATATCACATGATGAAATGGAAAGACAATCATTTGATCATACCCAAATCAAATGATTGTCTTTAGCATGTTCAATAGAAGAGAAGTGAAAAAATAATCTGTCTCTATATCTGAAAAAGTGAGACTTTGCTATGGGAACTGAAAGCTCCTTAGTCACGTTTTCTTCTGTAAATGTTTGTCTTTTAGGTCGAAGCTGCAGTGGGCGGATATTGGTGTAGCTATCTCAATAGAGTAAAGGATTTTCTTTCTTCAGACGGAGAGGAGGAGGAAGGAGGAGGAAGGAGGGAAGCGAGGAGACAGGAGGGAAGTGGAGGTAGTTTGGTTGTGACCCGTGAATTCTAATTATTAACCAATAAACTCAATCTTAATCTAGGACAAATCATTATAAACAAAATTTAAATGTATTATCAGTAGAGAGTGAGTAATTGAAAAATAAAGAATAATGTAGAGGTAATGTATATTTTGTAGGTGCTTTGTGTGCTGACCTCAAAATTTCGTTTTTGTTTTTTTCAGAATTGCTTCATTATGTTTTGTTTGTTTTAGTAATGATGCTTCTTTTTTCACCTCAAACTAATTTCCCCACATTGTAATTAATAAGATATACTGAATTTAAAAAGAAATCCAGTACTGCAGCATTTAACACTTCAAATTTCAGTCTTAAAATTGGGGTACGTGATTTCAAGACCACAAAATCAGAAATAACTTCTGTACAACTAGCTCGTACCTGTCAATAAATCCTTAATTAATATCCACAATAAATACTGACTCCAACCCTGGCTTTAGAACAGCTTTTCACAGACAGCAAAGTGAAACTGAGGGGTCCACACAAGTACAGCCAATCAGAATGTTGCTTTCAACAACTGCAGTCAAATAGTTCTCACAAAATACTACTTACTCTTTGGTAGAAAAAAGCAAAACCGATATATTTGCCCAGACAAAAGTTCGGTACATCAGGTTTAAGGGCTTCATTATTTACAGATGGGGGCAGGGTTTGGGTCAGACAAATACAAAACAAGAAGTATAGTAACAGAGTACTATTGCATACTAGAACATTAAAAATACTTGCAAGTTTTAGTTTTTCAAAACCTCTGTTTTTTGCAAATGAACTTTGAAACTATGATGTCACAGCAGCCACATTGGCCACTGTAGTGTAGAGTCTTCTGTGATGTGAAAGTTGCAAAAATGCCTAATTTGCCCCAAAATGGCAGAAATTACACAGAATGTTAATAAAACTATGTTTTGTTTTTCTCTAGTGCTTTTAGAAATACTAAAAAGTGCTTTCCTCTATATGATTTATTCACTCCTTAGATTGGTAGACATGAGGCTGTGACACATACTACAAGCAGACAGAGGTAACTGACACCACAACAATTAATGTAGATGTAAATCTTCCAATAATCTCCTTCATATTTAAATGTTACCTGAAAGGGAAAAGACTGAAGAAAATAATATATTATAGAACTCTCTACAACAGAAGCAAAGTTAGACTTGAATGACAACACGAGTAAAATGTCTCTAAACAGCGTCTCTAGTCTCTCGGTTGACTTTAAATATTACTGCAATATTAATTATTATGTCTTCCTTGATAAGTGGGAGGGGACATGTTAGAGCTCAATGAAACTCCCTTGTGCACTGCTTCCTCCTCCGGTGTGCACGTGACCGCCCTGTCCGGCACAACTGGACCTGATCCAGTCAAAACAAACATGAACCAGGTCATCAATCACACACACGTTTATGAGCAGGAAGTGGCTCGACCTGTTTCTGATAAGTTGCTTTGGCAGAAACAAGCCAGCTCTTGTACTTAGTTCCTGAATTTGCCTCTAACTGACACTCTTCCTTTTGTTCCTGTGCCAGTTTTTTTTTTTTTTTTTGCTTCAACTTCCCCAACTAATACAGTATGTACCAACTTGAAATGCATTTGTTGGTTGGTCTTAAAATCCCACAAACCAATCTTAATGAGTCAAATTTTCCACAAGGAGAAACTCAACCCAAAGAGAAAGCTTACAGTTTCTCATTACAACAATTGTTTCTTGACATTTTTCAGTACCAATGAAATGTCTTTGCATTTTTTGGTTTAAAGCATGCATTTTCTTCTCTTAAAAGGGCAATAAAATTTAAGGTGACACCGTGCAACTTTCTATGTAAATAAATTCCATAGTTAAAATCATACTTTATGCCATATGGTGAAAAGCATTATGAGTTAAATAAAAACAAGCAGGTTCTCCTCCGAGACATAAATGTCAATATTGTGCCCATAATAGCCCACTCAAAATACAGATACCATTTTTAATATATTTTTATCTGTGCAACAAAGAGATCTAAATTTGAAAAATATGTTTAAAGTTGGGTCAATATTTCTCCCAGCCCTATATATTTTCCAATTTTGGGCAGAGTCAAGAGGTCATCTTATGTTTAAAGACGAGTAAAGAAAAACACATGTTTCGCAGAAAAATGAAACATAATCATAGTGATTGGAAATGTAGTTCCACCCACATAACAGCACCAGTAACCACACACAAAAAAAAGGAAAACACAAATAATGGCTGCAAGGCTTCTAACTAAAACAATAAGCCTGAGACACATGTCTGTGTAGAACAATTAGTCAAAACATCTGCAAACAAAAAATCTTACAGAAGATCTAATCTGATTTGTTAGATGTGAGAAAGCTTGAAAATGCAATGGTCGAAGTCTGGAGAAATAGGGTCTGTTCAAAGTGTGAACCGTTTTTCTTTCAGCCCAGAAACACGAACACATCATCATCAACAGCAACATTTATTCAGGAAGCCCAGTCTGCCCACTCAGGAAATTCCTCAGGACAAGAGCTGCTTCCAGGGGAAGGAAATTTCCCCTCCAAAAAACTCCAAACACTTACAACATGCTGGACTCCATCTGAGAGGAGGACTAAGAGGGATTCATTTCCTGGAGGCCCATAAACCATAACAAGACTGCATTTCAACTAGCAGATTCAATGTTTTCAAAAATCTGAAAATGTTTCCATTTTAAAGTTATGGGTTTGTCAGATGCACATCATTTTAAGAGTACATTCCAATAGGTATAATACTATTACAAAACTGTACTATATATTGTTCAAAACAATATTCAAAACAGACATGTCTTACAACAAGTTGGTTTTCTATGAAGCTTCAGAACATTTGAAGCTTTGAATCATCCAAAGAAAATCTAATTTGGACGTTTCTATAAACAAAAGATAGACTACACTTTTATATGAGTTTAGAGGTCTGTAAGAAACTTGCCATAGTTTGCAGGTTTTAACTATAAATATTGACTTTGGAATGTCCAAAGAAAAATAATTAAACATGAGAGAGTATTCAGTAACTGTGTAGCACCTGTGGAATGAATAGCATATACAATGTACACCTACACAAGTTGTGGATTCACACAGATTTACTCACTCATCCACCCACTGCAGCCTGCCGAGCCAGCGGTGCAAAGACAGGCACACATACCTACAATGAAGGAAACCAGCCCATCTTGTTTCCATGGCTTCTATTAACTCCACACTGAAGACATATCTAGCTTTAGAGACACACAATTCTTTGCAACTCGTGATTCGAAAAAGACAAAGCAAGATTATTGTAACTGACACTTTTAAATAATACAATTTTCTCACTAAAATCAATTCATTTCTAAAGGAACAATTGTATGACTAATTTATTGCTGCTTGCTTTGTTGAATGAATGATTGACTAAGTAATTATGTCTAAAAATGTGAAATAGTGATTTTGTTCTGAGAGGCGCAAGCTTCTCCCCGATCTAATCCACTTCCTCTCCAGGAAATGGAGACTTCAACCCACACTGCAATTTCCTGCCTCATTTTTTCTTCTTCTGGCTCTTTTCCCTGTGTCCTCTCTTCCTTCCCACTCCTCCCTCTGGACTTAAGTGTCTGCAAGGACGTGTAAGTGTGGGTGTTGAGGATAGAAGCCAAGGAACAGAAAGCAGAGGTAGTTTTTAAACGCAAAGAAATGTAGGTCCGAGGAGTTAAGCTGAAGAACCATTGAAGTGTCAATACATTTTTTTTATTTGACTAAGTAAAGAAGTATCACGTAGCACTCAGTATAGCTAATATCACCTTCATTTTTGCATATTGATTAATGTCAAATTTCTGTGTGATGTGGTGGAAAAAAATGTGCTCCTTTCCCTGCAATATTCTGCGTGTGCTATTGTCACAGTATAATTCAGTGCTTTTGTGTTTTAACATATAGCAGGGCATTATATTGAATTTTAGATCACATAAATGATAAATAAATTGAACTTTTTTGATTAATTTTGCAACTATTTTGCACTTGTCTAACATGCTGTTGCATTCAAATGACATCACAACAATATAAAGGCCTATAATATTCATTATAGATGGGGATCAAGCAGCCTAAATATTGTGCAATATAAAATGTGAACGGATAGTCACTAGCAAAAACACCACCAAATTGAAAGTGCATAAAATTGCATTGTAACATACACACTTAAATTATTGATCAGCATTTGCTTTGAGTGAGAGACTGGATTTATTCAGTTACTGTTATGTTTTACCTTTTATAAACTGCAGATGAACAGATTACTCCTTAAAAAACAATTAGATACTATAGCTTCTTGTTTGTTTGTTTGTTTGTTTGTTTGTTTGTTTTATTTTATGGGAAAAGAAGTGGACTTCCACTATTAGGCAGATGGGATCCGACCCAGAGCTCACTAATCAGGAAACTGAACACGGACCTCTGAGGCTACTTCCTCTTTCTGTAACAATGTAAAGAGGAAGTGAACTCAGGGGGTTTCCTGTGCCTCATCCACAGCCATGAACTTCTCCTTCACATTGGAAAAGATAAACAATAAAGTTAACTATTGACAGACAAAAGGAAAGTTGTAGGAGTTTAGTCTTTGGACAGGGTTATCTATCTCCTGGCAGTGAGCCAGCCCCACCTGCTCTGGGATTGGCTGAGCAATCTTGAGCCAATACCTGCCGAGGTTATTGTTGTATTTCAAAAATGTGAGCTTTTGTATGTGTGTGTGTGTTGCTAACTTATTATGACTATCAGGGTGAAATGGTCAAGTGGCATTTATTAGAATAAATTATGAAACCTCTCACCTCCATATCTATATGACAAACTACTTGAAAATCAGAAATCATATCAAACGTGTCATAGGGAACAAGAGCAGTTCATCCACCATTGTTAAATTCTGTTGAAGTCCAACATCTTTCTCTCTCTCGTTTTGCTGCATTCTTAAGCATCACTGATTTCAATATGTTTAACCTGGAGTGAACAAAATTCTTAGATAAACATCACTAGCTTCAATACTTTTTTCCAAAAGGATTTCACATGAAAATGCCAGAAAAGCAGTTACTATCTGTAGTGCACTGCTCAACAAAGCAAGAACAATACAACAATGCAAATATTTACTTTACATATATAGTTTAAATGAATATACATGTTAGACGTCCACAGCCTTGTTTCACTTAAAAACATGGTCTCTGCAATTTTCACAATTTATCTATTGATGTCATGATTAAAAAGTTTGATTTGATTTGATATTATATTGTTTTCTATAGGTGCATTACTTCACACCTCGGAGAAAATCAACTTTACTGAGATTGGGAGTGATGGACTTTAACTATTAAAGTGATAATTTGCAACATCTTTACTTATTCATGTTCTCACACCTCTGATGTTTCTGACTGTAATGCCTACAGTGAGGCAAATAAGTATTTGAACAACCTATGATTTGCAAGTTCTCCCACTTAAAAATCATGCTGGAGTTTGAAATTTTCAGCTTAGGTGCAAAAAAAAAATTGCATTGTATGATTTTAAATAATTTATTTGTGTTACTGCTGCAATTAAGTGTTTGAACACCTGTTTATCAGCTAGAATTCTGACTCTTAAAGACCAGTTAGTCTGTCTTTAAAAAGTCCACCTCCATTCCACTATTATAGCGGACTCGCACCAGAAACGATAAACCCGCCCTCTTAAGCCCTGGTCGCTCTCATGCTGTCTCCAGCTCTCTTCGGGACGTTTCCAGAGGGAGGGGTAATTGGGAGCACTTTAAGTTCCACGACCAATGCCTCGTTTGTGTCTGTGAAAAGGTGTTCACTGAGTGGCTCTACGATGTTGCTGTGAATTTCTATAAAGTTAACTTCATCTCAACTTTGCTGTGCTTACATTAGAAGCACTGGTTTGAGGTTGTTAGCTGCATAAAGACACCTGTCCACTCCAAACAATAAGTAAGACTCTTACCACTCACATGGCCAAGACCAAGAGCTGGCCAAAGACACCAGAGACAACGGACTACCACAAGGCTGGAAAGGCCTACTGGGCAATTGCCACTGTAGAAGCAATTATTACAAAATCTCCCTTGGGCTGGGGCTCCATGTAAGATCTCACCTCGTGGGGTCTCAGTGAGAACAGTGAGGAATCAGCCCAGTCAATAACCTGAAAAGTGCTGGGACCACCTTTTCCAAGGTTACTGTTGGTATTACATTAAAATCATGCATGGTATGGAAAGTTCCCCAGCTTAAAATAGCTCATGTCGAGGTCCGTCTTCAGTTTGTCAGTGACCACTTGGATGATTCAGAGGAGTCATAGGGAGAAGTGATGTGGTCAGATGAGACCAAATTAGAACTTTGATTTTAATTTGTGGGTCACGACTGGGTCTTCCAACACAACAATGACCCGAAGCACACAGCCAGGATAACCAAGGAGAGGCTCCGTAATGCATATCAAGGCTCTGGAGTGGCCTAGCTAGTCTCCAGACCTAAACCCAATAGAAAATCTCTGTGTTTCTCAACGACAGCCCAGAAATCTGACTAATGGTTGGTGAAAAACTACAGAAAACACTACTGTACAAAATATTAACATTAATTTTCTCAGAAGCCAAAATACTTATATGCAGCAGTACCATACAAAAACATTACGGTATATATATAAAAAAAATACAATGTGATGTCCAGATTTTTTTTTTATTCTGCCTCTCACATTGGAGTATTGTCTTATAGTTCTAAACAGAATACATAAAAAAAAAATCTTTTCCATTAAAAGTAACAAAAATGACATTTTTTTTTATGCAATGCAGGTTCTACACCAGCAATTTGGAGCAGATCACTATCATCACTATGATAGGTTAATTCATATGTACATTTATCAAAATTAACAGGTTAAAATGCTTGTCGATTTAAAAACATGTACTTTTTATAGGTTTTAAAGCAAAGTTCACTCCTAATTGAAAAGCCTTATCTCAGTGGACCTAAGTGAATGCCTGTGCAGTGGTGTGACTCACGCAGGTGTGCCGGCAGCCTGTTGGGCTCGTCCTCCATTCGACTGGCTGGCCTCGAGGCGGGAGCATGGACGGGGGAGGAAGTGGAGTTTGGCAGTGGGTTTGCGGAAGGACTGAAAGAGCTCCTCTCCTGCTATGAATAGACACAGAGACACAAACAGGGCTAAGATACATCCAATGCAGCAGCAGTCAACCCAAACAGCCCCGACAGGCCACTCATCCCACTTCCTGTGACACTAGCACCTTCATATGCCTGGGTTTGTTTACCAAAAACAATTATTATCATAATGTTTGAAAGCGTCTTGATATAGATCTCTACATTGTATTTATAATAAACAAATAAAGAAACAAACTGGAGGTGTGCAATTTATCGAATTTTAGATAATATTATGATTGTTATCTTGAAGATATGCAAAAACAGAATAGTGAGTATATCATTTGTAGTGAAAAGGCAACAAAAAACGCTGCTAAATAAATAAATAAGAAAATTACATAGTAAATGTTCAAAAAAAGTGACTGTGATATTTTAGTCAATTGATTGGCCTCTAGCTGACTAAAATGTTTATTCATTAGAGAATACATTGCAAGCTTTCTGTTTTTATTTTTTCTTTGGGTCACATATTTGGTCTCATCATTGAGACTTGCTAGTTTTGCTTTTAACCAACTAATAATTTGGTAGCACGTTTTAAGTCGACCAAGAATGTTTACAACCAACCCAGTCAAGCACAATTCTTTTGATCATTAAACTTCATATACATTTAAAGATATGCCCTAATGGTTGGTTTGAAATAATATTGTCTGAATATCGTAATAGAGATATGTAAAAAACTATTAAGATAATTTGGCCTAGCACTGAAACAAACAAACAAAAAAATATTTTTGGTGAAAGGTCTGCAATAATGCCTATAGAATGTTGTCACTGTATGGCTTTAATGTTATGAAGACTCATAGAGACAAGCATGCTATTAGGTCAAGACAAAAGTCAGATCTGTGGAGTGGTGCTCGTCACACACAGTAATAAAGTATTTTTTTCATGGTATGTTTGAGCATGAAAAACCCCATTGTAAAAAATATGTTCTACATACATGCGGTTTGTTGTTCTAGTAAACATTTGAGGCAAAGCAGTAACATCAACGTGGAGTCATGTCTTGCATCTATTCATTAGTGATTCTCTAATTTCCAGACTTTTTATATATTGGAACATGTTTGATCATGCGCATCTTGATATTGAACTTTTCCAGTAAAATGTGTGTTATTGGTTTAATAAACCATTTCAAGACCTGTCAAGATGTAAAATCATCAGTCATCAATGTCCTCTTGGTTCCTGTTTTTTCCTGTTATTACCTGCTCACACTGCATGTCTGTTTTTTAGAAAAATTACTTATTCTGGTCCTATAAGATCAGAGAGCAAAGTGTGATGTTCAATTAAATGTTCAATATAATCTCAAACAAAGTTCATCTAGGTTTTCTTCAGGAAATAAAGTGGCTTTTGAAGCAATATACAATATACCTTTAGATAAAACCTACAAGATCGGATGAATGATATTTAGTAGATCCCATTTTACTTTTACAATAAGGCCCCTGTAAAGACTAGTGCCTATACTACAAGTATTTAGGATCTACAAGAAATCTGTCTATCTATCTATCTGAACATTGTGCTTTGCAGTGGCTAACAAACTACAAGACACTCATATCTGAGTCAGCTGAATGAAAGACAATAGGCAAAATATGATCCTAGAGCTGCCATGAATTGCTTAATTATTCATTTCAATTGGCAAAGCTTTTTGAGGGAATAATATGTCAATATACAGATGAGTTTCAATGCAATGTGCTATTTAAAAAATACTACAGAAGTCAGCAAAACAAATAAGTTCACAGACAAAAGCATAGAGACCTACATTTCGTTGCTCCCTCTTACATATCAATCACGTAAGTTGTCATAATAATCTATACAACTTATTGTGTAATAACCTATGCAAATCATATCTAACATGATGCAGTGTATTTAGACATGATAATGTACAACAGGTTGACAGTTTCCAACATGTGTGCCAAGATGCCTATTCAGTTTTAGGCAACAAGGCATTTTGTGTGCCAGCGTCACGACATCATCATCATCACTATCACCAGCAGCAGCAGCATTAGCAGCAGCAGCACAGAGCCCCTTCAGCTCAGCTCAGTGGAGTGAGGCGAGCAACAGATGAGTGTCCAAACAAGCGCGCTACAGTCTGCACATCTGCAGAAAGCAAGCCTGGGAATGTAGCTGCCGTGTGGTACTACAGCGGATCTCAGCCTGTGCAAATGTGCTGGAGGAAAACAAAGAGCGAACCGAGCCTGTTACCTTGGCCACAGCGGGGGAGGATTCAGACATTATCTTCCGTCAACTTCACCGCGTCTCCTTCCTCACTTTCCACGGTCCTCTTCGTCTTTACTTTCGTGTTTTTCTTGTCCAAAACAAGCCTTTCGACGACAGCACTGGCGCCTGTCGACTTGTTAACGACAGAGAAGTTTATTCCTGTGTAAGCCCGTCTATGTTCTATGTTCTGGCCGCCTCCATGGTGCAGATATCGATTAGGAAACTTCTTTTGTCTGTGCGCGTTTCCCGTCGCTGCTCTGCCGTGCGCGCGTTAATAATAATCCTTCCTGGAAGCGCACCACAGCTCCCTCTCTCTCCCGCGCTCATTGATCTGGATGTCTGTGTAAGTAGGCTTGTTTAAGCAGAGCCAGGCGGTGAAGGCGGACGAGGTGGACGCAGGCGGTAAGGGGGGTCGGGGTCTGACGACAGCGCTACGTAGGTCCCGGTAATCTCGAGAGATCAATCTGAGTGCAAGCGCCGTCGTCGTCGGTGAATCCAGAAAAAAGCAAATGCACCGCCTGCATGACTACAAAACCCAAGTGCATGCTGGGAAATGAAGTGCAGTGAACACGCGCGGATTGACAGCTGATTGGATCAGATCTGTTTTGATCAGAAACGTGACGCTGTGCAGTTCCTCCTCCTCTCTCCTCCTCTCTTCAGTTTACTTTTTTATCATCACAGAGACTTCAAATCTCACTGAAAAGTCTCAGGATGTTGTACAACACAGACAGCATTATTAATATGATACTGATGAGCTGAAAATCATATCTTTATAGACACAGCTCAAGTGTAGAAACTTTAATATTCAGTTCTTTATTCATTGCTCTGATGATATCCGTGTCAGTTAAAGGTGTGTGAGGGAAACAGGAGCATTTACACAGATGTATGAGGTTTTATTCAGTGCAACACGTGATCTCAGGCTGGCTGGCAGTTCTCGCGCTGGAGAAGTGTCCACGGTGCCTGTCAGATGTCTCCCCTCCCCTCAGCGTCATCCGTCAACTCTCGTCCGCAGTCCAGACGGAGATTTTTGCTGCTTAAACAAGCCTTGTGTGTGTGTGTAAACGGCGAAATGACGTGAATTCCCAGCAACAAGCCTTGCCCCCTTTTAAAGGGAAACCCGAAGCAGGAAATCGCGGCAGGTCGTGTTGCAGCAGCACAAGGCGGAGAGACAGATGACAGGGAAGCAGCAGTTTACTCGTGTTTTTTTATGTTTTCATTTCACTGAACAAATGCGGTTAAACAACGGGTGGTGTTGAGTCTACTTTTCTGAATAGACCTTTTTAGTAGTAATATAAAATAATAATAGGCTAATAATAATAATAATAATAATAATAATAATAATAATAAGATAAGATATCCTTTATTTGTCCCACAATGGAGAAATTCCTGTGTTACAACGCACATTTTAAGAACAGCAGGGAAAATAGAAAACATGCAATCAAACAAGATAGTTTAAAGTAGACTTAAAATATATATAAAGTTACAATAGTTAAAATACTTAAAAAACTCTTATTTACAATAAATGTTTGCTATGGCACAGTGCAGGTTATGACAGGATAAATAGATAAGTGGCATCAGTATATAGTATATGAACAATATATGACTATGATTATGTACAACTGCAGCATATGAACAGGATAAATAACCAGTAATAAATATGAGGTAAAAGTATGACTATGTTTATGTACAGAGCAGCATTTAAGAAAGGTGTAAATAGAGGTGAATAAATAATAACAGATAAAGTGACAAGAGTGAGATGTACCAGAGATGATTCACATCTAATCATAAGGAAGAAAAAAATGTGGGTTTATAACCAACGTGTAAAAAAAATAGAAAAGCAGCTAAACAAAATGCCTTTAGCTTCTCTCACATTTATCACTGACATTGAGATCACACGAAATTGAACTTATTACCTTTTTCTTCTGTTTGTTGCCGTAAAATGTCCTGATTCATCAACTGATGTTAACAAACAAGCTTGTTACAAACAAGAAATACATTATTTTGCCTCTGCCACTCATTCTAAATGTTAGGAGCTTTTTTCAAACAAAAGAATGTCCATGCATAACCTGGTCAGTACCTGCCCTCTGTAGAAAACAAAATATGCAAACAAGACTGTGTGGGGAGAAAGTAATGAATCACGAGTGATGGAAACTCTTTTCATCAAGATCTGATTGTATGTTTCTGGAAGGGGAAGACAGGAAGCAATAAGGAAGAATGCCAGTTATTCTTCTGTGTATCCAAGAGATGAATAGCTAACAGCTATTCAGCAACTGTTGTCAAAATTTTACTTGTGTTTAGTTTACTGAGATGCCATAACTCATGTGCTGATTTGTTCTAGTTTTATGGGTCCTTTTTGAGTTTTGAGCATTTGTCCTTGCTTAAGCACAGCAATTTGGTGATATTCAGAGAAATAAGTAAAAGTTTGGGATTTTCACATTCCGAGTAAAACTGAAATAACAAAAATGAATGCTGACATTTTTTTTTTTTGTATAATTTTTGTTTTGTCCATATTTATTTGAATTTAACTTCAAATAAAGTGTTAGATGTTGGATCCAGAAATCTACTTTAAACAGTTACATTTTACGAATACCTATTTCTTGGACACCTATTTTGTACTTTTTTTTCTTCTTCATTGTATTTCTACATTGTCACTATCATTTGAGCAGCTCCAACCCTGAAAAAAATCCAACTTGAAGCTACATTTATTGTTTTGTGTGTTGACCACGCTTCACCAGAAGCTATATAGAATTTTGCTCCCAAAACAAAACTATTAAATAAACTTTGTCTGGATCAAGCAGTTTATCTTTAATAAAAAATAATTGAGGCTGAAAATTATATGGTTAATGGCAAAACAAATACCTAATGACATCATAAGGTGGGTTAGTCTTTCTACAAATTAATTTGTAAAAGACTAATCATGGCTAAAAGGTCAGTTTGAGTCTTTTTATAAGTCTGTTCTGTATCATAGGATCCTTATTTTCTTTAGTCCTCCTGGTGTTGTTCAAGCCCTAATTTTGGGCTCAACATTAGTGTTAGAAATATTAGAAAATGCTATTGGCCTGTATAATGGTATATTTGGTCGTTTTTCCTCAGCTGCCCTTAATAGTATTGTTAGGCCTGATTTTTTTTTTTACTCACAAATACCCTACACTATTACATTTATTAGGCAAACCGATGTTCTTCCAACATACTGTAAGACAGGCACTCCCCCTGGTGGAAAACATAAGGCCTGCAATAACCCTCTCTTTAAGTTTCGGTTTCCATTCATCACAAACGCAAACAGTCTTTCTGTGAACGTGGGCTTTTGCTCTGCAGTTCTTTGGGCACTTGGAGCAGGGAATGCACGTCGTCTTTTTAAATGGAGACGGAGGTTTTGAAGTATATTTTGGATAATCGAGGGGCTGTGAACACCTCGGACTTGTTGTTTAATTTAGGCAACACTTCAACACTTTCAGAATTATTTTGTAATAACGACAAATTTGTGACTTGCTTATCCAACGGGACACCGAAAATTGTTGTCCGGAGCCGGGTGAGACTCTGCTGGCGCAAGGACTGTCCAAGCTGCGGAGGCCTGCATCTCTGTAAAGGCTTCCTCCTCACGGGGTCGTGTACGTTTAGCCAGACGAGGTAAGTAGAATATTGTGTCGTTAAAAGATGCAAAGCCTATGCTCAGTGTTACTGTGGTCACAACAAAAGAATAAAGCCTTCACTTCGATGTGCAGTTTAGTAGACTAGTAGGATATTAATGTAGATTTCTCACACATGACGCTGTGTCACGTGACACATGATTTCACCTGGCACGCTCGGTTTCTGCCATAAACTCAAAATATGTCCTAATTTCTTTATTTAACGGGACATTGTACAGTTCCTTAATGCCAAAAGGCAAAGATGAGCTAGAAAGTAATTTGGAAGGTTTAAATTAATGTTTTATTTTTGTCTGTAGGCTATAGATATTCCAACAGCAGGCACAAGATCGGAACTGGCTTTTGGCCTGGCCTGGCCAGGTCCTGTTTTTTTTTTTTTTTTTTTTGTCTGTTTGTTTGTTGTTGTTTTTTTTGCTTTTGGCTTTTGGAAAACAGCTCCCTCTTTAGGTTTTGTACGTTACTTTACTCAAGTTGTTTTTTGTTGTTTTTTTTTTTTTTGTTTGTTTTTGAAGTGGGTCAGGCCAGTGGTTCCCAATCTTTTTCGTCTTGAGTACCCCCTAATCATGACTTCACGGAGTACCCCCTATGTCATGTTTTTTTTTTTTTTTTTTTTTTTTTTAAAGAGTATTTTATCATTACTCATATATTTTCTTTTATAACCACTACATTTTTGTTTTAATATATTCCATCTCAAACAATTGCCTCTTAACATGTAAAATGTGCTGCAAATAACATTTATCATCATAAGACCCTGGCAAATGGTCGTGTACCCCATGGACTTCGTACCCCTGGTTGGGAATCACTGGTCATCCTTTCTGAAGCAACGTAGATTTTCGGTGTAGGCCTAATACAAAATGGAATTCAGTTTTATCTGAGTTTATAAACTATAGCTTATAAGCTATAGCTGAAAACTATTGGATTCACAAAGCAATCTGCAACAAAGTGACTTCAAATTTTCAAGTTGTTCATCTGCTGTCAGTGGCACATAGATTGGTGTATTGTCTGCATACCTGTAATAAGTCACACTGCGTTTTTAACTATTCATTCATTCTTCAGCTGTCAGTCTACTATCTCAGAAGAGGAAAGGAAAATAAATCATGGGCTGTTTCCCAAAGCCTAGGTACCTTGCCTTGCCTCCAAAGCCATTTCCTTCAAAGTCAGTTCCTTTCATTCCAAGGCAAGTGGCTTTTCTCAGCCCAGTGGAACAGGCTTCTATGAATATTTTTTATTAAACCTTTATTTAAGTATTAAGTATTTCATAAAAAAAAAAAATAATAATAAATAAACAAATAAATAAATACATCTATTCAAATCAAACTTTATTTCTATCACACCTTTCCATCCAAGTCACATAAAAGACAATAAAACGTCTCTCATTGTCTTATGTTATAGGAGAGGATGCATATTCTCCCACGATCTCCACTCACCCTACAATGAGAGGATCCTCACAGAGTTTGGGTTGGAGTCACTGTCCAGAATCCAGCTGTGCCTCCTGCTGCTCCAGAGCAACAACAACCTTCTGCCTGCTGTATGTAATGCTACATAAAGCACAGTAAATCTATGATTCCTGTTTTCCTTTCCTGTGCTTTGATCTTTGCAAATGAGTTTTATCTTCTCTCAGTTTCATGCTTAACTTAACTTGGACAATGTATCTGACCAAAATTGCACTTACAAGTTATAATATAAGATATAAGATTGCTCTTATATCTTATATATATAAGAACAAATTAAGAAGCTCATTAACTAAAATGGGGTTTGTAAAAAAAAAATAAACAACAACAACAACAATAATAATAATAATAATAACAACAACAATAAAATATATATGTTTTTTATCATCAGTTTCTGTTAAAACTGATGAATAATCTTTGACATGCTTGTTTTATTTTTATAGTCTTTAGAGACAACTGTTGTCGTGATTTGGGGTTCTTAACAAAATATTTTTTATAAAAAAAATAAAATAAAATAAAAGATCGAATCAAAATCTTGTTCAGTCCAAGACTGTAAAGTTTGGTAAGTGTAGAAGCTGCTTTAGAGGGTAATACTGATGGTAGTGTTAAAGAAAATGCATTTTGGGAAAACTACCTTCTAACTATGTTCTTTAGAACGCTATGGATGAAGTGGATTAAAATTAATTTTAGGACCATTTTGTTGTTCCCATATAAAAGCCTACGTACTGCAAGAGCACAATGGCAAAAACGAAACCAAAAAAAACAAAAAAAATCTAACATTGTCACAAAATTAATAGTCTAATTTTGTGACAATGTTATGAAGTAAATGTTAAGGGGAAAAAAAACAAATTTTGTTATTTTATCTATGTCTCACTTTAACATCCCTGTGTATTTCTCTTCTTTAAGATCTGCCATAATTACAATAATCGTAATGGGTGCCAGGACTCCTGCCAGAGACTGCACATTTGTGAGAAGTTCCTGGATCTTGACTGCAGTTGTTTCAGAACACACGATTTTCTGGCCCAACAACCACTAAAACTCCTGCAGGACAAACGAATCCCCGAGTGTCTGATTCCATCTTTAAAGTCTGTTTATGCAAATAAAGTTGCACTGTGGCTCGCTGACAAGTCAGACAATAAGAAAAACAAAGGAAATGTGAGCGGTTTGAGTGACCACCTGGCAGCTTCTATTTCAGATTTTCACTCTGATAATGACAGCAACCAAGATACGCTCAACACCGGCTATGAGATTTTTTCAAGCACCAGACCAAACCAGTATGAAAACCGGGGCCGTGGTGGTCAGGGGAGGAGAAGTCATTTTAGAGGGGGCAGGGGCAACAGCAGACCTAATATCTCATCTCATGTTGACTTACCCGATGGTTCTGTAAGCTTTATTAACAGTAGTTTTAGACAGAGCATTCCAGTCAAGATAAAAGTGAGGTTGTTGATAGCAGTTTTGATTATGATGTTGCTAAAATTGGCATTGAGGGAGGCTTTGGAAAAGGAGAGAGCACAAGAGCCAGGGGCCGTAGAGGAGGAAACAGCAGTAGGGGCAATAATCCACACCTTGATGGAATACCCTCTCATTTAACAACTGCCACTGACAAAACAGGTTTTACAAGGGACAATTCAAAACAAAACAATGATAAAAGACACCAAGGGAAACGAGGTAATGCCACCTCTATACATACAGTATTTTAATATTATTCAATAATTCCAAAGAAATAAGTAAATATATGTTTTTATAGATAAAACTGAAATCTGCATGTTCTTCATTAAGGGTCACTGCAAATATGAAGGTAATATTCTAAATATTTGTATTTGTCATAGTTGTATCATTCATAAAAGACTGCTCATCTGTGCTTGTATTGGTATGACTTCAGATCGCTGTTTCAAAGTTCACGTCAAGATGCCATACGTTTGGGAGATAAATCTGAATGGTCAATGGACTCCTATGGCTGATAATGAGAAGATAGAACAGGCCTACTGTTATCCTGAAAATACATACAGGTAAAGAGCTTTAAGACGTAGGTTACTTTATAAATTTATTTATTTTTATTTTTGGTGTTGATGCATGTCCAGTAATAGAAAAGCAACAATACATACCTTCTGTTCTTCACATGCATCTCAGATGTGGTTTGTTGCATATTCTCCAGGCTACATAAAAATTAGGCAAATTTTAGATAATATTCTGAATGTTTTGAACATATTTGAACATATTGAGTATTTTGTGTCAAGTAAAACCATGCAACAAAAAGAGCTAAGTAGCAATAAAAACGACATACATTATGTTGTATACTAGGCAAGTTTATTTATAAGGCATAACAAGTCAAAGTGTTGTTTATAGCAGGAAAATAATTATATGAAGTAAGATTCCTGGTTTTTGTGACTAATTTGATAGAAAAGATATAGATATAAATTGATTGATAGATATTACTGAGATATTGTTTTAAATACATTTTAAATTGTTGTAATTTCCCAGCCCAAGGTCACTGTATTTTATCTTTCAAACATATAGGGAATCATATTTTCTCTGAAAATGGCAATAAAAGCATCTCTTTTTCTTGTGAAATACAGTTATGATTAAGTTCATGTTAAAACAAGTCAAGCCATTGATTTTTTATTGAAATGTTCAAAGTATGACTAATTTGATCAGCACTGTTCTTCCTCATAGCAACACCATCCCTCTTGTGTATTTTGACACAATGAAGTGTGAAGAAAATGAAGTAAGACGCCTCTCTACCACAAACTCTGTTCTGGAGCCAGATTTTATTCACACCACTGACTGGCTTTGGTACTGGGAGGATGACAATGGCAAGTGGCTGCAGTATGGAGCTGATGTGAGTAATTTTTTATGTGTGTTAGGTTGTTTTCTGCAGTGATATGGGAATATACGAGCTGTTATTGTGTTGTGTGGCTTTTCTATAATCAGTAGATGTTGCAACTTTGTCTCAAACAGTATTTTAGTGTGGAATGTGCAAACAAGTAGAAAATTATCCTGTAGGGTTGCATTTGGCTTATAGAAGCACAAAAATAAGGGTCATGTGCAAAGGTCAAAAAATCTTGAAGCCATAATTCTGAACTGTAGTGTGGTTTACAGTTTGATAAGTAATTACCTACTAAGTACTGTTAACATTTTTATATGTTATAAGTTACACTACTTAGTTGTCCCAATCACATCACATTATTTTGCAATTACTGTAATTTCCGCACTGTTGAGCGCACCTGAATATAAGCCGCACTCACTAGATTTAAGTTAGAAAAATGATAAAGTACAGATATAGGCCGCACTTGTTAATAGTAAGTCTATGAGAGTCTATAATTTTGCTGCATTGCTGTATAAGCCGCAGTGTTTAAAGTTTCTATCTATCTATCTATCTATCTGTCTGTCTGTCTGTCTGTCTGTCTGTCTGTCTGTCTGTCTGTCTGTCTTCTGTCTGTCTGTCTGTCTGTCTGTCTGTCTATCTATCTATCTATCTATCTATCTATCTATCTATCTATCTATCTATCTATCTATCTATCTATTCCTCTTATTTTCTAGACAAGTGTGCATCAGCTGACCAATGTCACCAGTAGATACCTGGAAGAACTGTATCAACAAAATGACAAGGCTGTGGTTCAGTTCAAAGCTGGTCCACAGTCATATGAACTCAGTTTTCAGGGTATGCATGCAGTCACAAATTACTCACCTTTAATGTCTAATTAAACTACCCGGTAGAAAAATTAGAACTTTTTTCTCCTTAGATATGATTCAAACCAACATAAAGTATGGCACTAAGAGAATTGTGAGACGACGCCCTCAGTTTGTGTCTGCAGCTGAAGTCCCGACAAAGAGGTATAACTGAAACTTCTTATGTGTATTGTTTGACATATTTAAATGTATTTTTTATGTACTTATTGTAGGAAACGCACAACTAACCCCACAGCTGTACCAGACTATTGGGACAAAACACAAATTTCTCCAACTGAACACAGGGTACATATTCATTAAGTTTTATTTTTTATTCTTCCTCTTACAATAACCTGTACATAATACATAACGTAATGTGTTATTTTCACAGTGCATCAATCTCCAGTCCTCTTCTGCTGAATATAAAGAGATCCACAATCTCTTCTGTCAAACCATGAGAGGATTTGACATTGTAAAAATCGAGAGGATTCAAAACAAAGCTGTTTGGGAGGCCTTTCAGCTGTCAGTATTTTAGATCACAGTTCCAAATAGCAGTGTTTTTCTTAGCATTTTTCTTATTTGTTTTGTTTTTTTCAGACAGAAGAATCATATGAAAAACAAAAACAACGGCCGACCAGTGACAGAGAGAAAACTTTTTCATGGGACTGACTCTTCACATGTAGAAACCATATGTGCTACTAACTTTGATTGGAGGCTGTGTGGAGTCAATGGAACAGCTTATGGTCAAGGTCAGTCATGTATGTGTGTATACTGTGTGTATATATATATATATATATATATTAGGGATGGATAATCAATCGAAAACATCAAAAATCGATCAAAGTTCGCAGCAATCGAATTGAAAGGAATTTAAGAATCGATCAGTTTTGCTCATGCAGCCACTGACTTACACACACATTCTGTATTTGTATAAAACACACAATAATACAAGAAGAGTCCCAATGTTTGAAGTAACAAAGTGTGAACTTCTGCAAGACCTGACTGAATGTGCATTATTATGTTGTGTTAACAACTGATAGATTAACAACTCTAAATATGGACACTAAATATGACGGTTTACTGTTTGAATGTTGACAAAAACACTAGTTCTAAGCTCTAACAACAGTGGCTTTGTTTTAAATAGAGAGAGAGAGAGTTTTGTTTATTGTTAGTTACTTGGAGACATGTAGGTGTTTTAAAATGGAATTACATTCAATTATTCAAATTTAATTGTTGATGATGTTTAGATACATTTTTACATATATAAATTTCACATTAATTATTTTTGGCTCTTTTAGGAAGTTATTTTGCACGAGATGCCAAGTACTCCCACAGCTACACTGGCACCTCTCATGTTCGGTTCATGTTTGTGTCTCGAGTTTTGGTTGGAGAATTCACCAGAGGTAGCTCTGAATACAAAAGACCTCCTTCTAAAGACGGAGGCAATGTGAATCTATACGACAGCTGTGTGGACAACATCATGAACCCTTCCATCTTCGTTGTGTTTGAGAAGCAGCAGATCTACCCAGAGTACGTTCTTCAGTACAGAGCACGAGACCAACAAACTACCTACCATCAACCAATGGCCTCAACAACAGCAGCATCAACAACTGCAGTTACAAACTCTCTGGCATATGCATCCTCAGCGGTTTCCTCTAATACTACGGCAACAAATTTGGCCACAGCATCCTCAACATTGTCTCCAAAAGCCGTAGCAACAAACCAAACCGTAACATCCTCAACGGTTAGTGTAAGTCCGCCAATAACAAATATGTCCTCTACATCCTCAACAAAACCATCAAATACTTCGGTGCCAGTTCGTGCTTCTGTATACTCAACAACACCATCGAATACTTCGGTGACAAATCCTGTTTCTTTATCCTCCAGGAATATATCACACACTTTACAAACAAGTCCAAGCACTGCATCCTCAGTAAGATCATCAAATTTCTATGCATTAACTCCACATACATCGTCAGATTCATTTAGATTTGCAGCTACTACAAATCAGCTATATGCATCCCCAACAAGATCTGCTGCATTTCCAAAAACACCCACTAAACAAAAAACATGTGTTATTTCATAAACATACTGTACATAGCGTTGTGTAACCAGGGAGGTTGCAAAATTCAGCAGGGAGAACCTATCAGAACAAAATGATTAGAGTAGGATAATGAATGATAACAGTTAAATAGTGTTAAATATGATCATTTGGCTCATCGCAGGGAAAATAATCAATAGAATATTCTCACCTGAAGGAAAATTTGATTCTGCTGAGATTATTCTAAGAGAAAGTGGTGCAGGGGTGGAGGAGGGCTGTGAAACCAGCTGGAATGAGGAAGTGAGAGCTGAGATACACAAAGTAGGCTGAATGTTGAGAGACTGAGCTGGACCTATGATGGTGCCACAGCGGGGTGGTGTTGGAAAGTGAAGTGGATAGAGCAGAAGTAGTAGTTTCCCAGTCTGAATTTCTGCTTTTAAAGACATTTCTGTGATGGTAATAAAATTAATTTACTTTTAAACATGTCTACATTTTAATAATTGTTTTAATGAGCTTAGGGGTGTGATGTAACCTCCGCCTCAAGAGTGTCACATAAATTATGTAAACTGTTAAATAGCTGGTGCAGCAGAGTATTTCCACTACAACTTCCTCTGCTGGTGAATGATGAAAAACAAATCATGATTGTTGAATATTTTGTTGTGAATGGATTTTAGCATTAAGCACTAGAATCAACAGTAAGAAAAAGTACTTAATTATTTTGAATGCACTTAATTAATTTTAATTTGGCTATTATCTACAATATTAAGCAGCACAAAAACCTTTCTACTAATTATTTCTAATCTTAATGAATCAGCTGTTATTTTAAAGTATTTTTTAAAGTATGTTGTACTGTTATTAAAAGGTTTTCACAATGAAGTCCTATTAATAAAATAAATCCACAAAAGAAGTATTTGTGGTTGTCTATCACTCCACCAGGTGTGAAGAGACTTTTCCAAGAAGCAAAGATTGTTTGACAGAAGATATGAGATGTTAAAGGAGACCTATTGTGTAAAATCCATTTTTCTCGCTTTTAGTTTGTTGAACGCTTTAGTAAGAGGATTCACGCATGCTTTTATTGTCCTTCAAGTGATGATTGAGTGCTAAGAAAAGCCCAGTCCTTATCAGTTCTGCAGTTTTGCACAGGATGTAAATTGACCTCTTTCTATTTCTTAGTTGTTTTACATCAATTTTGTGTTTAACAAAAAAACAAAATGTCATTTACTGATCTACATGTATCATAGTTTTCATCTAAATAGAAAAATGCAATAGGTCCCCTTTGACGACACAACATGATGCATTTGAAGATAGTGGCCAGTAGATGGCACTCCAGTGACGTAATTTTTTAGTCTCTTTTGGGCAATGCTAACAGTGAAGAAAATACTGTATAATAGCACATTATTCTAAGAACTATTTTGATAACATAGTAGGGGTTAGGGTTAGTGCTATTTATGAATAGCACTTTAGAACTATTTTCACGATTGTTTTTAATTTATTTAAAAATACAATATTGTCTGTGTTTGTGGTGATGGTGTTTTGCATGTCTGATCCTACAGATCCACATGAATGGTCATACCCACTGTGACAAACACTGCTTTATCTCAATCCACACTAGGATTCATTCTACATCTGTTCAAAATAAAGTCCTCTTTCTGCACTCAAAGCACAGTGAAGAGCTCATCATTTATTTGAGTGCTAGTCAGGAATTTGACCTCTGGAATGCACCCCCTTATATATGAAACTTTTGACATAACAATGAGATTATACAAATTTAAAAGGAAATAAAAAAAACATTTTCATAAGTTTTGGGTCTCATGGTCTCATTCTATCAATTTGAAATAAAGGCTCTTGACACTGGCAGTATAAATGCAGTCTTCATAGCTTGCTATAACAAGGTAATTAATCTGCATGTGGTAAATCCTGTGTCCCTTTTGAATGTTGCTCTATTTGAAGCTAAACTCAACTGCACCAAAAAGCAGCTTTTCCTCAGGAGGATTGAAGATTTTTTTTATTTATTAGGAGAAATAAAAAAAATATTATTAACATATAGAATTTTTTTTTTTTAAATTGCAATTCTAGTTGAAATTGCATTAAAATCTAAAAACTGATCGTCATATAAACATATACCTCATGCATCAAAATGTTATCATTAGAATTTTAGCCATTTCCAGAGCTATTAAAATTTTAAATTATATATATATATATATATTTTTTTTTTTTTTTTTTTGCATGATGAGCATATTAAATACAGGAAAAGACAGCTATAATCTTTTAAATGTTCTGTATGCATCAGGCTTAACCTTCACAATACTTTGGGCACACTAGTCGATTATCTGGAGCAGAACCCGTGCAATCAATTCAGTCCTAACAGTAAAAGCAATGAATCAAAGAGAGCCAATTCTTATTTATAGTCATAATCTACATGTCTACTGTCTCACAAGTTGGGAGCTGAAATCACAAATGAACTGGTATTTTACCTACCATTGAGTCATTTTAACCTGGCTTTGATTTTAAATATTTTTAAAGTAAAACGTTCATGTAACAATTATATTTCCATTATGTAAATAATTACAACATTGGGATAAAAACAAGCACATTTGTAGACTCTTCTTTATATCAATATTTCAGCCACAGTATGCTATGCCAATGTTGTCATCTTGTTCAAGGTCATTAAAGAAGTGCTTGTGAGTGATTAATCTTTAGCTGACATGAATTACTTTGTCATGCTGTTCATGTATCTGAAGTACTTGATGTTAAAATGTTCTTCATGTTTATTTGTTTAAAACACAAACAAACAAACAAACAAAAAAAACAGGTGATGGAAAAACTTTAGGCGTACAAAAGCATTGTGTTGAGACACCAAAACTGGAGGTCTAGCTGACATCTCCGTCCAGAAAAGTGCATTTGCTGCATTCCAGTGCAGGTTTTATAACTTTACATCTATGCAAGATAAGCCTTTATATTTCTATAGGCTTATTATCCATTCTGTGGCTCCTCTCGTCCGTGCTAGGCTATTGGGGCCACTATCAGTAATTATCAGAAATCATCCTGGGGGTCTCATTTGGCCTTCGGGCCGCCAGTTTGACACTCCTGATTTACTGAATTTACATTATGCCCCTTTTCCCTATAAAATGCAACGGCTACTAAAGTTTTCAGATAAACATCCTCAACATTTAGGGCACCCAGCAACCTTGAGCGTTACGCGTGCGTGCTTACGTCAGTTGCTCACTACGGCCCCGCCCCCTCGGTGGGCTGACGCTCGTGTTGGCCTGGCTCAGCAGCGGCCACAGCGGTAAGAGAGAGAGGTGTACCCTGGCCGTCTTGCCCGCATATCAGTGCAGCTGGGTCACTCATAGTGCTACATCCGTTTCTCCAGGCGGGTTCAACTAGCAACACAGCTACGGCTTTAGTGATGGAGAGTTTGCTGGATAACCCCATGAAAGCCGTCCTCTACCTGAAGGAGCTCACTACTATCGTGCAGAACCAACAGAGCCTCATACAGACGCAACGCCAGCGCATTGACGAGCTAGAGCGGAAGGTGGAAGATCTAATCGGGGAGAACCGTCAACTGCGGGACCCACATCCCTACGTGCCCCAGCCGTCAGCACCGACGAGCCACCAACATCACCACCACCATCACCCTGTGACTACTACCGCAGCCACCACCACCTCACACCGCAGCGTCAGTCCTCAAGCACCGGCGCACCAGCACTCGGCCGGAGCTAGTAAAGCCTCATCGGTGCACCATCAGCCCGTCGCACCGCCGCAGCAGCACCATCATCACCACCATCATCCGCAGACCGCTCCTGTCGCTGCTCCGCCCGCCCACCATCACCCTCAACAGTTGCAGCTCGTGCCAACCTCTCCCCAGTCGCCCAAAGGAAACCAGGCTAGTCCTGACTCTATCGAGGAGGACAAGAGGAGCCCGTGTTGCAAGTCCCTGGTCCCGCAGACGCCCACCACGCTCTGCCGCTCAGTGGGAATAGCCCGGAAAGCAGAGTAAGTTCACATACAGCACTACTCACCATGAAGAAAAAAAGATTCACGTGCCAGATAAGGCTGACCTAGCTCCTCAGGCTTAGAATGGAATAGTTAAAAAAAAAAATCCAATAAAAGAGATTCATTTTTCTCTATAGGCTTTCTAAAAAAAATGTGCTTGTGCAGATGTGTCAGAATAGATAAAATCACAATCGTAAATTATTTAATTAGTAACATTATGTCAATGCTTTGCAATAACTTCATGTTTATGACATAAGAAAGCCATCTTCTCCTGTCCTCGTTGCTGCCGTAGTGATTCTGAAATGTCTGTGCTTTGCCTTTGATTAACGCTTCATCCTTTTGACAAGCAATTGTTTAATTTTTTTAATTTAATTGAAATGACCTTTATTTAACCAGGAAAGTCCCACAGAGAATTTCTTTTGCAGGGGGTTCTGGGGAGGGAGGCATTAATGGACATGTGTTTAGAGGTGTGACAGATAATTCAAGATTTACCTGTATTTTCAAATTATTTAGTCTGTCGTGGGCCTTTTAAGTCAATTGAAGCCTTAATCAATATATCTATATTGACTGGGAAAATTCTAGCTGGGACTTCAACCAAGTTGGGCTTTTGTAAAATAATATTTTTATCATGTAGTTTAATATTGACAAATCAGAATGATGACACTAATCTCCTAATTCTTGTCACACCCCAAAACATATGGGGTTGTCTGCTTGACTATCTTGTAACATACAGAAGCGTTTTGTCTGATAGAAAAACACAACAAAACTTTGTCAACACCTGCATATGTATTTTTATTTTTTTACAGTGCATTTTCATAGGCACAATGCACAAAAAGTTAAAGATACTAAAATCAAATAAGACACAAAAAGTTAATGATAAACTAAAATCAAATAAGAAGTTCAACCTTAAAAGCAAAGGCATTTAGAAAATTCAAATGTGAACTAAAATGATTAAAACTACTTTGTAATGTCTATTAATTCCCTATGCTACAAATCTGGCAACAATCCAATCTTTCAAAATGTAGTTAAATTGATGAGCATTGTTATTAGGAGTTTAATTCTGTCTAATTTCAAAAGTATTTAATATAAAACTATACCTGGCTGTCCCATCTAAAAACATCAATTAAGGTCATTTTTGGCTTTGTCCTTGGCCATTGGACTACAGTGCACTGCATCTATCACCAGATGCTCGCTCTGGCATACATTTTATTTTGAGTAATGCGTAAACTTGTTTTCTCCAGTCTATTAATAGTGTTATTTTCTTTGTTGCTGTCCGTGGTGCTGAATCTTATTTTGTCCCCATTATCAAGGTCAGATGAATTGGCGCGCTGCACAAATGCCCACAGTTACACAAGACAGCCAGCTTAGTCCCATCTGGTCTACTCAGTGCATTTGCATTGTTTTGGTTAATCCAGATTGATTTAGTGTTCCATGAAGAAGACATAATTTCTAAACCGTAGGTGTGGCCAAATATTGTATTATACTGTAAAACAAGGTAGAAGCGTAAATGATGCACACACACCATGACGTTACACAAATTAAACCTCAAATTAAATTGAATTACTCGGTTTATTCCAGATTTTTTTAGCTTTGCTCTTATCAATTCTTGGAAAATATGAACAATGATGGAAGGCAAAGAGAAAAAACAACAGGGTAGCCTGGCGTTTAAGTGGTAATATGCAAACATTAAGATAATTAGTATGTGCGACATATAATTAAATCAATTTGTGATTACTTTACAGCAACAACACCAAAAGTTACTATTTGAAAATTGCATTTCTGGTGGAGCAGTGGCTTTGCCTAACATGTTCCATACTATGGTATTAGGCAATGTTTTTTTAGAAACAGACCGTACACTTTAAACTTTTCTTTGCTTCAGGTGATGCATTTTTCATCAAGTTACACACCTTAAATGTGCATTATATACAAAGTGTACATTGCCTACCAAAAAAGATAGATGTAAAACTAGAATGTTTCTGATTGGTCTATACATAACCCCTCTAGTGATTAAAGTGAAAAATGTAAGTATTCTGTAAACGTTTTGAGTTGCTGCTGTTTGCTATTGTGGTGTCTATTTTAAGTGCTGGTATGATCTTAGGGAAGCCTTGAGCAATGCAACTCCTTTTATCCTCCTACTCTACTTTCTTACATTGTCTCAGTCATTTTCTCACCATATTAGTCTATTTTCTTTTTTTTTTTGTTATTTTATTTTTCGTGTTTAGTGCATAGTTTAAATTACAATAACAACTCATGAAAATTACATTAACAAATCATTACATAAAAAGGAAATAATAGTACAATTAAAAAAAAAATAAATAAATAAAAAAAAAAAAAATAATAATAATAATTATAAAATAATAATAATTATAAAACCATTAATTATTAATTTAATAAATGAACCAGTAATAATAATAATAGATATAGAAAAAAAATAAAAAAAAATAAATAAAATAAAATAAAAAATACGAGATGTAATGATTCAAAAAAAAAAAAAAAAATAAAAAAATAAAAATATCCCCGTTAATTTAACCATCAGAAAATAATAATAATAATAATAATAAACACGTAAAAAAATAATAATAATAAAATAAATAAATAATATATATATATATATATATATATATATATAGATACACATATATATACATATATCTACATATACACATACCTATATACACATACATGCATACACATATACATTCACACATATACTTACATAATATATATACACACCAACATATGCATATATATGTACACATACGCAAATGTATATACATTACAGATACCCTATATGCATATTCATATGTGCCCTACATATTAAATGCCAATAACAACAGCAATTGTTATTCTTCCCATTGCCGTTATTTTTCATGGTTATTATTCTTATTCACAATTATTATCACAGTCATTGACCTAATTTATTTTTCAATACTAGATTTTCCATTATTATTTCCATTATTGGCATTATTTCTGTTGTTATTGGTGGTAACTCAAGAATAGATAATAATCATATTACCAATAAAAAAATAAAATAAAAAGAAGATTAACATTTAGAAATAAAAGGCACAATAATTGTACTAATAACAACAAACAGCAAATCATATAGTTAAAAAAAAAAAAAAAAAAAAAAAAAAAAGGCAAGTGCTCCCCTGTTGGTATAGCATATGAACGAAAATATATTTTAGAGGCAGTAAATTAAATCAATTTTGTGACCTTAATCTACATACTTCTCCCATTTATCCCACATTTTTTGATCCATTAGTTTCAAAACTCTCACCTTAAAAGTAATTTGTTCCATTTCTTTAATTTTTTTAATCATAATTTTCCATTTTTCTATGTTTGGACTATTTTTTTGTAACCAATGGATCGTAATCAACTTAAGAGCACAAATTCTCATTATTCTAAACAGATAAATATCTTCCTGTTGTGTGATCTCTTTTGGAGTTATTCCCAATAAAATTGCAGTCTTATCGATTTTCCCATACAAGTTCAATATACATTTGATTTCATTACATATTTGTTCCCAATATATTTTAATACTGGGCAGGACCAGAAAACATGAGTGTAGTTTGCAATGTTTTCCCCACAATCTCGCCAACATTTTGACGATATTTCTTTTTGATATTTGCTTTGTTGGATTGGTGTTATAAAAAATCTCATTTGGCATTTCCAAGCAAATTCTCTCCATAGTTTGGAGGCTGTAGTTTTATGTGATGTTAAACTTATTTTTTCCCATTCGTTTTGTGACAGCATTTCTCCTAATTCCTCTTGCCATTTTGTTTTTTCATGTAGATCAGGCTTTTCTTTAATGTCACCTAAAATTTGGTAAATTACAGAAATTTGTTTTTTGGGGTTTATACACTCATATGTTCTTGCCCACCACCGTATTAATGGATGCAGTTCAGTAATTGTTTTTCCCTGTACATTACAATTCCTATACATATAACTTCTGACCTGCAGGTATCTGAAAAGGTGTGAATGCGGAAGTTTAAATTTCCTTTGTATTGCTTCAAAAGTCATGATTCCATTTTTATCCATCAATTCAACAAAAGTTTTCAAACCTTTCTGATACCACATCCTAAAAGTGGATCAGTCTGGTTTGGATGAAAATCAGGGTCCCTACTTATTTCCCTCAATACAGGTAGTTCTTTTCCCAATTTACACAATTTACTTATTTTTCTCCATACTTTAAGTATATTATTAGTCCATCTGTTACAAGAAACAAAATCTTTATTTTGCAATGTCCATATATTTGAGCGCTCGTTTTCACCATCAACTGATCTCCATTTTGCTTGATTGTGATTGTTCTGCCATTGTTGTACGGCTAAAATTTGGGAGGCATAGTAATAATTCTGTAAATTGGGAACTGCCAAACCTCCATATTTTTTATTTAATTTAAGTGTTGTAAGTTTGATTCTTTTCTTTTTAGTGCCCCAAATAAATTTCAACCACATTTGGTCCCATCTCTTAAAAGTTGATGTTTCAATATACAGAGGCAAGGCTTTAAACAGGAAAAGAAATCTTGGGAGTACATTCATTTTAATTGCATCTAACTTTTCTGTTAAACTTAAGGGGATTAAACTCCACCGATTGAAATCCTCTTTTACTGTATTCTCTAAGTTATTATAGTTTAAATTATATAATTGATCTGTATTTTGGGAATCTGTACTCCCAAGTATCTTATTCTGTCCTTATCCCATTGCCACTGATATAACTGCTTTATCTTCTCTGGAATAGGTTTACCAAAACTCAAAGCTTCACATTTATCTTTATTCAACTTGTACCCCGAGACATGACTATATTCCTCTATAGTTTTCATGAGAGCTGGAAGAGTCTTTTCTAAGTCTTGCAGATAGAGTATAATGTCGTCTGCGTACATAGCAAGTTTATGTGACGTTCTTGCAATTTGTATCCCAACAATGTTCGCATTCTTTCTGATTGCTACCGCAAGTGATTCGATGCATAAAGCGAAAATTAATGGCGACAAAGAATCCCCTTGCTTTATTCCTCTTTTGAGTTCAAAAGTGTCTGATAATGTACCATTTACCTTAATTTGTGCTTTTGATATATTATACATTGTTTGTAACCATGAAATGAAGGTCTCACTAAACCCAAAACTTCTACTTATTTCAAAAATGAAAGTCCAGTCAACTCGGTCAAAAGCCTTTTCGGCATCGAGTGTAAGTATAAGAGCTTGTTGATCGCTTTTCTGAATGAAGTCTATCACACCAAGAGTACGTTTAATATTATCTGTCAAATTTCTATTACTAATAAAGCCTGTTTGGTCCAGCTCTACAATATCAGGCATAATTTTGGCTAGTCTTCTAGCTAATATACTACTTAACATTTTTTGATCCACATTAACTAAAGTTATTGGTCTGTATCCATCACACCGTGATGGATCCTTACCTTCTTTATGTATAACTGTTATGACCGAGTTGACCCATGAATTTGCCCATGTTTTGTGTTGTAGAGCATAATTGTATGCTTTAAGTAGAATTGGGGTAAGAAGTCTTTTAAATTCTTTATAGAATTCCCCAGTAAATCCATCACTTCCAGGACTTTTATCGGATTTTATATTTTTTATAGCATTTATCATTTCCTCTGATGTAATTGGTCGAGTGAGACTTTCATTCTGTGCATCAGTCACCTGCGGTAGATTCAGTTTTTCTAAATATTCCTTCACTTCATTAATTGTAACTTTAGATTCTGAACTATATAACTTACGATAATATTCTACAAATTCATTGGCTATTTCTTCATTCTTTGTTACAAATGTATGTGTTGTATTCTTGATTTTTACAATAGTTTTTTTTAATTGTTGCTTTTTCAGTCTATAGGAGAGCATTTTTAATGATTTTGTTCCCCCATCGTAATACTTTTGTTTTGTGAAGGCTAAATTTTTTTCTATTTTTTCAGTTAGTTTTAAATTTAACGTATTCCTAGTTTTATTCAAAATCTCAAGAGTATTTTTACATCCGTTCACTTTATGAATTTGTTCAAGTTTTGATATTTCGTTTTCCAAGTCATTTATTTGTTTTTCCTTTTCCTTTTTAGTTCTTGATGCAAATTCAATAATTTCCCCTCGTAATACTGCTTTTAAACCTTCCCATACGATCACAGGATTGACTTCCCCGGTATCATTGAAGGCTATATATTCATTTATCACAGAAACAATTTTTGTTTTAAAATCTTCCATAGCTAATAATGAATTATTTAAACTCCATAATGTTTTCTTTTTTTCTATGTCTATACCTACTTCTATTGAGATTGGTGCATGATCTGAGAGCGTGATCTCATGGATTTTGCATTTTTTGATTTTTGTCAAAGTATCTTTAAAGACAAAGAAATAATCCAGTCTTGAGTATTTGTTGTGTGATTTGGAATAATAAGTGTAATCTTTCTCCAGTGGATTTAGAGACCTCCATACATCTATTATTCCAATCTCCTTCATTGCTCCCCTTAAAATCTTTGCAGATGATTCAGAGTAATGTTTTTTATCACCTTGTGAGTCCATCTTTGCCTCCAAAATCAAATTAAAATCTCCTGCCATTATTATTATCCCAGTGCATTCTGAAATAATTAAACCTATCAACTTTTTTAATAAATCTGATCCTTCTTCAGGAGGATTATAGACATTTATCAAGGATATCTTCGTATTATTTATATCTCCTATGACAATCACATATCTGCCATTTTGATCAGAGAGTACCTTTTCCACTTGAAAACCTAAGTAGGTTCTAATAAGTATTGCAACTCCTCTTCTAGCTGACTTATAGGAGGAATGATAGACCAGAGATGATGACAATTTTCCTAATTTTTCATGTTCAGATACATTCAAATGTGTTTCCTGAATAAAGGTTATGTCTGAAGTTTCTGTTTTTAACTGACTCAAAATTTTCTTACGTTTAATGGGATTATTTAATCCATTGACATTGTATGAGATTATTTTAAGTAATTTCATTTAAATATATTTTAATAATTCTATGCCTCATTATTATTTGACACTGACATTTATTATGTAACATACCAACCACCACGTGACTATACAAAACAGAATATATCCTACCTAGCTTAAACTTCCAAAAGCGGCAAACTCTAAATGTTTGCTCATAATATGACTTCTTGCTATTCAGAAGTCCAGGACATGTAAAAAATATGCCCTAAATAAGATGGTTAACAGCATGAGTGATTTAAACGAGTAATCTACTCTACCCCTTTATCTGTTGCTTTCTTAAATCTAATCCAAATGAAAATATCTACGACTAATTGTTTCAAGCAGAGAAATTAATTTAGAGGGAAGAGTCTATTGTCCAAACTAAATTCAGAAGGAGAAATATTGTATTTTACCTGAAGAGCGCATAGTTCATTAGATCATTTCAAAGATCAACTCATGGAAGCGCTCGTGCTGTTACTTTTTTCAACAGTTCCATTCCCTTCTGATCTTGCCAAGGTTCAAAAAAGACTTAGTCAGTTTTTTAGCGGAAGATATTGGCAGTTCAGTTATTACTCCAGATTCCATCAGATGTTTTGTAGCTTCTTCTGCTGTCTTGTAGATCCTTGGTTCTCCATTTCCAAAAACTTTGAGTTTCGCTGGGAAAAGGATATGTGACTTTATATCCCTCTCCTTCAGTTTATGTCGTATTGGTGCATACTGTGCCCGCTCTTGACGTACTTTGTCGGAGTAATCCCTGTCGAAATAGATGCGCGTTCCATCCAGTTGAATCTCCCGTTGTGCCCAAGCCGTGCGTAAAACTTGCTGCTGAATGTTCCACTGAAGAAATTTCACCACAATCGACCGCGGTGTTGCGTCTGCTGTCTCTGGCTTCTTTGTAAGAGATCGATGTGCTGCCATTATATGCAGCTGGTCGGGTGAAATTCCCAGTTTTTCGAAAATCAGCTGTTTCACAAAGTCCACAATGTTTGAGCCTTCCGAATCCTCTTTTACGTTGTAGATCCTCACGTTGTTCTGTCGGGATTTATTTTCCAAATAATCCAGTTTTTCTCGCATCTTTCTTTCTTCACTAAGCAGATGAATTAGTACCTCATCTGTAGTTTTTTCCTTCTCTTCCAAATCGTTTATTCTTTGCTGCGCGACACCAAGTTCCGTGGTTGTCTCTTCCATAATTTTTCGTATTTCTCCCATCTCTTTTCTCATCTCTTTAGTATCAGAAACCAACGTTTCGAAGTGCGCGTTCAAATCCACCATCTGCGTGGTCACATCTGCTTTGAATTCGAGCAGAAGTTCCTTTAAAGTACACTCGGTCTCTTTGTTTGTGCCCGTGGCCATGTCGCCGCTGACACCGTCTCCGTCTTTGTTCACCGGGAGCTTCTTAATCTTCTTCTTTGTCTTATCAAACAGGTGTGTAACCGCGCCTGAGCGCAGATTCATTCCTTAGCATTGACAATCCGGAATTTCCCCCTTTTTATGTCATCTTTTCAGGAGTATTTTGAGGTTTTAAAAGCGGTTCACCCGCTACTCTGTCACCATGCTGGCAACCGGAAGTCCAGAGCCCAGATCTAGTCTATTTTCTTACTGTCTGCTGCATATGGGTCAAATTTTTCAATTCATAAAATATTTGTTATCATTACCTCGCCTCTTTCCTCTGTCAATTAGCAGCTTATGCTACAGTAGAAGGCTCTGCAGTCTGATTGAGCATTCATGTCCATCCTCTTACCACCATCACGCTTGACAACACTTATCCAATCTCAGGGCTGCACTAAAGAATTTAGGCTATGCAGCCTTTTGTTTCTTCTTTGTACAATTGTGACCTGTCAAGTTTTGGTGTCAATTTCTGATATTCTGATTCGGCTCTCTAAAATGAGGCTAACTGCAGCGAACCAGTCAAATGGCACGTGAGTGGGTGATAGGTATGCCACCTCTGTAGTCTCAGGTGGAAATCCCAGCTTTCTCAAATATTGCTCTAGGTCCTCTGTGTTGCTGCCTCCTACACACTCTCACGGACAGAATAAGCACAGACTCTTTCAGACAAAACAACCCTTGTGCGCCACATGCCACCTGGCAATCCAGCTTGTTTTTCCAGCGTTGGCCCTGGTTTCCTTCTGCACCCATCCTGCCCTCCTTTTTTCACCCGCTGGCTTCCTCTTCAAGCCATAGTCACTGATTTTTTTGTTGTTGTTTTGTTTTGCTATTTCCTGCCAAAGTGCAAGACTCTGCCCAGAATTCTTCTGTGCTACTGTATACAGACAAAAATACTTTAAAATTCTTACAGAGTTGTAGGCATTTTGCTGTTTTGAGAATGGATTAAATTGTTTCTGAGGTGGAATGCATTCTGTCACTTTATTTTTGGAATTCTACAAATGGAATGTTATCCAGTTGCATTAGCAGCTTATTTGCCTTACTCTGGCTAGCCCAATTTGCCTTCCATTGTTTAGGATTTTTTGTTCTTGTTTTAGATATTGGCATTAGAGAATAAACTTGCTGTTAAAGTTGTTCAGTGTTCAGCCTGTGTTGAAGACCAGTTAATGATTTTTCAATTGCCAAAATAGTTAATGATTAATTCAATAACCAATTAGTTGCGATTAACTGATTAACTTAATGGCGCTGTAATGTATATAGATAACTATAGACCTGTTTGGAATAGGCCTGTTTTAAAATAACCTTTTGTGTACTTTTTTACAGACAAGCACATGAATGAATGAATAAATCAATCAGAGCAGAATGTAGAACAGTCACAGTTTGTCTAAAGATAGGAGACGGGGGAGCTGAAGAAAAATTAACTGAAAGCATAAAATAGTCAAGTCCGAGCCTCTAAGGGCTCAAGTCCGACTTGAGTCCTGGTCTTGAAACCAAAGTTACAAAAACATAAAATCAGAACTGAAAAAAGTGTTAGTGCATTCCTAATAATGAGCTGTTATACAAATAAAATGTTTGTATCAGATTGATCAATATTCTACTTTTCTTCAAAGAGTGAGATAGGTTAAGACTTAAGTCGCGGGATCAAAGAACTAATTTTCAAAGAATTCCCTCTCTGCATGCACCTGAACATTCATACCATGAGTGCATTTCCAGAACTATACAATTGAGTTATTCTTAAAATGTTTCTTTGTAGTTCAGACCTCTCAATGTATGGCATCTTGTTCATGCAGCACTGCCAGGCTCCTTCAGGAATTGAGTGGGGGATGTGTGTGGACAGCACCTTGCAGCAGGAACACTGGCGTCCGCTGCGTGGCATGCATAAGCTTGTGCTCCTGCTGTGTGGCGGTTGGATGCTGCAGTCTCTCCTTGTTCACATACTCCTCTCACATCAATGGGCCTGGAACACTGCCAGCACTGGGCTCACCCTTCAGTGCTGCACTTGTCTGATCTCAGAAGGATTTAGCCTACAATGCACAATGAGCATATGCTTGGACTTTTAGCCTTAACCTCCACTAAGCTTTTATTCATTGCAAGTTACAATAGATCATGGCCCATGGGTCATTGCAGAAATGGCACTGATATTTGTGATGCTAGCTAGATGAAACTAGAGTCTTCATACACTTTGTGTCTCGGTACATTGAAGTTTAACTGTTGAGATTGCCTTGGTTGCAGAAATATTAATTCCCTAAAAAAAAAAAAATTAAGGCTTTAACTAGATATGTAGGCCTACTTGATATCTATTATGCTATTGTTTTTTGTCCAAAAAGCAAAACATTTTTAACAACTTTGCATTTTAAAAGGTTTCAGAAATTTTGAATAAAATTATATGTCCCATTACTTGCCATTACTCACCACAAAGCAGATTTGCCCCCAGGATGTATAAAAATGTTTAATATTATTTTTCATTTTTTGCAATCTTATAATGGGATATGTTAATTACCATAGAATTGTGGCACTTGTAGAAAATTATCTTGTGAGATTGTATTTGGCTTGGCAGACACAAAAACACATTGTACATGTTTGGTTTACATTTGTTGTGTTTTTTCCCTCCAAGTGTCAGGAGTTTTGCGCTTTTGCGTCTCCAACCTGGCACCCGTCCTAAATATGGGGGATCTCCTCATCTGTAACCCTCTGGCCTTCCCTTTGCCTTTCCCTCTCCCCTCACTCTAAATGAATGGGAATCACGTCTGTGCAGTTATGACAGCGTGGCTTGGCTCTACTGCTGCCGCTGCAAGGAATCCAAATCATGAATATCACATTTGGTGTGTAGTGCTTTTAAATTGCTTCATTTCTTGGAAGATGTAGCTGCTGGGGTGATTCCTTCCCAGTGACAATTTTAGGTGTTTTCATGCACAAGGTGAGCAAGAAAAAAGACACTCCACTTTGTCAGTATTCCAGTTGTGTGTGTGTTTAGTTTGTTTTTGAGCTAGAAAGTGCTGTGTCATTCCTTTGTGTGGGATTTAATACACGAGAAAATATACATGAAAATAATGAAAAAAAACAAACAACTCCACAGCATATGATACAGAAATGAAGGATTTCTTCAGTCATCTGTCATTTATAACAAAATCAATCTTCATTCACCTTATGACTGAAGGGAAATGATGTTCGAAAATAAAAGCAAGTGTAGTTTATTTGTCATCGCCAGCTGATATATCAATCTAATCAATCATTTTATCAGTATTCATAGCTTCAATAGATTTTTTTTAATAACAATGCACATGCACATTGTTGTGTTTGGTTTAAGATTTTGTAAATATGTGTTTTTACCCTTATCTTTATAGTTCAAAGACTAAGTCAGTATAATCTTTATGTATTGTTGCATTGAAAAGGTCTCTGCTTTTGCATAAGCCTCTTTCATTTATCCCAAGATCTTTTTGTAACATTATCCATGTTACTGTGTTTGATTTACACATGGGCACAAGGATACACACTCGGTAGTGCCGTAGGAAATGTCAGGTGCTGTTAACTTTGCAAACCACAGTGATGTTCAAAGCTATTGCTACAAGACTAGGAGGCATTACAGAGCTGATTAAAATAGGCATAGCATGTCCAATTGGCTTGTGCTGCCTTCTCTTGTGGTGCCACCATACACAATCTTAAATATCTTCAAAACAACATCTGCTATTTGTGCTCACCCACACTTTCATCACTTCTATTTAATTTACTGACACTGTTTTCACCAACAGCTGTGGCTCTGTCTTTTGATTATTATTTCTAGCCTTTTAAATTATGCCCATTTTTATTAAACAACATTACCAAAAAGTAATGTTGATTCTTTGCTCATGGTCACTGCTGTGTCCATCGGTCATTTTATGTGAAATAGTTTTTAATTCCTCAAATCTCTTTATGGACTCACAAGGGCATAGGACACACAAAAAAAGTTAATTTATTTTCAATTTAGGATTAGGCTCTTGTGTTGTTGTAGCACTTTGCTTATCTTAACTACAGTAGTGCAAGATTCATTTGCTGAAGGTCTCCAATGTCTTTCTGATGCTTTAGTTGGAGAGGCACAATCTAGTAAACCTTTCAGTGCGACTGTCAGGAGTGTTTTTTTTTTTTTTATAACACTGTGGATTTCTTGGACTCACCGTTCTCTTTATTCATCATAAATGGACACAAATCAATCTGTGACTAGTGCAGTGCTAGGCTGCGTCACTATGAGAATGACTACAGTGGATAAAACAAACATGAACTGCACTTGAAGTAAGAATGAGTCAGTGTGGTTAAAATTCTTTCAAGTCATAAATACTTGCACATACTTTATAGAGACCATGCAGTACCATCTTTCATAAAAGCCTGCATGCTCTGAGCTAGATTAATGAATGTTATTTACTCCAGCACAAAATCTATGGCTACACTCGCCGAAGGTGCATGACTAGAATTTCCTCATCAGCTCAAAGGCAGGCTGATATATTACAAGCATTGCCAGTTTGATAGTTGTTAGAATGAGTGCAAGCATGGAGATATCTGTGTAATTTGACCCCTTGCCAAATCTTTAGCAGATGGGCCGACAAAAACAGAGGTTCTCTGGCCAATAAGCTGCAAAAACTGTTCAACAGGGTTGGCAAAAAGTATACACTTTATAGTGGGAAATTTGAACTTTGCTTTATGGTGGGACAACAGCAGGAAGCAGAAGACAACGAGAAAGCTGATATTTGAGAGTAAATCATAACTATAATCAATATTTTACATCTAAGTACACCTGACAGTATTCTTAGTACTTTTCAGTTGTTTTGTGTGAATTTGTTTGATAACTATTTGACTCAGATGTATGGTCAAATTATAGATGAAATTCTGAAATGAACTGAAAATCTTTTGCCAGTTTGACACTGTCTCAATCAAGCATGGCATGTCTTTAGGCGACCAGTTGTTACCATACCCTTTTTCACAAAAAAGTCCTTGAAGTTATAAAACTGTACTGTACGCTGTAACTTCTCTCACCTCAATTAAGGAATGTTTAGCAACTATTTTGCATATTTTTATGATAACAATAACCAAATAACTGTTATGGGGCAGAAATTGCCTTAATTGGTTAATCTTTCTGTCACTGACAAACAGATTAAGGCTAACACAGTAGCGTTTTATAATAAGAGAACATGAATTCATTGATTATCATCATGAATTCATATGTTCATGAAGAATTAATGCATGAATTGATGGTAAATTTATGGCGTTTTCATGCATTAGTTCACCATCCATGAGTCATCAAGAACTATCATGAATTCTTATGAATTATTGTGAATTCACTCATGAAATCCACCATTAATCATTCAATGAACTAACATGGACATCATGTTAGTTAACTATGACTTTTATACTACTATGGATACAAAGAAGTTACATTACATAATTACAAGATATTTGAACCAAATATAGTAATTCATCATTTAGTAAAGCTTAGTTGTGAAGAAGATATTATAATGAACTCATGATGAATTCATCATTATTCATCAGTCATTTGTACAAAGTAATTCAACAGTGTCACATTTTTGAGTCATTCAACAAAGTTGCAAACATGCAAAGGGTCTATAAAGGAAATCTTGAATTGAAAGCTTCATAAGATTGATGATTTAACAAACAGAAAGTAAAACAAAGCTTACTAGACTTCTGTTTAAACTGAGCAAATTCAATATATTAGTGTAACGGTACACATTGTCATAGTTAATCGTTTCGGTACAGCACGTTCGGTACCGTTTCAAAAACAGAACCAATTTAATGTAAATAAATGTAATTTTGCGCGACCGGGTCGGAACTATTGTTCTCACGCTGCACATTTCTACACAAACACTTTTAAGCGATGCAGCGCAAGCTTATATTTTGGGGTCTTAATACCTTTTTCCTTGGACTTTTATTCATCCACGCTACTTACTTGGTGCTGGGTGATTTGAATACTTCTGATGAATACTTCTCCGCGCTCGTACACACTTCTGAATCATCACAGGAAAAAGACGAACATTTGGACTTACCGCTGCCGCTGCGTCCCAGTCACCTACGTCACTTGTTCACGTGGTGGAAGGCAGAAGTGAGTGTATGCAGCATTACAGGGAGCGCAAAACTGACAAATTCTCATATTTTCTTATTATTCCGTAAAGAAAGCAATAGATGCTTCTAGTGCATGTTCAGTACGTTTGTCTCTGGAAGTAGGACATTTTTTAGACACGCACAAAGCACGGTATTTGCACGGTACAGTTTTGCACCTCATGATTTGCATCATTCTGTGGTTAACAGGGTTTTATCTTACACTGGAGCAGATTTAAAAGCATAGGAGAGGTTGGTTTTCAGTAACTTGTATATAAGCTGTATATCATGTGAGGCTAGTGTTAGCCACACATAATGCAGGCTGTTTCAGATAGTCATTGAATTTATTTTTTTTTGTCAAAGGTCATTTTTTTTTTTCTCATTAGCATTAACTTACCTTGTTTAAAGTGTTCATTGCAAATCCATAGCGATTTAGAGGGATTTTGATTTATTGCTGCCATCCACTAGCATCTTCTATCTTCATCAAATTGTAAACGAAAAAGCAACAGGTTTGGGCTTACAACCTCCTTGCTTGCTAGTTCAACGTGTTTCACGAGATAGAGCCATTTTTTTTACAATTGAAATCAATTAAAATGACTTAGAAACTAGCAGGTTTTCGGCAAAGTTTTCATAGTTGTAATGCGCACAGACAGCGCCATTATGAAGAAGTGGGCGTTCCCTCGAGGAGCGTGACAACACGTGGAAAGGGTCAATAGCACATGCAGCCTCAGCCACACGGCTTTCTGTGAGTACAATCCTGCACAAACACTCTCCTTGTGAAAAAGCCCATCGTCACATTCACACGTCCACTCGATAGACACGCATGGATCAAACAGAACCATCTCAAAGGCTCCAAAACACTTAAGCTGCTTCTCCGAGCAGGAGGCTCATGTGCCACTATTCATTTTACGCAACATTAGTTGAATCACGCAGTAAACAAATACAAGAAAAAAAAGTACAGATTTAGGGAGATAATTTTTATAAATAACTAAATACAAACTTAATCTACATACTGTATCTACATAGAGATTTTGTTTCTTAGAGCTATTACTGCTGCAGGGCATCGAGGTTAATTTAATAGTATTAATAGAATAATGTTCCAATATTTATTTGATATTTATTAAAAAAAAAAAGCTGAACAGAAAGTGTACGGAAACAACATCTTTCAAACCTGAAAACCGAACCGAATATGATTTTATCGTACCGTTTAGAGACCTGCATCGGGCGGGATTTCCCACTGGATCCATGGGCAAACCCTCGAGATCGGGCGGTTTTAACGTTGCCTCGGGCGGGAACAGGCGGTCAGGCCAAAACACTTTGGATCCCGACCAGACTCGCGCTCTCTCCGCTGTCTTAAAAATATTACGGAGCAAGAAAGAAATACCGCTTTGTGCGCGCTGCTATTCAACAGAGAGACGTAACACTGACACCTGTGCTGCTGCATTTCCTAGTCTAGCGTAGTATCATCTGTAAGTCCTCACGCCAGCAGCAGCAGCCGTGGCACGGGTGAAAACTTTCCCAGAGTAATGAATGAAGGACTGGCTTTTACGCACAGTTAGATGGATATAATACACATGGAGTTTGGACAAATAAAGTCTTTGTTTAGCAGAAACTGGAGGGGCGAGGAACTTTGTATTTCAGGTAAGAAATACACAGACATCATCGCTTTATGATTGAGTGTCATGTCAAATTAACATAATTGCCTAATTGTTGCAGATTATAGGCTCGTGCCTAATCAGTTTCAACTAGATGCAGAGAGTTATGCAGTTTAGTCATTTATGTTCATGCGTTATGTCCTGGGGCCGCCACACAATCTCCGTGTCACCAAAAAAAAAAAAAAGTCGGTACCCAACGGGACCCGCGCGAGTTTCTCGGGCAGGCAGGCAGGCACACGGGGGCATCGAGATCGGGCGGAAGCGGTCATAAAAATCTAGTACTGTGCAGGTCTCTAGTACCGTTACACCCCCAATTTATGTGTAGGCCTGCAACAAACCGTTAAAAAGGTTGGGGTGACCCTTTTGATGTTACATTTGCATTATGCATTACATTTTCTTCATACGGTTTTCATTTATTTTCTGACATATTCAGGCTATGACTAAGCATTTTCCATCTTATCCACAAGGACCCCTGTGTGCATACATCAAAGAAGAGAGCTTTGTTCTCATCTCTTTTGTACTAACTAGAGTCTTTAGAAATTTAAATTCAATCCTGGGAGGAGTGAATTGACAAACGCATTAGAAGTTAAAACAATCGGAAGAGTAGCAAGTTGATTGCATCGAGTTTAACGAGAGCTACTGCATAAGGGTTTATAAAAGCTTATAGATTTTTTTATAGGTTGGTATTAGTGAGCTTAGTCCATGAGGGGAAACTGAGTTGGTGGTGTGGAAGATCAAAAACCAGGTCATGTGGGCTTTTTTAATCTTCTGCACCCACATTGATCAAACAACATTCAAATGCAGTATGTGTGTGTAAGGAGGAGGTGTATGTGTATGCACTCAAGTCTTACAGATTTGTGTTGACACCTTGTATGGGAAATGTTTGGGTAATCCTAAAAACAGGAAAGATTGGATTTCTGACTTGAGTGTGTGAATAAAGAATAAAGAGATACCAGCACCACAGAGAGCTCTTGCGCTGTAAACAGTTTCTCCCACCATCATCAGAGATTAAACAAGAACTTGATGCTGCAAAATCTTTTATTTTTTCTTCTTCTTTTTTTTTAAAGTCAGATCTGTTTTGGAAGAACTTGCTTAAAAATTGGCAAGAATCTTGCAAAGATCAAAGATGAAAGGTATATGTATAATCAAAAAGAAGTTATGGAAAGAAGTGGTAGGAATCAATCAAGTTTCATTTTCCACGCCTGTTTCTTACAGTGTTTGTGCTGTGTGCATATGTTGTGGGTTGATAAAGCCCTTATAGATTGTTGTGTCTCACTCTGCAGTGCCACCATCAGAGGAATATACTGAGGCAGCTTTGGCCCAATAAAATCCATCGATTGAATTCATGAGCGCTCGGTTGCTCCCAGATGTGGTTAAGGCAAAAAGAGAGTCAGCACTAAAGGTCGGTATGTACTTAGATTTACTGATCCGTGCCAATTAAACCAGAATAGTCAATATTGTGTGAAAATTAATGTGTTAGTGTCAGTAAAATTTGATAAGGAAAAAGCTTGAACCTATTGATTGAATTTTTTTAAACACTGAAATGTACTGTCAACATTAATAATTTAAAAACTCAGTCCATTACCATTGCCATTGGAGTTGGGCGATATTGGAAAAAGAAAAAAAAAATGAAGAAAAGTGAAGAAGTAAAAAGAAAAGAAAGTTGGAAAAAAATGTCTGCATTTGAATTGGCAGCTATGTCAAATGATGAATCACATCATGACAATGTCATTGAAAAAAACAGTTGAGCCAGAATACATTTTCATCACGATATTGCAATTTGTTTCAATTTATTGATTTATTCTTCCATTTCAAAATAGAGTGAGCTGCACAGAAAGAAATTGTGCACTATATGGCAATATGGCTCTTTACATAGTCTTCTGAACCCCCAAGTGTTTATTTGAGATAGAATAGGCAAGGCTGTTGTGGAGTTCTTGGTAATCTGCCTCCATCCTCTGAGACTCATCTGTGTTCTCCAGCCTTTATACACGGCCACAGAAGTGTCACACTTGTTAGGGCCAACACAATTACACCAGCCATTAACAAAGTGAATTAATTTACTGTCACACCCTCCCTCTTGTGGGCCATTTTCACAATCTGCCTATTTAGAAAAAACAAAAACAGACTTCCAGGTCTGAGAGGCATCTGGCTGCAGACCTCCATGATGAGACCCCTCAAGTGACTTACCTCCATCCTAAGGCCCAAATGTTCACCCAAAACATTCTTTGCGACCCACCAATTACAGCGAAGAAAAAGAAAAAAGAAGGATGTTTATAGCTCAGTGGTTTAATGCTGCCGTGTGTAAAGCATGGCTCTATCAGGTGTTAACCCTGTGGTGTTACAGACAAGGGTACAAGACAACAGACGGACAATAAGTGAGCTGTTTGCCAAGGTAGTGAGTCTAAACGGCCCTAAACGGTTATATTTTTTATCTTAACTTTTACCCAAACCTTTTTCCTAACCCTTTCACTAAACTATACCCGTTCTCCTAAACTTAATCACCGTCTCTCTGGACCTGACTCTGGACCATTACCACCCCATGGTCAATTATTATAAATGTTGTTGTGTAAATAAAAAACTCGGTGCCTATATTGTTTTTTACATGTCAGTTTATTACTTTCATGTCCCGTGAAAGTTATTGGTTGTCATAGAAACAGACGCCTGATCTAGCAAAAGGGACAAAAAAGTCTTGTCTGGCTGCATTTTTGTGCATCTCAAAATTAGGTTTGATTTGCCTCCTGGTCTCTCAATATAAAGGCCTCCTGATGGAGCTCTGTGAGGTAGAGGCCAGGTCTGGTATTTGGAAAACTCTTAGCGTTGTTTTGCTCTTCCAGAATATAGTGCAAATGGTCTTTAACAGATCGGTAAACAAATTGATGTCCTTCATTTTTACTAAGATTGACCAAAAAGATCAAATCCATTCAAACTCGAATGGATTGTATCTACGTACGTATGTATGTATGTATGTATGTATGTATGTATGTATGTATGTATGGTATGTATGTATGTATGTATGTATGTATGTACTGTATGTATGTATGTAAAAATACTGAAATAATAGAATAGAATGAAATAATATTAAACTGAAATAATAGTTTCAGTTCCCAGTCTACTTCTATTAATCTAGGAAATTGGTTTGTTATTATTGTTAGCATTTGGCTTACTGGTATTAAGATACCAACACAGCTTGAGTTGTGTTGGCTTATAAAATGTAGTGGTGAATAATTAGGTCAAAATTCATAAAGAAGTGAGCAAACGTGCACAGTTTTTAGCACGACTGTTTTAGTTTGAGCACTGGCAGTCAATTCATTAATGACAGATTTTGTATGTAGTTTGTATTTCTGCTCCTAATTTTACAGTTTAGTACTGATGATGCATATTATAATCTCTTTGATGCTTATTGTCAACTCTACCCTTTCTCATCACTAAAGATAACCTCAACAAGTCACAGTATTGTTGCACTGCACAAGACTTGACTTGGGATTGAATGAAGTGATCTCTTGGTGTCCTCAAAATTGTGGCCTTGGGTGCACTGTGAAAGAAGATGTATGGTCTTATAGTTTCCCCTTCTCCCTGGAGAAAAAAAGATGGTAAGAAAGAAGCTTTAACACAGAGCAGAAAAAGGATATCCGGCTGCTGTGTCGATCGGCTACCGCTTGCATTCATTTATTTATTTTCTGGTCTGACATTCAGAGCTATAGATCAAGTAGCTCTATTTTATCCAGCCCTACAGTGAGGAATGAGGGGATGGGGCAGTCAAAATGATGGAAAATCAGTGTAGAGGGGACAAAGGTGAGGGATGGGGGATGGAACTGTAGCTGTGCGCATGTGAAGTATAGTGTTTTGAGACGATTGGTGGGATTGGTGAGGGTAAAAATAAACGCATTTGTACTTTCTGCACAAACTGCACATATTAAAGTTTTATATCTCTGCTTTTAGTCTGAAAAATTTCACCTTCACTGAAGATGATGCATCAAGCAATAGCCAGGTGTCTTTGAATTTTGTCTAAAAGCTTGTATTGGAAAAGTATATTTATATATTTTCTATCATCTATGTAGCAAAAATTGCATTATGTAACACTGAATTCAAAGTTAAAAAATCACTAAAGTGCAATGTACGTAATTGCTTGGTTTTTCATCTTTACACATGTACAAGTATATTGTACTCTTACAGTAGTTATTGCCATTTTGTTATGTACAGGGTTGTTGTAAATTACAGGCAAAGTTGATAATCCAGGCATTCTATGCCTAGGTTTTTCAGGCAAAGAAGGAAATAGATGTGTTATTATGTATTTTTCCTAGACATTTTCTAAGCTTTGCCTGTAACAATATACATAAATTTGACCTTGACCTTACTCAGCCTAAACATTGTTGTGTTTTATCATGTGTCTGCTCTTTTATATTTTACTATTAAAAGGTGAACTCATTCATTGAGGAGAATAGTCCTTGGCAGAAAAAGTTTTTAAAGATGGACACTGTTTTTTTAGAAAACAATATATTTCGACTTCCATCTAAAAGTCATTTTCAATTTTTGAATTTAATAGTTGAGAAACTAGTATGTTCCTGGTCTCAGATTGATCCTGTCCAAAAGGAGGAGTTATAATTGAAAGAATAGACGATATTCCAACCATTTCCCGCCGATAGAAAATGATTTTCGAATCGCAATCAGAATGTCTTATTTTTTAAAAAACAATGTCCATTTTGAAACTTTTTTCCTAACACTAGATGCTTGGAGGCTTTGGAACATGACCTTTTTCTTTTATCATAACTTATTGTTATTGCTTATCCTAGACCTTTTCAAAAAGTAGTTCTGTCAGGAAAAGTTTGCACTGTAACGTCTTCATTTTAATCCTCATCATAAATATAGCTCGTAAACCCTTGTATGGAAAAGCTTCTGTCGTGCGAGTGTGAGCTCACTGTGGCTTTTCATCTTCCTCTCATTGGTTATATTGATGTGTATAAATCATGCAACAGTGTGTCCTTGCCCCAAATAAATCCTTTCACTAATCAGCCATCAGCAAGAGTTTATGGTCGTAATACTCTCTGTTTTCTCTGCTTTCTAACTGTTAACTAATACACAACTATGATATTTCATTAAAAGTATAAATCTCTGAAAGGCAGTTAAATATTCACATGAGGGCACTTTTATAAATTCTTTTTACTAGTGTTTTTAAGTGGAAACGTGCGGTGCTAAAAAAAAATACATCAAACTCTGGATATTTACTAATAGAACAACTGTTGTATCTCTGTCTTGTCAGAAACCAGACAGTTCTGCACCAGTTCTGCTGTCCAGCCCCTGACGCTCCGGAGGCAGAGACTTCGACTGCTTGTGTCCCCAGGTAAGACCCACACATACACTTGCCCCTGCACTTGGTTATTTCTGCCCCGGGATGGATTCACTGTAACATGCAGCCACACATCATATATTCTGTTAATGCTGCTGTTTAGCCCAATATAGAGGCAATCACAGCTGAAGTGCCCCAGAAGGAATGACTGAATTTGATGTGGTTGGTAAGCTTATGGCAGCAAATAAAAGACAATGAGCCACTATAGACCTTTAGTGACAAATACTGAGTGACCCTTCGAGGCAGCTAAAACACGATCTTGGGTTTTGAGTCTCAGCAAAATTGTTTTCTATGACGATACTTTATTGTAACAGATAAATCAACTACAGCACAACAAAGTAATACTCGTATCAATCACCAAGATCCCATTTTCTAATCAGGCCTGTGGCAGAGCTGACAAATTAAGCAATCTGGAGAAATTACTTTGAGCGTTTTGAAATGACAGCACAGTTATTGTCCATCGTAGATTAATGCATGACAGTGACGCATTAGATGAAGCCCAAAGCTCTTTAGTAGCTTGTAAACAATGATGCTAAAGGAATTGTGTATCTTCAAGCTGTGCAACGGATTAGCATTAGTGCTAAGTTTTACCATTGTGATTAACAATAATACAAATGATACAGAAAAAAAATTTAGTGAACAACCAATCAGCTACATGTGAATCAAAGTTGCAAAGACTCATGCAGAAGGTTTTGGGGAAGTATTGACATGTTTACACATTTTTATTAAGACCAAATTGAGTTCTCCCATTTTGATCTTCTCAAAATATAAATCTAATTTCACTGAAATGCTTTGCAATCTGGACATCAATACAAATTAAGCTATCGGGCTCCTCATGTGGGGGGTCGTACTTCACAGGATTGCTTGCTGAAGTTTTGTCTGGGCTTGGCAGAAAATAGCTCTTGTGTATTGATGGTAAATCACTCCTCCCCACGGCGCCGGACACAATAATAAGTGGCAGAAGGCGGCAAACCAACCAGCTCTGACAGAATCACACTGTAAATACCTCAGAGGCTGCAGAATTAAATCTCCCGCACATACTCAACATTGGCACTGAAGAAAGGCAGGCCACAATTATTTGTTAAACTGAAAAGAAAATGCATTGTCAATTTGAATATGATATTTTGTACTGTGTGTATAAAATAAACATGTCATACTCCCAAACAAATATATAAATATTTTTCTACACACACAAAAAAAGACCCCTCTAACTTATAATATTCACCTTATTCTGCCTCGCTCACTTTGGCAGGGCTCTTCCTGTTTGGCTGTGTTTAGGAAGATAACATATCTACTTGTCTGTGGCAATTTCAAAAAGATGACGGAATTCTAGGGACTAACCACAACTAAACAGGAAAAACGCTTTCGTAGCTTGGTTCTTTCTAAAGTAGTTTTTGTATTGAATTCTTTTTTTTTATTTAGATCATCCTTCAGCTTAATGTAATACTTTTGTTTTTACAGTGCCGCGTATGACATCACTATTAAACCCCTCGATTACATAAAGTCTTCAGTACTCAAAAGTCAGTCTGTGTCTGTCACTATCACCTCTTAGCAAGTGACTCAAAAAATGCTCACAGTTGAACCGTGAGTGACTTTCATATAGATCAAGCTTGTAGAAGGAAATTGAAAAGAAAAAAAAGGGGGGTGTAAAGAAAATCAATACCACAGCGACTTACCTTGAACTTTGTCTGATGGAAAGAGTTTGGTGGTGCTGCTGTGGTGAGGTGTGATTGCTCTGGGCTTGGGACTATTAGCAAAAGGTACAAACAAAGTGCACAACAGAAGGGCCTGCGTGCACCTGTCAGCCTCCTGCCAGCTCCAACCGCTTCAAAGACGTCATCTCTGGGGCTTCAGACAGGCAGAGTTAGCGTCAGAGGCTTGTATTTTATTTTTTGTCTTTTTCGTTCCTGTTACAGAAGTTGTTATTTATTGTATTTCCGCATTGTTGTCAGTGATTTCTCCATCTTCCGCTCCTTTCACTGCAAAAAGCATACCATACCATTGCATCCATTCTCATAATGATCACTTCATTCTTCAAGCTTGTCTTCTCTACTGTGATTACATTCCGTTTTTCTCTGTGAAAGCTAACTGTATCTACTACAACTCCCATAATGCATTGGTGTGTGTGCGTAGAACCTATTCAATGCCATGTCGTAGACCAGTGAGCTGTAATGTCGACACATGTAATGCATCTGTGTTCATGTGAAAAAAGTTATCTTCATGTTGCATGTTGTGATCAGAGCATAGCCCCTGTATGTGTCTGTGTCTGTGTTTTGTGTGTGTGTGCGTGGATATGTGTGCGCTATTGTGGGAAATGAAAGATGCACCACACACACACTACACAAGGTCCTTGTGCAATTCTGTGGAAGAACAAAACAATGACTATATCACAAGTGTGAACTTTGCTCATCTATTTTTCTAAAACAACAACCTCTTTTACAGACACACGCAAATATATTTCAAGCATATCTTTCTATTTTTCACTTGCTTGGATAAATCAAACAAAATTACCGTCCCATAAACCTTCTTTATAAAATCAGACCAACTGCATCTTTCCTGATTACCTGCTGCTCTTCTGAACCACTCCTCAAGCACATAATGAAGCCTCATTTTACACTCGCTGTCACAAATAGAGAGTCTAAATGCAATCATTGACATTTTATTTGCTCTGTCGCTCCTTCTACTGAGAGCAGTCCTGGTCGGAGTCACTAGGGCCACATGAGAAAAAGCACAGCAGTGCTGTGGCCTTCTGCAGTGGCTAATTTGAAGCACGCGTTGTATCTCGAAGTGCTGTCAGATCAGTTATTCGAAACATACAGGTAGTAATGCCATGTACCTGGATCATTTAAATGAGTGGACATCAGGGAGGAGTGTGAAGGATTTTACTGTCATTTTAATGAGGACCCTATGGAGGCCTGAACTGTGCTTAACATCCCAGTGAGTCCTGTACAACTGTGAGGAACACTGGAGACACACTCCACTCGAGTATGTTCGCTGTAATCTCTACTGAGGTGATTGTTCATTGATAGTGTCATCAAAAGTTCTTTAGTGATATCTCATAATTTTTAACTTGGCTCACGCCAGATGGATATGTGTTGAACTCCTATCTGAGTTCTCACTATATCCATCTGGGACTTTAGTCACGAAAGCGTTGGAGAAAAGGTGGGACGTTAAGTGAAATACTTCAAGCTGATTGGGTGTGGGGCTTACCTTATTTGAGCTTAGCCAATAACCGCAACAACTCGTAATGGTGTATCCAATGTCCGCGTGAGATGGAACAAGTACGCGTCACACATACGGCTCTTCTTTCAAAAAGAAATAACTCCGTATTTCTGCTAAAACCGCATCAAAAGCAGTACATCCACGAGAGCAAGCATCTTTGTTTGGCTTGAATGAGACTTGGGGCGCTAACAGCCGTCTTAACACCACCGAAACACCGCTGGTTCGGACTCCTAAACCAATCGGGTGGCTGGAAGGCCAGATGGTTTATCTCGTGTTTGTGAATTCACAAATATCGCGAGATAAACCATCTGCCTGGCCAGGTTACATAATTTTAGCTTCTTATTTTCTTTTAAACCTGCAGTTTAAATTTTCACTTACAAAAAGTAAATACTGAAACTGTGCCACTGATTATAATTCAAGACAATGGAATTCAATTGATTCAGCAAGAACAATCATTTTGATATTTATTTTTTTATTAACTTGTCAAATGAGTCTTTTAATAGTCAACTATTCATAATTAGACAATTTATTGTTGCAAGTAGCCTCACCAAGACTTTTTCAATTCATAATTTCATTTAACTGATTTTGACTGATATTTTAATATATGACTCAAAGTAAGATGAGATCACAACTTTTGCAGTGTTTCAAGTGCATTTTTAAGGTACAGTATGTAACAATTAGGTGAAGGTGTCTGTCACTTGCTTAAAATGCCCTTCGCCAAGTGAGGACCGGCCAAAATGTCCTTCCTTCCCAAAAATGTCCTCACTCTGTTAAACTCAAAATGGTTCTGACAAAATTGCAAAAACAAGAACTACATACATACATACATACATACTTGTTTTTCTATCTTAGTGAGGACATTCATAGGCATAATGTATTACCCAGCCCCTTACCCTAACCTTAACCATCCAAACTAACCCCCCAGCCCTAACCCTAGCCCTATTCCTAAACTTAACCCAATTCTAACCCTAACTCTAAAACCTCATCTTGACCCTCAAACAGGCCAAAACAGGCCCTTCAGAAAGTGAGGACCGGCCAAAATGTCCTCACTTCCCAAAAATGTCCTCACTCTGTTGGTTAAAAACTCAAAACGGTCCTCACTAAGATAGAAAAACAAGTACATACATACATACATACATACATACATACATACATACATACATACATACATACATACATGCATACATACATACATGCATGCATACATACATACATACAGTACATACATACAGTACATACATACATAAAACATTAAAAAAACACAAACCTTTGACTTGGTAGTGTTACCTGATAGTCTCTATGGAAATTGATAACTTTAATGCCATATTGTGGAACATTTCAGGCAAAGCAATAAGACACCAAGCACTTGATAACACCATAACATTTTGGGAAAAGTGTCCCTAACACAAACATACCAAGTCTTAAAAATGAGCAGAAATCCTCTCTGAATATTTAGCATCAAAAACAGCTCCGCAGAAATATAAATAATAACACCCCTGAGAATGTTGTTGGACCAACCACAAGATGGATGATTACAGGCTTGACTGTCAGCTGTGCTTCAGCATAAACTGTGGAATACAAAAAAACATTGGTAATTGGTTTTAACCATAATGGGCATCAGTGACTATGATTTGACTGTTTAAGTTTTTATGATACTAACATTTATGGTCATTTATTGGGTACTTCAACATTAAACCAAATTTATTTGTTTATAGTGGAACTCTCCTTTTAATCACAACTGACATTCAGCATTACACTCAGACTATTCTCTGTGAGCAGATCTTCGCTTTAAGAACAAGACAAGATTTTACCCACAAGATTTCTGAGCTCTCACATAATTGTATTTACAAATAGTATAAAAATGTGATAGCCACAGATTTGTCAGAACACACAACAGCCATTTCACATTTGCATCTTTAAAACACTCCATATTCCACAAAAAACACCTTTGCCAAATCAATACATTATGAGATTGGCAGATTCTTTGTAACACCTGTTCCCTTTTGTTTATTTTTAAGTCTATCTTCTTTGAAAACCATTGGATCAAAGCAGGCCTCACGTCTGAGTCATGACGGCCAGCTGGGACTATAGTAAACATTCACACTTTTGGTCTCAGAGTTAAATATAAAGCACCAGTCACTGTTGGCAGGTGATGCTCCATAATTTTGGCAGCTCAGACTGTCACAGATTGGCTGCCAAACGGACAGCCTTTTCCAAGTATTCAAAGACATCTTCGTCATCATCTAAAAACATCACTTTAGGCCTCCCACGGTCTGGCCTGACAAGTGACAGGAACATGCTTATGCTGAACAATACCTTAATGAGCTAAATGCTCATTATGACGGCCAATCTGCTGATGATTTACCTTGTCACAGGAAAAATAATGAGGCACACTCATTGTGGTGCATGCAGTGAATGTGGTGCACTGCATGCACCACAATTTGCTCCTTCATTGTTTAAATTGAGCAAATGGGATTTGCTTCTTTTAAACAATAAAACATACTGTGTTAGAATTATGCCACACCACGTTTTTAATATAAGCTTGATGATGTTTATGTGTTATTATTTGATCAGCATCCATGGATCTAACTTTCATGCAGTTTTTTCTGAAATGTCTCAATTTTCAAAGTCTGTCCTTTAGTGCTTTTATAAAAAAAAAAAAAATGCATTTAACCTTGTACAAAGGCAAATCCTTATATTATGCCATCATCACAAATGTCCCTTTAATGAAAGCATGTCTGACTTCTCTTGTTGATCTAATCCTAAGGAAAAGTACTGGAAAAGAAGCACAAATTGAATTTAAGTACAATCTAAATAACTTAAACACTTAAGAAGAAATGTCTAAACCAGGACTAACTCGGGACTTATCCATGTTTCCATATGGGGCCACAGCTGTTTGATGGGTCTGGAGTAAGACGCGCGGAGGGTCATACTTGCAGACCCTAGAGGAGTATTCAAACTTTAACTGAGTAATGTAAATACATTTATTGATGCTGGAAAATAGCATTATTAAAGAGAAACTAAACTCAGAATCAACTTTTTTTCACTGTTAAACTGTGTATCTGGGGTCAAATTTGAATTATCTACTGTTTCCAGGCCTTTTTTAGACATTTTTGTGCAAACTCGCTCATTTTGGAGTTATGTGTGCAAAAACCGTGGCTGTACTGCCACGCTGGGCAACCGCTGTCAGTGCATTTTCAGTACCCTCTGACGTCACAGTGTATTGACGCGACAGACGAGCCGCCCAGATGATTTATCTAAACTCCTCCCTATAACACCACTGCTGCAGAGAGTTTGAAAGGCATTACTCGCTGCATGTCGACATCAGCAGTCAGTTAGCTCAGCTTGATGAGCGAGTGGTGCGAGATGCAGCCGCCTGCATCAACGATGCGCTGGTTTGAAGCCAGTGGCAAGTTTATCATTTTCGTTCTTCATTTTCATTTGTAGAAAATACTCACATCATACGATCATGTAGACTAAAGCAAAGGTTAAATACATAATATATTTTGTAAAGTAAATATAAAAGGAATCTTGCACGTCAAGGAAGCTCTAGTGCTGCAGACTCATAGACTGTTTATATCATCTGATTATACAGTCTATGTGCAGACTACAGCTTCCTCATCTGTAAATTTCACGTCAAGACCGCTCCAATACAAAACTCAGCATTCACCAGGCTCGCTGTTCATATTTAGTGCTGTCAATCAATGTCTGTTCACACCCACCTGGGCGTCTCTTAAAAGGCCTCCGGGCATCTCCCACTTTTGCGAGCCTGTTTGAGGTTCAGTTGTGGGCAGAGTTAGTCTCTGAATGCCTGTTTAGCCTCACTTTAAGTTTTAATTGCACAGAACTTTAACATCAAAATTACTAATTATTTACAGGAAAACAGTCCAACTTGGGGGTCCCGAATTTGGGCTGCAGTCCACCTTGAAGACCCATGGCTCTAAAACTATAATAGTTATAATAGACTGCAACAAGCTGATATTGTGACTTCGTTAAGATGGTTGACAGTGAAGAACATCCTGTGCCAGAAAAATTATGTTGTTTTAAATCAAAATGTAAAAGATGCACGCTAAGAGGTTGCAGGTATAAGAATGATCTCTGAACGTATATTTTTTAATTAAATACACCAGGTGAGAAGTTCATATTCATTAGTTTCAAGTCAAAAACGAGAACATTATTGAGAGCAGACCTCACGTCGTCATGAAGCAGACTAATGAGTTCTACTGGTCACTCAATGTAATACTGACACGTGGAAGATAAAAACTTTGTCACTTGTGCTTGTGACCGAGACAAATGAAGGTTGTGTCTATAAAGACTACAGGGACCATGATGCAATGAGGCAGAAGAGAGCTCTGATAGAATGATTGATCTATTTAGTTTGAGGACGTTCAGGGGCATGATGGGAAAGTATGCCACACTACTTTTTATAGTTAGAGCTGGGTGGTCTTTCTGCGTCATTTTGTCTTTATGTCAGTGTTAATGTCACCCCTCTTAATTATTGTGATTACCAGTAACATTTTTTAGAATTTAATATACTCACACATTCAGCCATTTGGCAATTTTATCTCATTTTATACGCTAAAACATATTTTATTCTATCATATGAACCTATTGTGTATTGTATGATTTATTTGTTAATTTGTGTTTTAAACTTGTAGCAGTGTCCATTTTGGCTGCATCTGTTTCATGCCGTCTTTCATGCTCGAAAAAGTGACCTTGCCTGCTGTCCTGTTGTCATGGGAACTGAGGCTAAAGCAGAAAGGTGTTTAATGACACAAAAATCACAAAATGTTTTTTAATTTTAATGTTTATATGGCAAAGTACTCAGTCAGGACTCTCTAAATCTTATGATATTTCATGTTAATCTTCATATCAGTAAATTGTTCACTCGACTTCTATTGGTTCACAGGCTGCTCCTATCGACCAATCAGATGGGCTCCTGGCATGGCTTTCCTCTGGGCCCTATCTACAGCTGTTTGAGATAAAATCTTCTCAAATAATCAAAGAATACTCACAAGCTAAATAAAAATGTTTTCTAAATCTTTAGTATAAAGAAATAATATAATATAAATATAAAGCATTTTACAATCAAAACACACTTTGACACAGTTGACATAAAGGCTACAATTATGATATTCTCAGCAAGTAACACAATATCTTGTTATTGTGTACAAATATAGGCCTGCTACACTGATGTTTGTATTAGTTGTATATTTCATTTTTTTCTGTTACGTGGTGAAGTCTGTAAATACATAAGTAATTGTAATCTCCAACTAAGTTAGAAGTGTGAGAGTTAAAAAAAAAGTCTACTAATGTGGTTGAAAATTCATCAATATCCAACAATATTATTGTCTTTGTTGTTATCTGCACAATGTTTAAAAATGGGGAATGGAGTAACTAACTTTTTCATTTTTAAATGAGTCTACTTTGTGTTTTCTACTAAAAAGTGGTAAATGAAACGAATTTGTCTGAACTAAATAAAAAGAATTTTAGTTTTCATCAGAAGCCGAATGTACTGCTCCGATTGGCTGTGTGTTGTGGACTTCTTCGGTTTCATTTTGTTGTTTGTAAAAAGTTTATAAGCCATATTTGCAAACAAATGAAATACATGTTGATATTAACCATTTGTCAAGGGATTTATCTGAAAAATTTTCAGATTTAAAATCTAAATTGTGTTTTCTGTCTGAAAATCAGCTACGGCATGACTCTCTTTACTCCTTTTCAAAAACATAGATTGCTATTTTAATCTCAACAGTCTTAAGATATACATCAAATCAATGTTAATTTGTTACTGCACGTTGTTACTGAATTTTAAATTTATTTAGTTTTTTAGTTTTCCAAAATATAACCGCGGCGAGCGCATAACCTTTGAGCTCTGTGGCTTATGTTTTCTCTGCTCCACTCTGGCTTATCTCAGCATTGTGATGCAGGCACAAATTTTATTACAAAGGAGATTTCATAAAAGCACAGCATTTGATGACTTTGCAGCAGCCAAAGCAGGAGTGTGTGCTGCTTAGTATGACTTTGGGCTTCATGAATCAGCAGGCTTTTAGATTCTCATATAAATAGCTCTGACACTGAAAACAAAAGACAAACTTCTAGACGCAACTCCTTGACATATAGGCTGCTGCTGCTGACACGTTTAATTTATGATTCTGCTGCAGCTGTGTAGAAATACTACTCATTTATATCCCATAATGCACTGTACTAAACAATGGTCATTTTAGGGAGCGCCTGACGTGTCCCTTGAGGCATCGCCAGCATCATTACTGAAATGTGCCGCGGGATGATTTCGCAATAATAACCATTTTGCTACTGCCAAGCAATGCATCTACATTTCCCATAGTGCTCTGGGGTTATTTTGTGAGATGATCATTACCAGTCTTGTGCCTTTGCCTAAAACAGCACTTTTTGTTCATGTTCTGAATGTGGAGGCTTTGATTAGCCACAGACACTTCAGTATATTTTACAGTGTGCTTTCATTTAAAGGACAGATTTTCTTCTTTAGTGGCTTGAGACTTTCAGACAAAATGTGCCATAGAAGCATCTGTGCCCTTCTGTCCCCACCCACTATCTTTAATAGTCTACCATTCTGTTACTTGGCATCGGGACCTTCCCACAAGTCCTTAGCTCACATCATGCAGTCGATACTTTAAGCTTGTAGCTGACTCTGCTCAGATAAAATGTCCCAATTGTATAGTAGGTGAGACATTGAACTGTGTATGGTAATATTGCAGGCCACTGAACAACTGTTAAACCTTTTCCTAAACAACAGGGGACACTGGATGCAGGGACAGTCTGTTGTTTCTTTTTTCTTCTGAAATGCAACAAAGAATTCTGCACATTTTACTATCTGTTTTACTTGCATATTAAAGCTAACAGACTCACTCCAGATTGATGTGTGTCACTCTAAATTGAGTTCTACATATTAATAATCTGGACAGAAAACCATAACACCATGGTGTTGAATCTGCCAAAAACTTACATTAAACCACATGAGTGGAAACCACAGATCTCTTTCCCATTCATGAATGTACAAATTCTGTGCATGCACAATTTTCAAAAATCAAAGTAGTCTAATTCTGTTAAAATGGGTCAAAGTACTTCTATTTGCCGCCATGTTTTTTTTTATTATTGTTTAACAGCATAGCAGGCTTCTCTCAGCTTTCTCAATCTCAAGATTTTATGAATATCACAAATATCATCTATAGATACAGTGCACAAAACTGCTGACTACTGTCTGCTGGCCTTAGTGGAAATAGTTTTCCTTACCTGGGTTGAACAGTTACACAGGTATTAGTCCTCTCTGTCACAGCTTGGGTTTGACTCCCAGACGACACAAAGCCTTTCCACATGGAGTTTGCATGTTCTCCTCATCTGTATTCGTTCCATTTTAAAAAAGATATTCCGAATCTTAGTGGGACTTTCCTGGTTAAATAATTGTTCCACAGTATATTTAATAAACCAAGTTACAGACATTTAAAGATGTAATATATTTTTGCATCTTTCCATCCTTGCTTCCAAACCAAAATATCAAGTTTAAAACCTTTTATATCAGTGCAAGTTTTGCTCACTTAATGTACCCTAAGCCTCTGCATTATTCACCAATCACCACTATATGTTTTAAGCACTTTTCACAGCTTTAAGAAGTAAACCTTGTCAATGCTAACAAAGAGTTTATTAAAATGCCAAAATTCTGACAATTGTTCATTATAAGACATAGAGGGGCACAACAAACTAATTTTAACCTGAATAGGCATACATCTGTGTTGGATCAGCAATCAAGCAAATTTATGATTATGATGATGATGATGGTTATATACTACATTTTATCAAATAGATGTCTTCCAAAATGTCTTCCCTATTTACTTACAAATATATTTAAAAGAAATACTTCATTGGCCTATTGTTAAGAAACACCCATTTCTGTTTGTGTCTCTTTGAAATAGTTCTGTACCTCTGTTTCTGCAATGCAAGTTTTGATGTTTGATGGCATAAGTTTTAAAAGTCTAACGCAGCACTCTTAAGAAATCAATATGATGAGTATTTTACCACACAGCATGTCCCTTTTAGGGAGAGCAGGTGCAATAAACAAATAAATTATAGACAAACCTTCTACTGACAGCGAGAAGTTGTTCTTAATTGATCCACTCAAGCGCATGAGTGAAAGAGTTATGCAGAGACATATACCGAAACTGTGCAAAGTAAATTGTATTTGATCTTCACAACCGTGCGTGCCCACAGTGCAGCTCTGTGTTAGTACAGGCTGTCCCCATTGTTCCCTTTGAAGGACCATTAGGTGTCCGGGCGTGGGCTCCTCTGTCACACCAGCCTTATGTCCAGCTGCAGAGTTCTTTGGCAGTCGTGCAAAGCTACATCAACTGGAAAATGAGAGGTGAAGAGTGAGGAGGAGGTGAGAGGGAGGAGAAGGCAACAATGTGCTGACAATGCAACCTGCCTCTGCTCAGAGCCTCTCACTGTAATGAAACTGCGAGAAGGGAGACAAGGAAGACAAGGAGGAGCAGGTTGGTCACATTAAAAACCATTATGTGTGGTGTTTGTGCAGAGTCACATTAATGTGAATCACACAGACTTAGAAATGCTAGCCGCTTTGTACTGAGCTGTGCTTTTAGCTTCTGCCGCTAAGGAAAGACTTTTATGTGTAATCTTTGCTGTGTCACCTCAGCGTCACAGACTGGCAATGACATGCGATATAGTATGAATCACAACATATCGAGGTAGACCCCCAGCCATACCGATATGGTCAATTTGATAATTTAAAAAATGACCAATGAGCCTATATACATTGTGGTATCAGAATTGGTTATTTAGCCCTTTTTCTGGAATCACATTTTAGAATTGTAGCATTTAGGACTGGTAGTCATTTGTAATGTATTCATTGACAAATTCCTTTTTTACATTATAACAATTTATACAGTATAGAACAGCAGCAAAATGGAGTTGGTTAGCTAAAAGTTTAGAAGCAAATCATTGTCCAACTGCATTTCATCTAAAGCATTTTTAGCCTTTTTCAGGCACTCTTAGTGTGAGATAAATGTTAAGATTAAAAAGACACATATTCCCCATTTTAGTCAATTTAACGGTCAGCAGAGCATGTCTTTAGTTGACTAAGAACTTCTTTGGTCGACTTCAGCTCTGTTAACTATAATCTCCATTTAAGAATGTATCTTTCAAGTCCATGACATTTTGCTTAGAAAACAAAGCCCAGATAGCCTGCTGTAGTCATGCAAGGAAGCACTGCAAGCTGACACTCCCATCAAGTCAATAGCATTAATTTAATTTGTCCGACTATATACTGAACATAGCAGAAGCAATTTTCCATCACTAATTAGATGAGAAACACCATATTGTTTGCACAGCTCTTGCCACCAACATTGTTGATTGGTGATATAATTGTGTTTATATTATGACTCTCACAACTGTAACAAGGCAGCAGCTCTTACATTTTGAAACAATGGCCTATGGCTGAAATGTATTTTCTTCTGTAGAAATATACTATGTTGAGTTGAATAGTGTTACGGCCATGGATGTGGATAGTGAAAAGCACTCTAACTGGCGTCCTAAAAATGTGAAAAACAGAACTTTTTAAAGTATCCAAAACATACATTTATTTTGTTTTCTTTTGTGAGTTTATAAGAGAGCAAAGCAAATGTTGGTGTCAACATCTAGTTCTATTATTAAATGTAGACAAGCTAGGTTCCTCCTAAATACAATGAATTTTTACTCATTTTAGGTTATTGCAAGACAAAATTCTTTTACTACCATGCACTATAATGACAGAAAAATAATGTCGTAGTGTCATGGAGATGCATTGGAACACTTAAGACGGTAGCTTTTATTCATTCATTCATTCATTCATTTTCTACCGCTTAATCCGTTAGGGGTCGCGGGTGACTGGAGCCTATCCAGTGACTTTGGGCTTAGGCGGGAACAGCCGGTAGCTTTTATCTGAGGATAAACTGAGAGATTTTTTTCTGTTCAGTAAAAGTAATTTCACTGCTGAGAGGAGCCACAGGAGAAAGTGTATGAGGGTGTATCCGAGTGGAGACAGTGACAGATGATAGAGAATATGTCAGAGAGTGACTGGAGTGCCTAATACAGGACTAAACTGCTCCTGTCGCTGCTTCATCTTCGCTTGCACTAACTTTGAACTTTTCTCATCTCTTTTGTATTATATAAGGTTACAAAATACTATTTTTTATATAAATAACGTAAGAAAATAACACGTTTTTATATCTACTTTGTTTGGACAATAAGAATTGAAACAGGCGTCAAACGGACATCATCAGATTAAAAATCATACAGTGAAATTGTTATGGTGAGATATGGATATGCACATCTGTAACACTGTTCTAGTTAAATAGCAGGAGTGGATACAGAGAGTCCTTGTTGTGTCCACTCATTTAGGATTCGTCCTTGCTTTGCTGACTGTGAGTTTTGATTGGTCAAGGGCTTTTCCTCCGTAAATCATTTAGCTCAGAGAAGCTTAAACTACATGTCAGCCTGACTCCTTTGGCTCTCCTGCCCTGATCAATGTGAGCACAGTCAGTGGATCTTAAGTTCAAAGTTGCATAATCGTCTGCATTTTGACTTGTTTTGAGTTCATTTTCAGATTTCATTTCTGAAATATGAAAATAAACCTTCAGCAATGCATAGTTTTAATTAGTGTTGCTTTGAAAAGATGCCATCAAACATAATTATAACTTATGGCGCTATGCTGTAGTTATTATTTTGAATATTGTAGCACTAGAAGTGATTATGTGATCTGTGCTAAGTGGAAAAAGAAAGAAAGCTGCATCTAAATTCAAAGCAATGTTGCTTTGACGTATGAGAGCTGCCTTGGGTCATTTCTACATATATAGGGGAAAATGCAGAATAAAAAAGCACTTATTTTCCTTTGTCAGCCCACATAATAAGCAATTAAGTCATGAAATCATCAGGGTGAGGGGGCTTGCTCCAGTCACCGTGCCTCGGTGTAGCCGCTTTGAATCCTGTCTTAAGGCAATGTACAAGAGTGTTTATGCCTCTGAAAAATGAATAATGAATATTTACTAATCAAAATCATAACATCCCTCAAAAATTAATATACAGTGAATCTTTAGAATGTAGTTTTGCTCCTTATATTTTTGTGCTGCATTTAACACTGAAGAAGCACATTTATGTAGGTGTAGATTTATCTTTGACCGTTGGTGTCACTGGCAGTTTATCCTTGAAGTTGTCTGAGCGGCACATATTTCATCCTCTGTCAGTTGTAGATCTTTCTGCTTGTTTCTCTCTTTTCTTCCCCAACTCTTTCCCTTGCGTTTTACCAACATCCCGAGGCTGCGCATCTGAAGAGATTCAATTTAAAAACCCACTTGCATACTTTACAAGGCCAACCTGTTTTAAGCCCGGTGAACTGCTATTGTTGAAAACTGATCCCATTGGCACTGCACTGCTTTGCCCCCAGTCACAGTAATGCACGAAGATTCTTTCAGCATACTTTTGTTTAAACAAGTCCACACCTTTTTGTCAAATGTCATTGTGGTTTCACATTCAGCACAGCAACAAACTTCTGCAGCAGTCAAGAGCCATTGTGCCATATCCATGCATGTATTTTGCAAACAAGCACTGCTTAATGTTTTGCTCCAAAACAAGCCACTTTTACAGATTCAGAAACATAGAATATGTTAAATACGATGAATTTGAAAATAGACTAGTGATGTTTTAGTTCCTTCAAGTCTCTTTTTCTTAGTTATGAAAACATAGCAAAAATAAAAGTTGCAAAAATAAAAGTTGCAGATACTGTTGTCAAACAGAGACAATAAGAAATGAAAAGCAAATTTGTAAGGCGGTGTGGACAATAAAACCAATTTTACATTAAAAAATTTGGAAAAAGTCTGCATGGTGGCAGAGAGGTTAGCACTTGCCTCACAGTAAGGTTCAACTCTCATCACTTTTGTGATGTTTACAGATATTTCACATTTGTCTGATATTTAAACCTTAACCAAAAGGTTTAAAAACAAGTTTTAACACATTCCATTGGATTGACATAATAGCATCAGAATTTATGAGATACAATATTTGGTCAATATTGCCCAGCACTATTCTTAAGATTGTGCCATCATAATCATAATCACCAAATGTCCTGACCTACTTTAAAGAAAAAACATGAAACCAGTGCATAATCACAACAAATCTCGTGTCTATTCCTGACTGCACACATTAAATAATAATACCTTCCTGAAGGCAACACGCTAGATATGAGCAATAGAATTCAATACAAAAAATAAATAAATTAAGCCAAGACAAAATGTTTCAAATTCATATCCACAGACTTTTTATTTTCCTTCTTTTAAACACTGTTATTTATTAACTTTATCTATCCAAGCGTGAGAACGCCATTGATTGGCATTTCCATAACTGACTCGTCTTCCCCATGATTGATCAGGTTAGGAGCGCAGAAAGCATAAAACCTGCTAGCACGCAAGGAGAATTTCATGCAATAAAAAAACGGCTCTGTTAAGCACCAACATATACGCAGGTATAGATTTTTGTGTGGTGTGTGTCTTAGCTGTGCGCTTTGAACAAAGGGAGCAAAGATAGTCTAAGCAGACACGTGACCAATTTAGCTCATGATTTAAACATGTGAGAGCTATATTGTAGGATTGGACATTAAAGCTTCTGCTGCCTTGGCACAGACTACTTAGCACAGAGAAATCATCTTCTTAAGGGTTCTGGGACACAATGTTTGCCTTGATATGAACATAAGGCAAAACTGTCTGTTTACGCCTTGCATCTTTTTTATTTCTTTCTTCTTTCTTCTCAACATACATAACAAATCCAGTATATATTTTTGCCTAAGACATTTTTTTCTTCATTTTTTAAAGCTGCTCGCTATAGGTTAGTTGCTCTTTCCAATGCACCCACGTCTAAGCGTGTTTGACGTCTACCTAAACTACATTTATATGCAGTGAATCTCTTAGTTGGAACACTTTGCAGAAGACTGGGGCTAACAGTCACATATTTGAGTCAGAGTTTTGTCTGGGCTCCTGTCACATTCATTCTCTTCCCTCATTTCAGTTCTTCACTGTCATAAGGGATCTACCGCTAAACTGTCACAGCAGTATGTCAGGGCACTTTTGTGCAATTATAAAATACATTGAACATGCAGGAAAGACTATTCTGGCATCAAATTAAGCAGTTTTACAGTGAGAAAGAATATGCTAATTTTTAAAACAATTGTATTCAAAATTTTCATTTTGAATACATTTGTTTAGCATTATTGAAGACATTTATATGATGTTTAAAATGTATTTTAATGAAAAAGTGTTTTTGATGACATTCTAAGGGGCATATCTAAGGTGGTTAGTCAAACTTGTAAAAAATATATATTATTTTTTTAAGTTAAACAACTAATTGATTAATCAAAAGAAAAAAATAAACAAATAAATCAAGTGCCAAATAATAATTAGTTGCAGCTGTGTATAATATACAAGGTTTGAAGTAAGTATAACATTTTAGATTTTGAAAATGATCAGATGTTCATGGATGCCTGCCTGGTGTTTAAAGTTTTGAATGGGCTTGCCCCTCCCCCCTTAACAGATTTTATAAGGAAAAAAAACATTGTTGGAATGGGCACCAGGGCAATAACTAGAGGAGACTGCACTGTACAAAGGCGCAGAACTAAATTTAGCCAAACAGTGGTGTCTATTAGAGGCACAAAAGTATGGAACAAGCTGCCAGAGCAGGTTAGAAACTGTAGTAATTATTCAAACTTCAAAACATCTCTCAAACAATGGCTGAAAACAAACCAGTCCTGCAGCCACAGATGAACTTTTCTTGGGCACTTTAGACTCTGGCCTGTCGTTTATATTGTAAATTTATTCTAGTGTCAGAAATGTGTCGTGCATGTAAATTTGTGTTTTATGTATTGTATATGTTTTATCCTGCCTTAGGACAACGGATGAAAGTTAGCATTCTTGCTAATTCCGGCATATTTATGTTGAAGCTGCTGCTGAAACATTGATTAATATGCACTGTCCTAATTCAAATAAATAAATTAAAAAAAAAAGAGAGAGAGAGAATAATACTGTACTTGAATGAATAAAAGCAATCACTTTCATTTGAGACATCTTTTTTGACTCAAATATTTTCTTACACAGGCACGCTTGTAAACAGGACAAAAACTGTCACTAAATTACTGAGACAAATTACAGATAAGAGTACAAAGTTATCTGTGCAGAGGCATATGATCATATGCCCTTTTGCTTTGTCTAACAAACCAATTCATTCAGGAAAAACAGATTAAATGCAAATAGATCTGGATTACCTGAAGTGACATAGTAATTCAGTACCGGTGCTGTTATGATTTTATTAGAAACATTGCATAAAATATTATTGTTAAAAAGGCCTTATAAAAATTGACTTTGAAATGTTGGCTGACACAATCTCATTGTGATCTTACCTGGTTTCAAAAGTATTTTTCATGACTTAGTTTTGCTTTTGATGGGTCCCGTTGACTTCCTGCCTGGGTTACAGTTATTACCAACAGTTTCCAACCTCTCTTTGTCCCGCCTTCAGATTGTGAACCTGTTTGCGGGTAGATCCATTTTAAAATGGCAGACTAGCTACAGGCAGTGTCTTCTTCCGGGATCTCATTTGGGGCGATTTATGCTGATGCAGTGCTGCTTATGTCCTCCTCAGCAGCTCTCTGGCTCCACTCCACCAGAGGACCGACCCTTGAACTCACTTGTCACAAGCTCCAATATATTTCACCTCACCTCCTGCACGCGCTGATGACGCAGCACGAGTCCTTCCACCAAGGTTAATGAAAGTCACCACCACAGCAGTGCAGCGCTACCACTGTTAGCTTTTCTGTTTACTCTCCAGTCCCCTCTTACAGATGTTAGGTTTGATGTCACAGCCCAGATCACAGTGCAACATATGTTCAGGGCCTGCAGTAAACACAACCGCAGCAGGACTTGTACAATTTACTCATCACTCACGCACTGAATAAGCACATTTTAAAGATAGGACATGCTGTTTGTGTCTTTGCTTTGGCCTTACAGCAGGTGCATGGGAGGACACCACCCTCTGATATTTGTCATGAATGTGTAAGCAGCAGTCAGCAAAAACACTGTGAAAACAAAATCTCCACAGCTGCTCTTAGGTAAAGGCAGACTATTGCTGTACTTGAATGTTTGCTGCATAAATGCATTTTCAGGGCAAAGAGAGTACGAAGCATCCCTGCAAGGCAGCACAGCAGTGCTCCAGTAATAGGCTGTACATCTATGACAGGAGGATCCATAGTCTCTCATTAATATGGATCTTTGAACTCTTGAGGCTTAAACTTAAATAATGGGCAATGTGCTGCAGAATTAAACAAGAATAAATCGTTTCACACAATATCTAAGTTTCAAAGTATCCAAGGCAACTAAAATCAAAAGAATCAAAAATCTTAATAAAAAAAGTATTATATGACTAGAGACAGTGTGGGTTTGTTGGTGGCCATCTTACAGGTGAGGCAAGGAAGCCTTAAATTCATAGATTAAAGTGTATAAATTAACATAATGATATATTTCTGGTCGTAATCACATTGAGAGTTCCATTTGTCTGTAACTGGGTATTTTTCTACCTAATTGTGAACATACATTTTCAGCCACTGGTTTAGATTTTATGCAGAATTAAACTGTATTTGTTTGTCATTGTTGCAGCTATTACTATAAAAAAAAAACTATTTACTACCTAAAATTAAAAGTATATTTTCTAAAAAAAAATCCACAGGTTTAATTACCAAAGTAATAAAGGTAAAAATCAGGTTGAAAAGGTTGACTTATTTTGTAGAATTTTCAAATGCAAGATGACTGCCAACAAACTGCTAGTTGTTCTCTCTAGTCATTAAAATCTCTTTGATTGAATCTGCTTGGATTTTCAGTCCAAGCCAGGAAAGGTCAAATAGAACTGAGCTACATTTTTGACAAAACTGTATAAAAGTATTTTAGCCTGCTGCTTATTTTCGTGTCAATATGGTTCAGTCAGCTATAGTAGAACTACAGTATATCTCCATGGGAATATTTCCACCTCCAAAGAGTGACGTTCAATACTAACACCCAGAATGGCTTGTTTTCTTTAGCTGCAGCAGAATTATACAGACTTACACAAGAACAAATTAGGACTAATGAGGTTTTATAGAAAAAGTTGACCAAACTAGTCCACATACATGTTAGGCAATAGACATCTGTGTATTTGGAGGGATTATTTGTTAATAAAACGGGGAATGCCTGCACAACTGGATAGCAGAAAGAGCTGCAGCTGATTGACACAAGCTATAGCAGCAACACTAGCCAGCACTGTTGTCAGCTAACTACAAGAGTTTATCACTGCGTGCAAAAACACGAAAGTTATGCTGCTAAATCAACATTTGTGAATGAAATTTGTGATATTGCCACACTGAAAATGACATTTGAAGAAATGGTTATGTACAGTGTGCATGAAGCATCAGCAAGACTTCTCGGTGGGATCAAAGGAGAGCTGTTTACAATAGATTCACACATGCAGGACACAGAGACATAGTACTGTGTGCTATCAGTGACAGCATGTGCCATCTTATGAATAATCCCTGTGAGCACCTTCTCTGCAGCACAGATGCGGGAACTTTTTCACTTTATCACACTTAAATCCAGCACCTCCAATAGATTATTGGGTGTCAGTTTATCAGGCACAATGAAAAATAAGGAAACTCTACATTTGGACTTAGAACAAAAGGACCATAGTACAACACAGACAACTCTCCCTCCAAAGGAACTTGTTTTTCCAGCCATATCTATTTTTGTGCGAGAAAGCCTCTCCTGAAGTTGAGGGTAAAGGCATCAGACTTTTCTTCTATTTATTATTCATCACTCATAGAAGCTCTATTTTAAAAATGATGGTTGTTAAAATACCTTCTCCCAGCTTATGCTCTGTCAAGTGAAATGAATAGGGTGCAGGAGAGCATAGCGGATGCTGGGCATAGTAGAGTCTCTTCAGATGTACTGTATTTGCCTCTAAAACACTGTAGAGTCATTCAATAAACATTTTTATATAGGTGCATTTTCTTAGATATAGACTGAATATGTATATGCATAAAGTACTTTTTTTAACTTAAATTGCTACCTTTTCAGCCAATACGGGCATTAGTTAAAATAAATGTTCAGCTAGCAAGACTTTGGCTGGACCCTATGCCTGTCTGCTGATCACGTTTGTCTTTGTAAAGTGTCAGTACCAATGTAATTGCTTTTCTGCAGTTTGTGATAATTATTTAAACTCCACTCAGTCCAGATTCCGGGCTTATAAATGTGATCATTTTTCATCTCACCTACTGTAGCATTTTTTAATACAGTAGGCAACTATAAATCAATGAATGCACAATGTTTGTTCTGCTGCAGTAGCAGATTTTATTTTGTTTTTTCTCTCTCATTTGATGCCTAAAAAGTTTTAAGATGCTACAGCATAAAGCAACACTGATATACTCTTATTTTTACTTAAAATAACAGAAGTGGTAGGACAACGACAAGGATTAGGATCACAGTAGCCAATGAATTAACTAATTTTCCCGGACACTGACATGCTCTCACACACAGGTCATTTTAAGCAACATTATCAACTGATCCAACTTACATTTCTGGTTAAAAACAGCTGGTGCAAAAACACAAAAAGTGGCATGCATTTATGTCAACTTGTTACTTCTATCTGTTGTTGGCACATCTTATTTACAATATTACGATGAACTTGAGATTAACACAGACAGTTAAAGCCACACTAACTGCATGTTAACCCTTGTTCTTGTGTATGTGTGTTGGGTGTTTGTGCTAAAGATTGTCACTTTTTTTATGAATATTATGTTTCTATCAAGCTTTTGTCATACACAAAATATCTGGTGGTTTATGGTGTTAAGCATAGCAATAGCACAGAGCAGGAAGCAGGGTAGAATGAGGGAGGCCACACACAGACAGGTAAATCCAGGCAGCGTCAAGACGAGGTCAGAGCTCACCACGGATGCAGCAGCACCCTGACTCTGAGTTTTCTCCTCCTTTCTGCAGCGATGACCAATCTCCAGCGCTTTCTGGTGGGGAGGAGGGGAAGGGAAGTGAAGGCGAGGGGGAGAAGTTTGAGATCCAGACACAACCCCAACCAGAACCTCCCCAACCACAAGTCACGCCACAAGAAGAGAAACCGCCTCCGCCAGTGCCGCAGAGCAAACCCGACATCCAACCGCAAGTCCAAGAAGAACCGAAGCCGCCTCCAGGACCACACCCAACACCCCCTCCTAGTCCTGAGCCTGAGTCTGAACCAGAATCTGTCCCGCAAGTTCAAATCCCAAGCCCCATAGAACCACCACAAGAACTGCCACAAGAACTGCTGAAGGATGTCACACCAGCAGAAGAGGAGAGGAAAACAGAAGAAGTAGTTGAAGAAGCCCCTGCAGAGGTCAAGACGAAGCAAGAAGATTCTAAACTGCCTGAAGAGGAAGATGAGGACGAAGGGAGCACAACCAAAGCAGGCATGGCAGGGAGGAGAGCCAGTCTGCACCACACGGCATCGCCTCTCAGGGTGCAGCGAAATGGGGCCGGATCGCATCCCAAAACGTCCGACTATGAGCTCTCTCTTGACCTCAAAAATAAGCAGGTAGGGTGTCGGTGTTGAGTGGTTTAGGGGTGGGCTAGAGGAGAGAGTGTGGATGTGTGTGTCAGTAGTGAACAGTTTGTCGTTTGGTTTGTGATTGAGTTTACACTGGGGAGGGAATCAATGGAAATGTGGTTTTGTCTTCTTTTTTTCCCTTTAAAGATGAACTGAGCTTCTAAATCATAATCATTGCCATATTAGCCCCATTCATATTCCCTTTGCATTATCAATACATCGCATATTTTAAGATTTTCCCATTGACGTGATGAATTCCTCAATATAGGCCACATTTTAAACTAATTTGGATAACAAATAACCAACCCTCAGTGACAGTATTGCACATGTTGATTTCATACAGATGTCTGCTGTGGTGTCAAAAGTTAGGCAAACATTTGTAGCCATTAGGAAAGATTGTTTTATGTTTGTCTGACGACGTGCCGTGTTTTTTGTCCTGTTGCTGTTCATCAGGTCTTCACACGCTATCTCATACATCACTTCTAATCCACCTACCCATGCATTTCCATTGTCATTCTTCAAACCATCACTCTCATCTCCTCTGTGGACTCAGAGTCAGGTAAGGTAGCCTCGCTTTGCCTGTCCTCATTACACACAGTTACATTTGGTTAAACTTAATAATAGAATAGCTTACCAAAGCAATACGCGGAACAAGACTCTCCCTACCAAGTAAATGAGGACATATTTTTTTGAGATCGTATCTTTTAACTTTCTTTCCCTTTTCTCTCCCCTTTCATTTTTCTCGAGTTTTGACTTCATGTCCTAATTCATCATTTTCCTATCTGAGTCTACAGGTCCTTACTCATCCACAGCTATTTCCAGTCTCCCAATCTGTGATCGGAAAAGCTAACCCCTTTATAAGGTTGTCGACGAGCCTTGAGATAGTTGATCAGTGAGATTGATCATCTGTCATTGCGTTTCGGGGGAGGTGCTACCAACAATCAATGTCAGAGTAATTGGATCTGCACAACGCTACCTTGATTTGCTGCGAGGGAAGCATTGACTTAAACGTTAACTTCTGTCAAGCCTCCCACTTAACCTTAGTTATCCATATTGTTCAGTGCAATCCAACAAAGCATAAAGATAAGAACATACAACATATGAACGCAACACTGAATTGAGTCGTTGTGGGAACTTCGGTAGAGAATTATTACATAGGGACATGTAATGTGTCCTCACTCAACACAAAAAACAAGATATTTAATATAAAATAAGCATCACAATTCTAGCCACAAACGCGTATGAAAACCTTATCCACTTTATAAGCTAGTTGTGATGGGATCTTTTTGTTGTATCCAGCCTTAAGACATACAAGTACAAGGATTAATGATTCTTGTGACAAATTGTATTGTCTTGTATAATGCAACATAATTTGCAACCATTTTCGTCTAAACTAATTGCAAAGTGTGAATCCAAACAACACGTTTTGTGAGTTTGTAAACAATAATAATTTCAACATTAGCTGAAAACAAAAACTCAAGATTTCACAGATGGCACTGTTTTAACAACCTGAAATAACTCTGGATCTTCTTGAGAAAACTTTTGAATTTCCATTATGTTTCTACCTAAATCTCTGGCTCTGTATAATTTTCCCTTTCCACAGCTCTTTGAACTCATTGCTAAGGCCTACCTATTTTAACTTCATTTGCAAATGTACTGAAAGTCATTAAGGGAAAGGCTACAGGGGTATGTCCACAGTGTCTGCAAACCATTGTTTCAAACATATGATAAAGTCATTGTTAATGAAAAAGTCCAGGTTAAATGATTGCTGCAAAGACATAATTACTGCTAAGCTTAGCACATTTATTACAGCTATCCAACAATGTTATTCACAAATATAAAGAGTTCTTAAAATAGTCTAAAGCTAAAGTAGCAGCACAAAATCAAGTATGTTGTTTTTACCCACTCAAACCTGTATTTTAAGCAATTTGCATTTTAATAGTTTTATGCATTTAAGACAGCATTACCCTTAAAATGTATGTTTATTTCAACATGGCTACTGCAATATAGCAACAAGCTGGATTAAGCAGTGTTACATGACCATTTTGTGGACTAAGCTTTCCTGAGCAAAGCTGCCAACATGATCTTGGTCCACACCACTTTGTCGTGATGACATATGGGACTAAAAGAACAGGAAAAAATAAGTGTTGCCATTTTCAGCCAAAAATCACATCATATTAACTTATGACGTAAGAGCCATTTTATAAAAAATGTAAATACAGACCCTCATGTGTCATTGATTATACCTTTATAGCAGACAAAAGCATAACATGTATTTAAGTTACTTGCAGGATTCCAAAACATATAAATTTAATGTATCTATAGCAAATACTAGCATAACAATAGATTGGTGCTGGGGTGTTTGTTTCTCAAATGTGCTCATGTTTTGATCTACAATCATCTATTTCTGAATTGCAAGCTCAAATGTATGAAATAGTTCAAATCTTGCAGTGACGTCAAGTCTTATCGTCTGCATTTTGTAATCCAGTCAGCATTAGTTGTGTCCCAGTTTTGCTCTTATATAATCACCTCATTAATCATGCTGATTTTTCTGTGCTCTGAACGCAGCACATATGAAAACTAATAATTGCAGATTTGCATTTTAGCCTTCAGTTTTTGCGCCCTCTGAGATGGGATAATGGGCACATTTAGAAGCTGAAACCCACAAACTACCCATTAGCAGTGACAAGACAAATGTAATTGTTTATATCCATAACCAAAATGTACTTTGGAGAATAACAACATACACAGAATTGTGTGGGGGAGGCACTTAGTAACTTTTTAAGTAATCTATATCCAATCAAGTAGCCTACAAATTTTGATTTATTTTTTTTTTACATCTCATAATTGTCAAACTACTAGATTTCAGGTGAAGGTTAGTTTAGGTTAGTGGAGTTAAAGTGATTATAAATTCTTTTGATCATTGAATGTCCTTCCACATTAAATATTTACATTCACCATTAGTAATTTATTATTCTATCTTTCCCGTCTGTCATTTTGTCTTCCATTGTTCATTCCCTCTTTGTTCCATCAGATGGGGTTTGTCCAGTGCCTCACAGGGAGCAGAACATGGGTCACTGCTGTGCTGGTTTGTCCATCACAATCGATTGGGAGACCCTGACAGAGGAGAGGTGCCATGGTGGCTCTCCCTGAGTAATCTCTCTCCATCAGCGCTTAGTGAAGTGATCAGAATCAGCAGTGACAGAGGGATAACAGGGATTCACTTGCACCATTTTGGGCCTGGACATTTTCCTCACCTGCCTGCTTCTTTTCTTCTAAATATTTCCTAGGATAAGTCAGCCCCTTCTACTTTCTAATTTCAAATGTAGAAGAGTTTAGAATTAGATCATGTTTTTCAAATAACAGTCCTCTTTTGGGACATGCTACTTAAAGAAGTTTTCACCCTGGTGTGTAATGCACACCAGGGTGAAAACTTAATATCAAAATCATGCCCATCAGAAATGTAAGGCACAGGACTGATCCAGACAACAAAATGTCTTAATCATTTATCTTGATGAACCAGGGAACTGCTGCTCATAATTTTTTTTAATATTTAGTAATAATCTAATTTTAGTTTGTTTTATATGGACACAGCAATTGGTTGAGATGAACCAGACGCATTGTTTCAAGTGTTGTATCATAAATATCAATACCTACATACCTACATATCAAAAGTCTCAAAACATCTGTTGTCTTCTGTAGATTGTTCTAGTAAATGTTTTAAGTAACTTGAAGTGCTAGCTTACTCAGGACAAAAACAAAAACTACAGGAGAACAAGACTCAATATTTTTAAAAGACAAAGGCAAGAACAAAACAACAAAATATTGAATATGAGTTGTAGTATTAATTCTTCTAACAATAAACACCATTCTTAATAATAATATGAATATGAAAACGAATATGAGTATGAATATGAACAATAATATGAATAATAATTTGAATAATGAAAGTGCAAAAACACCAGCACCTGCTTGACTTAGGTTATAAACAGCTGCCATACTTGATCAAATCCAGTGTATTCGTGACTTTTTCATTCTAAAGGTCACCCGCTGCCGAAGTCCCTGAAAGGCGTTTGGAGAAGGAACACCTTAATAAATACAGAGGTTACACTTACATAACCTCTCTGACCATCTTTACAATGTCTTAAGTCAAGCTATTTTTACAGCATTGGTGAGGGGTAATAGATTTTCAGGGTGGATGGAAAACAGCATCCACTGAGTTGTCCCTTTCAAACAGTGGTGCATCCTATTCAGAAAGCACCTTAATATTCTCACTTCGTCCCGCTTGGCTCACAGTGCTACTGCAGTGAAATGTAAATGCTGTAGATAAGATGGATTCTCAGTGTCATTGGTGTATTCTAAAGAGCTTTGCATGTGATTGCGTATCTCTAATGACAATGATCGAGGCAGTATCGACTTGAACTTACCACTTACCACAAATTGCCATGCCTCGAGATATTGCAGCCAATCAGCACCTCCTTGCAGTCAGTTGTGTGGTCAATTGACCTTCACCAAGGAAAAAATAACAATAAAAGGTTAGTCATTTCAATTTAGAATTAAACAGTACTCAACTTAAAGCTACTTTTTACTTACTGTCGCCACAGCAAATAGTGTGCCTTGTGTATATTAATTGTCAAAAGCATTACGTCATCTCTTGTTCTGTCCTCTCTCCTAATCTTAAACAATATGTTGGTGGAAAGAACAGCTTGTGCATCAATATTCTAAAATCAAATCTCAGATAATTCCCCTCTTAAGGTAAAAACATATTTTGTCTTTTTTATATACAAATTTTACAAAAGGGCATTTGGCTTATAATAAATTAGATCACAGTGAGGGGTACACGCATTGATTGAGCTTCAATAAAAGGGATTTCAAAATGAGCAAAGCGGTGTATGGGCGAGATAAGGGCTCTTCCACAACTTGATTGTTCTGGGAAACTCAAAGAGGTTTCATCCTAGTATTTGAGCAGCTGCCAGACAAACGTGGCTATATTACATCTCTATCTATTTCCCACAGCATTTGGGCAATTTTTCACAAGAAAGATTAATAGCTTTTTTCAACGTTTAGACAATTTTGATTTGTCTGCAGAGAGCCTCTACGGGACATGCGAAGATAATGGGTTGTATTTGATGAAGAAATTAATCATAACTCAGCAAGTTTTCATAGAGTTTCAGTGAACTCAGGTATGCGTAGTTATTTAGTATGTAATATATGTCAATAAACTTATAACTGAAACTATCTTATATTCTTTTACCATTTCATTTGATGCATTAGCATTCCCTCTTTTAAATCGCAATTCCTTGTATCAGAGCTGTGGACAATCCTGTCGAATAAAAAATTATCACTACAAAAACAAAACTAAGGACGTGATCATTTCCAGCTCATCCATGTCCTTCATTCATAGCCAACAATCATCTCATTGAACCACACCACTGCACACAACAGTTCAGTTTATTAGCCATTTAACCTTTTGTGCTAATAATTATCAGTGGCAGCCTGTCAATGGACCAAGCTAATTAATGTGTTTGTTTTTTTTTCTATTCTCTTTTAGATCGAAATGTTAGAGCAGAAGTACGGCGGGCATTTCATCTCTCGCCGTGCCGCCTGCAAAATCCAAACCGCCTTCCGTCAGTACCAGCTCAGCAAGAACTTTGAGAAGATCCGCAACTCCCTCCTGGAGAGCCGGCTGCCCAGGCGGATCTCCATGCGCAAAGTCCGAGTCCCCAACACCGAAGGCTTTTCCGCTGAACGAGCCCTGGCTGAAGGCTGCAACTTGGCAGGCATACCTCTTGTGCGCTCCCCCTCTCTTCCCGCAACAGTGGGAGGCACTCTGACTGATCTGGAAGATTCCTTCACGGAGCAAGTTCAGTCACTGGCCAAGTCTATTGATGATGCTCTGAGCAACTGGAGTCTCAAAACAATGTGCTCTTTGCAGGAAGGAGGGGGATATCAGTTCACGTCGGAAGCAGGAGGTGGAGGGGAAAGTGGTGGTGAGTCGCAAGGTCCTACAGATCCAAGTGAACTGTCAAGAAGTGCCAGCAAGCTGATGATGGCCATAAGAGATGTGACCGTTCAGATAGACAACGAGAATATCACAGTTTCGTCATCCGTAGTGGAGACTTCCGCTTCGGTAAACCTTACCAGCTGCACACAACAACAAGCTACTTCAACAGCCCCTCCACCTTCCGCCACACCTCAAGAACAACCACCTCCTCCTCCTCCTTCTCAAGCCCCTTCTAAAACAACTGTTCCACCACCCGTGCCCCAAGAACCTCCACCACCTCCCCAGAAACAGAGATAGGAGATATTGGTGAAGAAGATGTGGAGTTCCCTGCTCCACCTCCCAGCGAAGAAGAGCTGGAGCAACCACCTCTAGATAAAATCCCCCAGCAGAGGATACAGTAATCCCCGCCCCGCCACCTCCACCCCCCATACAGCCAATAAAACCACCTCCGTCGGCAGCTGCACACCAGCAGCCTGCAACAGGACAGTCTCCGGTGGTAGAGACGCTGGAGGTGAAAAGGTGTAGCTCGGAGATGGCTGATAACAGTTCCGAGCAGATGAGCAGTAGTAGCGCTTCCACAGAGGCACGATCTACATCTGAGGCCTCGTCGAAAGAGGCACTGCAGGCCATGATCCTGAGCCTGCCCCGGTACCACTGTGAGAACCCGGCCAGCTGCAAGTCACCCACACTGTCCACAGACATTATGAGGAAACGCTTATACCGCATCGGGCTCAATCTATTCAATGTGTGAGTAGAACTGTTGGTTATTTTTGTAAATGTTGACGTAAAACTAAGCCTGTCACTAATTAAATGCATTAGAGTCTAGTTAGGCCTAATTTTTAACTAGTCTTTCTGGTTTGGCTTTTCGTTACATTACAACAGACAGTACAGTTCTGTAATCTATATTTACAACAGTGCACTTTCCATTGATGTCAGACATTCTTCTCAGATATTTCAACATAGAAACAAACAGTTGATAACTTTGTGTAACTGATCAGACTTGGGGTGAACCAAGGTCAATAAAAACATGTAGGAATGTTCACTCTTAGGAAAAGCATGCTGAAAGAAGTGGTAATATAAAGATGTGAAGTAAAGACTTGCTTGTTACAAAACTCAAAACCGCCAAGTTACATTAGTTTTGTGAGCTTAGTTACTTCAAAAATTTAGAACAATACACAAAAGGACTTACAACTAACAATTACAATGTGTATAAAAAGTTTTTGAAATGATGTTGTGGTATATAGATAGATGAAATGATGTTGTAGAATGTCCTAAGGTAAGTGTGCACAATAAAGTAAGAAAGAAGAAGAAAGTAAGTAGCTCATATGCAATCATTAAAAACTCTTTGGCTGACCTATAATAAATATTACTGAAAATACTTCACCATGACTATTAAAATGCTCTACACTTTGTGAAATAAATGGAAGTAACCCAAGTTAAAAGAGGAGGTTTGAGGCTGGAGTACAAGACTCACCTGAACCTGATAGACATGAATCCTAAGACACCGTGATCGTGTGCATTCTGAATATGGTTCCACTGCAGCGAGTTATGTGCTGCTGATGATGTAGTTGGTTTCTGTACTCTGTGCCCATCTCTCTTGGGTCGTGCTTGAAGTTTGATGGGATGCCTCTGGGCTCACGCTAGAAGCCAAACCATTTTTCTACACAGCTCCCCATTGAGCTCACAGAACAAACAGTATCAAGCCCAGCTCCCTGATCATCTGAGGTACCTTCTGTTTTCCCAGAAAGAGATGTCAGTGCAGAAAATCAATAAGCGAGATAGAAGATGCAATCAGATGCAGTAATAGAATTACACTGTATATATTACCACTGACATGCCAGCTTTTTAAGGTCTGTCTTAATTCATTCTAAAAGCTGTGTTTTTCTTGTACTTCATCCCTTGTCTCAATGATTTAAAGAGTAGAACATTGATTTTGCTAATTATCAAATAATGATGTTCCAAAAGATTATACGTATTTGAATAAGCAGATATATGTTCCAGGAGTCACTAAGGGAACTATTAACTACAATGAAGACTCAATATAAAAAATATAAACCCGTAATTTTTTTGAGAAAAATGAGACACTAAAATTCTCCAAATTGGAGCTTTAAAACAATGTGCATATTTTATTCTTCATGACAATAGCTTTAATCTATTCATAAGACTAGACTTTGCTGCAGTGCCTTAATCAAGTTTTGTGAGCAAAGATATTCTACAATATCTTTGTATTGACCCTATTTTGTCCGCCTACTTTTCTAGGATGTGCACTTCCTGTTTAGCTGCATTTAGCCTGTAGATTTCAGTCGATGGTTTATTTTAACTGTCATTATATTTAATTAAAATCTCCCACAAGACAGACAAACAAACACGTTAGCTACCTAACAGAGCTAAACAGGAAGTGCATTTCCAAGCCAAGTGGGCGGGACAAAATAGGGTCAATAGCAGCCGAAATCTTCACTCTGCTTATAATAGAAGTTGATTAGTCAAAAACTCAGCACTGTTAATAAAGAACTTTGCATTATGTTTATATGCAGTCAAACTTTATCCAGGCTTATAGGCAATCAAGACCAGTAATTTCCCAAGCGTTCTTTGAGTTAAAACTTCAGCTCATTTGACAAATACCTAGTTAGATGATAATGACTTATTACTTAAATGCAATGCAGCAAACACAGGCTTTTTAAAAATGTTATTTTCAGAGTGAACAACTCGGTCTATCAGCAACCCCACTCGTCATCCTCTCTAATCAAACACCTCTATAGATAGTACGAGGAAGGAGAGCAGAAATGTATGCATGGGAGGAGGGGCAACAAAGCTGGAGGCTTATTAGTTCCACCAGTTCATATCCTCCCACTAATACCTGAGCTGCTGCCGTCTGTGCATTTTAAACAGGCCTGTATGCTTTAGGCAAAAAATGGGATATTTTCTACTTGTTCGAACAAAGTAATGCTTGCACTGCAAGTGTTGGCTTGGTAGGAATGACAATGTAAAGGAAACGTGTAGTTATTCCTTGCACATTTGCCTATATTTATATAATCTTAAAGTTACTATAATCGCAGCTCTCAAATGCATGTTGTTTATAGAGACTGACATCAAAAATATAAATTTATTCTTGTTAACTTCAGAAAGTCAGATTATGCACTTAACTGTCAAACCATTTCCACCGTGCTGTTTCCAATTTACATTTTATGATATGTTAGGAAAAAGTCACTTGGAATAATTACAATACTTATCTTGGCAGCAAATTTTTGATTACAGAGATAATCACTGATTTAGATGTAATACAGTTATTTTGACTATTAAAAGGCAAAGAAAGGCTCTTCAAGATTAGACCACCATTGAGCAGATGGCTGAAAAAAAAATAATAATAAACTGTGTGTGTGTGTGTGTGTGTATATATATATATATATATATATATATATATATATATATATATACATATATAGCTATAGTTGCATTCTGTGTCAAACCAGTTATAGATAGCAATGGGATGTGAAGAGCGGGCAATGAAGTGCTTCTATAGGCAATAAATTACAGCACATCTCAACATCTGTGCATTAGCAATAAAACAGACAGACACAGATAGTAAAGGAGGGTTCAATTTATGGAAGACACAAAACAGAAATGGAAATGCAAACGCTGCCCCTTCTGAGAGAGGATATAGCATTGGCAATACTTTCTCAGTGGAGAATTTCTAATCATACATTATATGTGGAAATCTAGCTTGTTTCATTTAGATTTCTCCTATTTATGCATCTAAGATAAAAGAATCTTTTTGTAGTGTTGCAACTCTCAAGAAAACTAGAGAAATGCATTAAAAAATACTTTTTGAAAAGTCCCATATACACTTTAAAATAAGGTTCCTGAGTAAATTATTTACAATTAAAAGCACTACTAATTCCTTTAAAGGTACTTTTCAGGCCATTTATGGGTTTTTACTACTTGAATATTAAAATTTAATTCATCTAGAGAACTGTATTTTACCTTTTATCTATACAAAACTATTGTCATTAATACAATAATTGGCAAGTACATACCTGTCTTGAAAAAGATAAGGCATAACTTTCACTATGACCTAGTGGCCACACCAGCTTGCCAAAGCCTGATCTCGTCAGATCTCAGAAACTAAGCATGTTGGGCCTGGGAAGTACTTGGATGGGAGACCGGTGGAGGAACCCCAGGTGCCACAGTGGGGCGAACAGAGAAGAAACTCGTTGTTGTGCAAAACACTTCACCCACATTGCCTAGTCTGGATCTGGTGTGTGTATGAGTAGTTGGTGGTGATCGGAGGGGCTGATGGCGCAAAATGGCAGCCTCATTTCCGTTAGTCTGCCCCAGGGCAGCTGTGGCTACAATAGCAGTTTACCACTACCCATTGCGGAATGAATGAATAATGCATAATGTGAAGCGTCTTTGGGTGTCACGAAAAGTGCTATGTAAATCCAATACATTATTATTATTATTATTATTATTAATATTATTAATATTATTATTATTATGACCTGAACTAGAATCAAGGGAATCATATTTTCTTAGTTTGTTATATATTTTACACAAAGTAACTTAAAAGTAACTTTTTAGTTTTATTGAGTGCACTTGAAAAATGTATTCCATTAAATACCACTTGTTAGAAGGTAATATAGTATAATGCCATGTGTAATGTATCTTCCATAGCCTTTTAATGAAATGGGATTTAGTCGTATCGCTTTGGCAGCTGCTCCTTGACTACCTCATGTCCCCATATTTCAGTTTCCAAACATCTGCTTTGTTTGGTCCTATTCCAAGCTTCTGTCCTGCCCTGGATGCCACACTGTCCTCTTGCTCTCTCTCTCCCTTGTGTCCAGTGAGTCCCTTTAGTAAGCCCATTAGAGGAAGCACACAAACTGCCCTGTTACATAAAGGTTTTAAGCGCTGTGCAGAGCAAAAGTTTGAGGCGGTAATGGAGTATGTCCCTGGAGCGTCTCTCTTTTGAGCCTAATAGGGGTTATTAATAGTCAACATACACAGAGGTATCAGAATGCATTGGGTTGGAAATTTGGTTGTCTGTTGGGCACCTGTCCGGAGCATATATATGAGATGATGAGACAATATTCTCACCATCTCATCTTTATGTGGAAAATCTTTGAACAGACACAATTTTAAGTTGGATGACCTCTTTCTTTTGACTCTCCACTGAACAATTTTTCAGAAATTTGAGAGAAAATGGAAACTATTAACTTAAAATGTTATGTTTTGAACACATTTATACTGATGATATCTGTGTTCATTTTAAAATGTTGTTTAAGGCTTATGACAATGGAAAAAATAAACTGTTTAAAAGTAACTGTAGGATAATGTGTTTTGTTCCTCAAGTAGATTGCAGCAGTACATGTAATCGCTAATGTAACCCAGTGAAGCATGAATAAGATTATTTAATTAACCTTGCTGTATCTCTTAAATTAAGCTTAAATTTCTTCTTTAGTGGCAGGAAAAAGGTTAGTGTCTTTTGAGTGATTTTCATTTTTTCCTTTGGTCCCACAGAAACCCAGACAAAGGCCTGCAGTTCCTGATTTCCAGAGGTTTCATCCCAGACACTCCCATTGGTGTGGCCCACTTCCTGCTGCAGAGAAAAGGTCTGAGCCGACAGATGATTGGAGAATTTCTGGGAAACAGCAAGAAGCCATTCAACAGAGATGTGCTTGAGTGAGTGCTTTCTATTATGCTTTTATCTTGGTGTTGAATACATTTGATGAACGAAGTAAAATGTGTACATTTTCATTCGGCATGTATAGATTTTACACAGACACAGTTTTATACTCCAAATTGCAGACTTAACTCAAAAATTTACATTAAAAATGTTCGACACAGTAAACATTAAACAGAAACTACAAGAATTTTGACAAGATTAGCCATAAAGTTTCGAAGGGGAAACTCCGGAGACGGTACATAATGCATAGAAAACTTTGATAGCTTAAGTTGGAAGCACTCCTCGGAGCGTAACTTATGGCTTCATACATAAATGAGAACATGAGTCACTACGCTTCATTTCAGGTCATCAACTGAACAACTGTCAATAGCTTTGAGCAAAGCGAATCTTTGTCCTTCACAGTTTATAACGCACATAGTCCTTTTTAGCGTGGTCTTTTACATAGTATTAGATGATTCCATTTAGCTGGATTTCCCATTACTTGACTTGCACACTTTTGTCAAGGTCACAGCCAATGGCGTGCTCATTTTACAGCCCGAGAAAGTTAGGTCTTAGGGCCTGTCCCCACGAAGCCAAGCTCAGGCGTTTCAGCACAAATATTTGTCCTAAATCACACATCGTCCACACGAAGCAGGAGTTTTAGCACACTGGAAACTAATATTTCTGAAACCATGCCTCAGGGTGAAGAAATTTCAAAACTCTAGTTTAGCGTCTCCGCAGTTACGCTGTATCCGGATTTTTTTTTTTCCACAATGACATCATTGTACCAAAGTCACGTCTCATCTGCAGAATGTACTGACCTTTATGTGATGTTCACTGTGAAAATCTGCATCTCATTTCACCGTAAACCACAGAAGACATAAAGAAAAACAAACATAAATCCTTTACAATTACCGTTAAAGCAGTGTTGAAACGTTGTCAAAATATTCCAAAGATTCTGAAGCATAAATCCACTTTCTGTGTCTCTTCTGTAGGTTTTAGATCCATGTTGTTCATTCAGAATGTTTGTTCAGTTTAAAAGAGTTCTCCTCGAAGTTTTTGTTTACGTTTTTTTTACTTTATTGCATCGTTTCTACTTCCTGTCTGTGCCAGTGTCACAGCGCCACACTCTGGTCAGATACAGGCATTACACTGGCTTCAGGCTGGTTTACTGATTCATGTGGACGCTGATAAATCCTAAGGAAGCTCCATCTTTACGCAAATCGTTTTTAAAACTATCCTCGTTTTGTCTTTGTGTGGACAAGGTCTTAGATTGGCCCATTGTTTGTTTGTTTTTCACTTGTCTTCTTAGCAGATAGTTGAGTGGTTAAGAACTGCGCTTTGAATATATTGCATTTCCTCACGCAAGTTTGGGTCTCACTCATGTCTTCTCTGTTTATGTTTTTGATTGTATTCTTTAACCCTATTCTTTATCTACCGCTCATATATTTCCTTCTCCAGTAGTAGCCTATTTATCCTGCACAAATAAAGAGCGTGCTCACACACACATACATGTACGTGTGTCTGATACATTTGTCAAGTTTTCTCTGTGGAAAAACTCTATGCTTTGTCACGATGATTTGTGTATTTAAATCTGCAGAAGTGTTCATTCATCAGGCATTTTGCTTGTGTGTAAACAACAGATTTACCTGAAACTAAAAGTGTCTGAGAGCTGGCCCCCCATCACTCTGCGCATATTTTCCTGGTACATGCTGTATGGGCGGGGCATCTCTTTCTCTCTCTCTCTCTCTCTCTCTCTCTCTTTCTCTGAAAGAGAGACTGAAGCAGACTGTCTGTCTGTTTCTGTCTCTCTTTTATTCTCCTAAGCACGGTGGCTGAGCGGTTAGCGCTCTTGCCTCACAGCAAGAAGGTCGCGGGTTCGATTCCCGCACGGGCCGGGCCTTTCTGTGTGGAGTTTGCATGTTCCTCCCCGTGTCTGGGTGGTTTCCTCCGGGCACTCCGGTTTCCCCCACCAACCAATAACATGCATGTTAGGGTAATATCCTCCAGCTACGGTAGTCCTGACCAAGCCTAGCAAGTACATCTGGAGATGGGTCCCCGAGCGCTGCACTGCGGCGATCACTGCTCCTGAGGAGATGCCCCAGAGGCATTGAAGGATGGGTCAAATGCAGAGGACAAATTTCCCTACGGGGACAATAAAGTGTACCTTACCTTACCTTTCTCTCTCAAACCACAGGGCTCTCCGGCCCAAAAGTCATGCGGCCCACCGGGAAACTCCCCAACTGTCCCAAATAGCCAGCATGCCATTGGTTACAGTTACACAGGACCGCACTTACTCACCCTCTCTTGTATTCTCACATAAGTGCCTCCACTCTTGGTCCAGTAACAGCTTAATGCTTTTAACTTCAAACTTCATTTTAAGTTCACAGTGGGTGGCAGAGGCATGCATAGGCATATATTGTACCTCTGTGACCAGTGAATATTCAAACATTAGCACTCAAGTTCAAGTGATACTGAACTGATGTGTTATGGGAAAGTGGTCTCTTGTGTGTTATGGTGAAGATAATAAGAATATTCTCTATAATGTTTAAAATCACTCAAAGTGCATCATGTGTCAAGTGTTGCAGTTGACTTTCCCTTTACAGAAAATTAACATAAAGATGCCCTGATGGCGCTAACACTGATCAATGCTTTTCTTTGTGCAAAGTATCAAACTTGATGTCCTTCACTTAGTCTTTTCAGATCACTTTGTGAATAAATTACATACATTGATTTCCCTATGTCTTTTTAGTATATACAGTATATTTTAATATATATTTTCTAATATATAAATATATTTTTAAAATCAATTGGCTTGAAAGGTTTGGTTCTGCAGCAGCAGCAATGGTGGCTAAGTAGATGTAAATGGTGTTACATGTGGCAAAAATAATTTTAATGAAGTTGATATAGCACTAAAGTTTGCTTTATGCAAATAATATTGTATTGTGTGTCAAAGTCTGACTCCGTAAAACATTCTATTCCTTACAAACTTATCATTTACAGGTTGAAGGTGTAATAAAATGATTGTGGATTATGCGATGCCTCCATGCTCCTTACCGCTGTTATGAAGCACCTGAGCAGACTATTTGGACAGTTCTTATCATGACATGGGGTGACACACATCTGGTTTTGGCTTAAAGGGGCACTGCGTAAGGTTTTGAACAAGGGCGCCATCTTTGGCGTTTTGTGGCACTGCACCCACCCTACCATCTTCAGCTGAAGACGTATTTTACAGCTTAAAAGATTCTTTTGACACATCGTTATTTTCTGCTAAATGTTTTGAGTTTTGAGTTAAGAAGACAACGTTTTTTGAATGAAAAAGTAGATGCTGACTATTTCATTTGTTCTTTTTAACTGACTGATCAGTTTGCAAACTCTAAAAGTTACACAATGTAAGATTATTGACAGTTTGAGGAAATGCTTTGTTTTAGCGTAAACAAGATCTTTACATGACTCATTTCTCATAAACTAAATGCTCAATGGCAATTTATTACTCTAATAAAACATAAACCTTACCAAGACAAACAGCTAAGCGCTAAGCTAAAGCTGTGTCTAAATGTGCGATGTACTTTGACAAGCCTGAGTGTCTTACCTTTTATTGAAAATAATCTCCAGATGAATGTCTTAATGATCTCCAGCACAGTTCATCTTTCTCAAAAATATGTCCGAGTCTGAGTGCTGCTCAGCCTCATGCCAATGCGGTAGGCTAGTTATTTTGATAATTCTTGTGTTATTAAGTTATGGGGGTTTGGAAGCTAGATGGCAGTATTTACCACAGATTTTTTTTTTTTATTAAACAGTCTTTATAACAGTCGTCTGTTGTATAAAACTGAGAGCTTTTGAGAAATAAAAAAAAAGTAATGACAATAATGAAGGAGGACGAGCGCAGGAAAATGCGACCAGCGCCACTCACATTTATGAGCCTGTCTGCGCTTATAGAAGCAACCTCGGTAAGTTTACAAAACATCATTGCGCACAACCAGGCCTGTACCAATGGACGGTAATTTGATATATCGTAATATTGAGCATTTTAACTTACGCAATGCACCTTTAAGCTATGAGATTTTTTTATTTGATTTAAGAAAAGTATAAATATATTTGCATAAAGCTCAATGCGGAGCAAAGAACAAAACTCATTACAGATTTATTAACAAAATCTTTAAGCAATATTGTCCCTAAGTGACTCATATAAATCTTAAGCGGGATACGCCACCTGCTTGTCATCTTCTGATTGGCTGCTCAGAATACAGCTCCATCTGGCTTAGATGTTCTTAGCAGGTGTGTGTTTGTGTGCATAGCTACCACACACACTTTGTAGATATTTAATTTGTGTTTTGCATTGCTAACAGACACGACAAAAACTGCTGTCAAGAATACTGTTTTTTAGTTTCACATACACTCAGTATTGTAACTAAGGTACAGGATAATTTTGAAACACTGATGTAGTGATCATCAGTTAGATTTTCCAGGGGGCCAGATTTTTTGAGAGCCGGTAATGTCTCATAACCACCAGAACAAGGAATAAACACAACAGGAGACTAAATTAGAATTACATTGACCTAAGGTACACTTCAACAAGACAAGTCTAGACCAGGCTTGACCAATCACCAAAGCAGAACTAAGCCATGACTACACAAGTCTTACAAATAAATACAGTAACATTACAATACCTTGTTCATCTCATGATAAACTTACTGTAGAGCAACTGCCACAATAACAGCACTAACTTTACTCTTTAGTGCACCAAGACACCACCAGACTTCATAACACACGGAGCACTGGGAGCATGCGGCCCTAAATAACCAATTAGCCTTTATTTACCGCTTCTGCAGTGCTACATCGTTTGTGCTTTTACAGAGCAATGTTTCCAGATAAACCGGGGTCCTGTAGCTTGCCATAAACAGCGGCAGAGCTGCTGAAAAATAGCACAAAGCATTTCGAGAACGTCACTGATGCAATGTGTTTACATTTTAATGCTTTTATCACGGGAAAACGGGCAGCGGACAAAACTAAATTTTCGAAGGGCCAGATTTAGCCCACAGGGCACGAAATGCCAATCACTGCACAAAAATATTACAAAAATAGCTTACGTTTATGAAACAAACCTAACTTTAATTTCATATTTGATTAGCATATTTTGATTCTCAGCACTTTCTGCTTCTACACTACTTCTTGGATCAAAGCCAGTGAGGCTAAACACACGTCCAGAGACTAACTCCGCCCACAACTGAACCCTAAACAGGCTCGCAAAAGTAGATGAGATGCATGGAGGCCTTTTAAGAGACGCCCAGTGGGTGTGAACAGACATTGATTGACAGCACCAAATATGAACAGCGAGCTTGGTAAATGATGAGAGTTTTGTGTCGGAGCGGTCCTGGTCCTGACGTGAGATTTGCAGCGGAGGGAGCTGTACAGCAACAGCACCAAGTCTTTGCTTACTTGCACGTCAAGTTTTTTTTTTATATTTACTTTGCAAAACATACATATGAATCATTTGCTTTTTTCTACATAAGCGCAGGAGCCTATTATGTGAGTATTTTCTAAAAATGAAACCGAAAATGAAAAACACAGGCACGAGTTTCAAACCAGCGCATTGTTGAACTAGTGGTGGCACAACGCGCCACTTACTCCACAAGCTGAGCCAAATGACTCCAACTCTCCGCAGCAGCGCTGTCAGAGGGAGGAGCTTAGATAATCCTTCTGGGCAGCTTGCCTGCCGCGTCAACTCACTGTGACGTCAGCGAGTACTGAAAATGCACTGACAGTGTTTGTCCATCAGTACAGCCGTGGTTTTTCAACACATAACTGCAAAATGAGCGAGTTTGCACAAAAATTTCCAAAAAAGGCATGGAAACAGTAGATAATTGAATTTTGACCTCATATACACAGTCTGACAGTGAAAAAAGTTGATTCCGACTTTATTTTCTCTTTAAAAACAAAATTTTAAATCCAAATATAATGTTGATTTCAAAGTCACCTCTAACTTCTAAACCTTAATCCAACATTAAACTGCAAACATTGTATTTCCGGCCATCAAACTCTCTTTTTTTTAAACCCCTTTTAATTAGAACAATTAAGCTTAAGGGTTGCCAGGTAATAAGTGGATTTTCTGCTCTGAGGAACTGGATCACAAACACTCCTTATATGCTTGTGCCTTGGTTACAGAAGATGTTACTTTCATTAATCCAGTGACATTTACTTCAGCAACTTTTTATTTCTACAGTGAGAAATTCAAAAAATACCCCCTAATTTTTATTTATATATTTTTTTTCTCTTGAATTAATAATGCTGCTGTACAAATAAATACCCAAACCACACAAATAATACATTATATGTCTGCAAATCTACATTCATTAAATAAATGTTTTTCTCATGCATAGTAAAGGATGTTTGATATTGCCCTTCATCAAATTGTGTTTGATTTAAAGTTGTTGTGTTTTAAGACTGACTCCTGGGCCCAGTGTTTGTCCCATTGTCTGGGTGGATTTCCCACTGACTCTCCATTGTTACACCAAAACATTAACTTGGCCAGCCAGATGGTTTATCTCGCGATATTTGTGAATTCACAAACACGAGATAAACCATATGGCCTTCCTGACGCCCAAATGGTTTGGAGTCCGAACCAGCGGTGTTTCGGAGTTGTCAAGACGGCTGTTAGCGCCTCGGTGCTATCCCTACCCTACATTCAAGCTAAACAAAGATGGCGACTCTGGTGGATGTACGTGTTTCTGCTGCATTTGATGCGGTTTTAGCAGAAATACGGAGTAATTTTTTTTTGAAAGAAGAGCCGTGTGTGTGACACGTATTTGTAAGGTAGGCCCCACACCCAGTCAGCTCGAAGTATTTCACTAAACGCCCCGCCTTTTCTCCAACGCTTTCAGCGAGTCAAGTCCCAGATGGATATAGTGAGAACTCAGATAGGAGTTCAACACACATCCATCTGGCATGAGCAAGGTTACCAAACATGCATGTTAGGGAAAACTCTCCAGCTACGATAGTGTCGGCCAAGAATCTCATTGTGAAGCTCAGTGCTTCTGAGGTGATGCCCCAGTCAGTGCCTTTGAAGGATGGGTCATATGCAAAGGACCAATAAAGGGAAAATAAAGTGTTCCCCTAAGTCTTACATAAGAGGATCATAGTGCTCTTCTATAGGGCCACCATAGAGTCCATCCTGCGGTATGGAATTACCTGCTGGTTCGGAAACTTGAGTGTAAGATCTAAAAAACAGGTTTCTGGACTGGTTAGAACAGCATGTAAAATAGTTGGGGCATCTTTGTTATCCCACAACAGTTATTTGAAGAATCTGCCAGAAGTCAGGCCCACAGGATTTTATTGGACCCAACCCTGAATTTTCATTGATGCACTCAGGGCTTAGATATCTGACTTTTTGTGCAAGCACAACAGATACAAGAATTCTTTCGTACCTGTGTCTGTGGAACTTGTTAATGAGGAAATTGAGACCAGTCAAAGGAGGAGAAGACTTTTGTAACCACTGTATATTTCTTATTGTGATCTTGGTGTTATGTTGTAATTGTTTTGTGTATGTGTTTATCATGAGCAGCTCACACCTCTGTTTCAAAAAAGACAAATAAAGTAAACTAAACTAAACTAAATACTTTATCTCTTCATTTTCTGCAGTTGTGTTGTGGATGAGATGGACTTCTCGGGCATGGAGCTGGATGAAGCGCTGAGGAAATTTCAGGCTCACATTCGAGTCCAAGGAGAAGCTCAGAAGGTGGAACGGCTAATTGAGGCCTTCAGGTAGGTTAACCTTTCTTAAGTGTGGAACTAATCAGAACAAAAACACCACAGTCTAAGAGGAGGCAAAGAGCAGTGTACACTGTGTTCTGCCTCATTTTCTATTATGATTTGCATATTATGGTGCATTGAATAAAATTCAAGCTAGCAGCTTCAAGTGTAAAGTATGAATGCTCCAATGAATTGCCCCTTGAGGGATAAATAAAGGTGTCTGCATTGGGGGGGGGGGGGGGGGGATGTCGATTCTTAGATATATATCGATATTTAAAGGTTGTCTGGAGGATTTTCAAAAATTGTTTTTTGTCAGTCTTGGTGAAAAACAGTTGCATAGATTTGTAACAGCCTTGTACTTATGCTAAACAAAAAAAGAATTATAAGAATATATAAACTGTGGACATGATGAGACCTGTAAAACGTTGACCAATAGATAACGAGGTACCTCGTTATCTATTGGCCTGTTAACCTGTCAAGCAAACACTCAGTGTTCCTCAGTAACTCATTGGCCCAGTTAGCAGTGAGGGGCGTGGCCCTGGGAGGAGAAACACGTGCATCATTTGAAAAACAACAAACAGCTGTTGGATTTGAAAAATCCTCCATACAACCTTTAATAAAACAATTCAGTATCGATTCTCTGGCTCTCAATATCGATACTCTCCCCAGCCTTTAGGGGGCAGTGCAGCGCTGTGTTTGCTGAGCCAATAGTAGAAACAAAGCCAGCGAAACAAGATAAAAAAAAATGCTACAAGACCTCCAAAACACACTGGAAATTCTGCCAGGAATTTATAAAAGTGTGCTAAGCTGTGGAGAACGAAAAATAACCTGTGCGCATATGAATCTAATGGTGCACACTTAACAATGGGATAACTTTGTCACAAAACTGTGTTTTAAACAGAATATATTTTCTGGATCTGTGGAAAAAAAGCAACTGATGTTGACCATGTTGTTTTAAATGTTTCCCACTGTAACAAAAGCACATCACTGCCATGTCCTTACCCTAATCCCTGTTTAGAGTAGTTTTCTTATAATAAATAATTCATAATTATAATGATAAAAGTACAAAAATAAACTGTGCAACTTTGTATTGAGGTCTATTACATTGAGGATTGTTTAATCAAGTAGTTTGGTTTATAAATCTTATGTTAACATAAATTGAAGTCACAGTGATGAATATGAACATACATAATTGGTAAATTTGCAAATGTAGTTAAAAAGGCTTTGATTCGAGAAAAAAAGCTTTTTAATGTATCAAATCGAAATGCACCAAAAATATATCGAATCATATCGGACTGCACAATATCGACTCACGAATCATATTGTGAGCCAAGTATCGAGAATTGTATCAAATCGCCAAATTAGTATCGATACTCAGCCCTAGTCTGAATCTTAATGTGTTAAAACATAACTAAGAAAGAGAGAAAGAGATGAGTAAATCTTTTATAATCTAATTAAAAGAAACTGTCTTTGTATGAAAAATAGAAGGGAAAATCTACAAAGTAGACATAACCATTGATACAGAGCACGCTTTCTGCCTTAAACAGGGCATTTTACAGAATAAACTGTCTTCAAACTGTCTAAAAAAACATGAATACACCATAGCCTATAGGCTTACTATTAGGTGGTTTTAGTGTTATGCTTAATTATTCAATACTATTGTATTTTCTTATCCTTATTTATAGTTTTGGCTGCATTGTATTATAGTTCCACTCTTGTTCAAATAGTCAAGATGGTAGTAAGTGTTGTGTGACTGGAACACAGTTTGTGTAGCAGCTGCGGCACCGTGTGCTAATGCTAACTGTTTAGCGCGTCCCTCTGGCGTAACAACCACCTGTCACTGTGGTGGAGGTGTCCAATGAGGAGAAAAACAGCATCACTGTCATGCGGAGTGGGCAGAGAGGACTGGCACTACTAGTGTTTGGACATCAGGTTACTCTGCATGTTGGCATCAGCAACAAAAGGGGGCGGAGGAGAAAAAGGAAGCAAGGAACGATATAAGGAAACAAGGGAAAGGACAAGGAAGAGGGGTTTATAAATAACCCCAGTTGCATAATCGTCACAGCCTCTCTGCTTGCCTCTTTTGCTTCTGGGCTTTGATATGTTCCCACACACACACATTACACACTAATATACATTTATAAAAAGAGACAGCAAAAATGTCCAAAGTTAGTGACAGAGATTTAAAAGAACATCGAGTGACGATGCGTTTGTGATAAATGAGCTGCAGAGGAAAAGAAGATGCTATGTTTTTGTGACCAACATTTTTTTAGTAATTCAAAAAATATTGACTTAAAATACACAACATACTGCATATTTAATTTACTTTCCAGGGTTCAAGATAAATGTTGTACAGTTACTGGCATTCCCAATGTATATATCTACATGTTTGTATGTCACAATGATTTATTAGACCTGAAAATGCCACTTGTGAACAAACATATTACACTTCACTTTCATGTGTCATCGCTGCCCTTTTATTATAGATTCATATTTTTTCAGGCCAAGTGTGAAGCCGATATGCAGCATAAATTATGATTCCGTGGGTGTAATGACAACTATGTAATTAACATTTTCTGTCACCTCAAATATAAACTCTGAGGCACCACAAAGTATTAGATGTCTGGTACTTGAGTTACAAATTCCACCGTATGAAATGACAATACGTGTGGCTCAGTGACGGTGCAACAGTTTATGTAAGTATTCGCTTCAATCCAAAGTCCAGTCAATTACTCTGCTGTCTGTGTTGTAATGCTTTGTTTATGCCTCAACTAGGACTTCATGCATTTTAACAAGAATACATTTATCTCTTTCCCCCGAGCACTGTTATTAAACAAACACATAGCACCTCATATGTCTGCAAACTTGATAGATTCACAGATTCTAATCCAAACAACAAATAGTTCGGGGCACCCAACATCAAGCTAAGCCTCACTGTCTCATTTATGACATAAAAGTGCTCAGAGAATGAAGTTTCTATAACCTTAAATTTATGCTTATTCTCTCTGGCACAGCAACCATCTAATAAATCCAAAGACCAGCTGCTATAAATGTCCCGTATTAGTTAAATATGGCTCAGGAGTTTCAAATGTTCAGACTATAGCTTAACAGAAGAAAACTTTAAAAGAAAAGTCTTTATGGTGCATATGGGGTCATAGTTGAGGGCAACACAGTGTATTCTTTATCAGTATGGGGGTTTTATTTGTAACTTCAAATACTACAAGCAAAACAAAAGCTATAAAATCACGTTTTAAACGTCTTTTGTCACACATTTCATCACTGTCTGCTTCTCTTCCTTTGTGACCTCAAGTACTCTTGTTCTACTTCTTTGTGGACATGTAAAAGGATGTATGCATTTGTCATAGCTGTCAAAATTGTGTTACTAATCATTTTTTCTTTGTTTTTGTCTGTAGCCAGCGCTACTGTATGTGTAATCCAGACATCGTGCAACAGTTTCACAACCCAGACACCATCTTCATTCTAGCATTTGCTATAATCCTGCTCAACACAGACATGTACAGCCCCAACATCAAGCCGGATCGTAAAATGATGCTGGAGGACTTTATTCGCAACTTACGAGGTAACTGTCTTTTTCCAAACAAAAAATAGAAAAGTAAAAAAAAAAAAACAACAAAACAGGATTCATTTTTTTGATGAGACATCCATTTTGTATATAAATATGATTCCATGTGGCCTTAAGCAGCTATGCGTGAACTTCTGTATGAGAAATTATCAAAATAAGAGAATTATTGAATCAAAAATATGAACTGCTGGAATCATTGATAAGCAAATTAATAACCTATTTAACTACTTTTTTTAGGCTACAAAATGCAGACAAGTGAACACATTTCTTAACATTCAAGATTCATTCTTTTTGCTTCTCACAAACTTCTCACACAGTTTTTTGGATACTCTTACACACAATTAGCTTTGTTTGATTCTTCAGTCAATTCTGTAAGAATGTTTTTATAACCAACATTCAAAGTGTAATTTTCATAATTCAACTAGCTGAACTATGAACACATGTGCAGTGACTAACTGTAATTTGTAACTTTATTAGTACAAACAGGAGTTACAAGTGCTGTTTTGTGTAACCATGACAAGCAGGGCAAGAAGAAGAAGAAGAAGAGGTGTAAGGATGAGAGGAGAAAGGGTAAAATGTCAGCAGTGAAATACAGTCTACACTGGTGGCTCATGCACCATGAACAGGCAAGACACAGGGGGCTGTATTACTGTAGCCAAGATTAGACATGAACGTGATTTTGTTATTCAAATTTAACCTGTTAAGTTCCAGTTAAAATTAGTAATTTTTCTGGAATGTGCATACTCAAATGCAGAAGCTAACTGTCTGGCTATCTGACAGTCTGTATACTTTGTTGATCCATCATTTAAATGCTAAGGCCTTCTAGTTTTATAGATATCTTTTGGATTTGTATGAGAGACAATACATTTCGGTTAGCTTTGATTGCATAAAAATGTTTTTGAAGGCGTCTTGGAAAGAATTGTGTTGTGGTGAAGTTGAGCTTCCAAACCCATATTAACTGAAGTTTTTGTGTTTGGTATGTATATACAGTATGTTAAAAAAAAGTCCCTGTTCAGGGTCGCGTAAGATTCATAGACTATGAAAGATACACTGATAAAGTTTAGAATGTTAGTAAGTTTGTTGTTGTTTGCAAGCTCTACTTGTCATCATTGTCATCTCCTTAAATATTTTTCAGTGCAAGAGAAATATGATCCCACAAATAAATTTGAAGTGTGATTTAGCCGTATGACATTTGTGTGAATCTATTATGGCCTTTTGTGGATGATAAAAAAATAATTTAGGCTTTTTACTTTTACTTTGAGCTCCCAGTAAGTAAACACAGGCCAGTGCTCAACAATTTAGATTAATCTCGACTTAAAAACAATCTATTTTTGAATCCCCTGTAAGTTAAAATATGAATCTCCTTTGTCTTTTTTGTCTCTTTCCTGCTCCTCTCATGTCTGTACTTTGACTTTCTCATTTACATTGACTGTAAATACTATGTCATAAAAAACTACTCTTCCACATACTGCTGCACAACAATGCTTCTCTGATCTAATTGAGTTGAAATACAATTAGGCACAAGAAACCAATACCAATGGGAAGAAGCCTATTGCATTCATTATCTCAATTAAACAGACGAAACACTGTCACAGCTTACCTAATACTAAGTAAACAGTCTTTATCCACAAGACTTGCTTATTAGAAATGCATTGACCCAAATAATATATGCATTTTTGTTTGTATTCTGTAATATTGACACAAGCTATGATTGACTAGATTGCTGGGGTAAGATAGAAAGCACAAGAATAGTGCCACTTCCAAACCTAAACACGCTCTACCCTCTGGCCTCATGGTAAAGTAATCCTTAGTAACAGCCCACATTCTTTTGACAGCTTCATTTTCTCCGCACCCATCCTGAATCATTAACAAGTCAATGTAGTACACGTATATAATGGGGTGCATCTTCAGGGCAAAGCTTCAGTCTGATGCAATGTGCCAAAACTAGAGCTGTATTATAGGAAGAATATTTATGCCAAGGTAAGGGCGATATTATTGTGCAACAAAGTACACAAGCACTATGCACAGCTATACTGAAACCAAAGACAAATCTGTGTGTGTTTGTTAGGTAGAGCTATGCTATCGCTATGCAATTAGCTCATTCTCTGAAAAAAGTTTGACAAAGAGGCTAAAATTTCAAACAACTGTTTCTATCTTTTTAGCAAGTTATAATAGGAAATTGTATAATTTTTATAGCTGATTCAGAATGTGACACTTGTTCTTCTTTTCTCTTTTTTTAAGAAATTGGACCAAATAAAATAAAATCCTTTCTTGGTCTAATTTCATTTTAATTTTACTAATATATGTACATTTATGGTATAAATTTAAAAAAGTAAGAAAAACTTTAAGAGAATGACCTAATTGCATAATTATCTATACAGTATTATAAATGCTAATAAGCTATGCTGTAGACCTTGACCAGACTCATGACGATAAGACATTGAACCTGTAACCCACATTTGTTTTCCATCTGTTTTATAATGGTTGAGTTGAGTTACAAAATGGCTCCAATAAGATCCCACCTGCTGTTGTACTAATTAAAACTGTCCTTGTGCATTTACTCTGTGTTAGGTGTGGATGACGGGGCGGACATCCCCAGAGACATGGTGGTGGGGATTTATGAGCGGATCCAGCTGAGAGAGTTACGCTCCAACGAGGACCACGTCACCTACGTCTCCAAAGTGGAGCAGTCCATCGTGGGCATGAAAACGGTGAGAATTCACTTTTTATGCCTGACCATCTGCTCCTGTGAGCTGGGAGTTCACATCAACAGAGTGTTTTTAGTAGTGCAAAATCTTCTTTATTTACTTGGCCATCTGTTTGGTGAATCATAGAAAAAAAATAATTTGTGGAAATGTGTGGTTTACCTCTAATTTGATGTGAGCATAATTACCTGATAGTTTAGACGTTCTTTAAGCATCCTTCAAGGTGGAATTCCCTAGTGAGGGGTTTGCCATCTTTTTGTCTCCATGGATATGTTGCTTTGTCTAAAAAACAAACAAACATCATTTATCAAATTACAGACATTTTTATTGCTCAAATTGTACATTTGCTTTTTTGCAGATCTGACCTGTAAATTTGCTTTGAACGGATAGAGATAGATAGTTAAATGTCAAAATGTAGAACATTAGAAAAAATTGTAAAGAGCACATTGCAGTCCACTTACCTGTTAAGTTGCATATTGCACTTTTAGCATAACCTTTTTTGATCCATAAGAACACTTGAAAACTAGCTCACAAATTACAATAACCATACTGCATGGCATGATCTGTGTATTTATATATTTATTCATTCAAATATGCTCATATGTAACTTTTCTTGTGAAAGGTTCGCTGCCAGTTTGAGATGACATGATTTTGCTTAGCATGTGCAACAGAATTGTTTTATCTATTTCTACAGAAACATTACAAGGCCAAAATTCCACCTGCCTGTCCGCCTCCACGGTGACAAGCAGGTGGCAAGAAAAGTTATGTAATATCTTTTTTTGTCAATATGTTTGTAACTATATATGTATATAAATATTTTGAAATGTTTTGCTTTCAGTCTTGCATAAACTTTTCAAATGTCTTCGTCACAAAGTGCTTCACACAGTAACCTCCTCCCCACTCGGTGATTCGCTGAAACACCTCCGACCACCACATAGCTTTCAGTGATTCTGCATGTAATTGGTTAGTGGGGAAACCCGGAGGAAACCACTCAGACACAGGAAGAAACATGTAAACTCCACACTGAAAGGCCCAGGCAGAGTGGGAGTCGAACCCGCAACCTTCTTGTGAGGCAAGAGCACTATTCATTCTGCCACCGTACCACCAGGGTTAGGGTTAGGGCCAGGCTAATCGCTTCTGCTGTGTGAAGCACTTTGAAAGACATCTGTGTAAATGTGCTATATAAATAAACCATGCATTCATTCATTCATTCATTCATTGCTACATTAAAATTGTTGATTAAAGTACATAAATACATCTCAAGCAGTAAAATAAAAGTTACTGAATACCAAGTATGCAAATAGTTAGTGACAAGCTCCAAGGCAAATGATTTGCTCATTATTCATGTCCTTATCATGCATCTCGGCTCCGCTGTGCTATCAAAGCTCATTTATTAGCCATTAAATGTCTCATCAGAAGCACAATCATCACCTAAAACACACAACATTACACAGCTGTCATTGCACTCTTCAAACTGATTTGGGGTTAAACACATGGCTACAAATCACACTTTACACAACTACTGGACACACACCAAAGACACAAGATGGTAGTATTGGACAAGCAATAGCAAAGTCTTCAGGTTTGTAAGTAATTGAAACCTAAAAGATAAAAATGTAACATTTTATTGTTCACAATATATACAATTGAGAACAAATCTTCTGTTATAAACCTTTTATTTTGGCATTGAGGAGTAGTTTACTGCACCTAATTTAGTGTGTACCTCCATAAAGGTGGCTGTAAATTAATAAACTTTGTCTTTTCTACCAAAAAGCATATTGCATAAGCAGTAGATTGTGACAAAATCAGATCACTGTATGTACTGTCTAAATCAAAATAAAAACCAATTTATTTTTTTCCTAAGCCAATTGCAGCTTTCTGATTGGCTGTGTGTGAGTGGTTACCTCCAATCTCATTTTACTGTCTGTAAGAATATGTTTTTAAGGTTTATTGCAGACCAAAAATAATGTACATGGATATTACCTTGCGCTGAAGGATTTGTGAGAGTTAGTAACTAGTCAGACCTTGCTTCAGGTGTGAAAATCCGCTACCCCACCTTTAAATGTTTCTGTGTGATAGATTAGTGGTCAAAGGATGACAGAGAGAGGGCTGTCTGAGCCAAACCGCGATGAATTGCTGTAACAAGAAGTGACTGTTCCTGCCCAGAAAAGTCGTCTGCCAGAAAAGAAGTGGTCTCCGTAAAGTTTGTCTCTTCAAGACTGAATCATGTCAGAAACAGCCTATGTCTTGAGAGTCAGCGGGATGTTTTTATTGTTGTTCTGTTTGACATGTAAATGCTGGTGTAAATACTGTTTTCTCTGCTTAGTAAATGCGAAGACTTTTTGATGAGGGTCAGGGAACAATTTAGGGATCAAATATAATCAACAAACAACAGTATAATTGTGAGAATAATTAATACATTTGATGGTAATTATCATTAGAGATTACTGATATATCGGCCGGCCGATATCTGCCAAATTTTTAAATATCAGCTATCGGCTTCAGTTTTGGTCATCAAGGCTGATATTTTATTATTATTATTATTTTATGTTTATATATATACACACATATATATATATATATATATATATATATATATATATATATAATATATATATATATATATATATATATATATATATATATATATATATATATATACTAGAAAACAATAATTATCGGAAAGAAAAAGTTAGTTTTTTGATCAGGCACCGCCTGGGCAGCCATAGAAGCCGAGAAGGACCTCTACACACACTAGAGCAGGGGTGTCAAACTCAGACCCGGGGGCCAAATTCGGCCCTCAAGAAGATATCATGTGGCCCCTGAGCATGATTTCAGATTATTATTGATAGTGGCCCCTTATATCGCTGAGATGTGACTATTAAATGTAATATGCACTGGAATGCAGCAAAAAGCAACAATCTGTCCAAAGTTTTGTTGCAATGAAATTATGTGCAACATAATGTAATACAACATAATGTAATGTAACACTATATCATTCTGTATATACAGTAAATGTGTTATGTTAACTTTATACAGCACTATTGCCATATTTGAATTTAACTCAGAGGGACCTAGATTTTAAAATGTGGCCCTCGACCAACTCTGACTCTGATCCATTTGGCCCTAGCACCATTTGAGTTTGACACCCGTGCACTAGAGCGAGAGAGCAGAAGAAGGGAGAAAAAAATACATCAAATAAGTTGATTGCCATTGTAATGTTAAATAAATGTTTATCAAGTAATATACTTGTGTATTATTCATTAGACAGTATTTTAAGCATGTACTTGAATTTTTTATTCTGTTCAGCTCTCCAAACCGTGTAAAAATCGGCATCGGCCACCCAAAAAACCCATATTGGTCAATCTCTGATTATCATATTCTTAAGAATAGCAATTTCTTTATACGTATGTTAGTAGTCAAATAAGTCAGGGACAAACACATTCAATAATGTCTCTTTGTTTTATTCCTGAACCAAGGTTATATTGTGGAGAACTGCTCTTTGGTAACAAAGCTGACTCATACGGATATATTTATAAATTAGGTTTACAATTGAGCAGAACCTACAGAAAGAAGTGAGCCTGAAGCAGAATTACTAGCGTATTTTTCTGTAATAACTGCTCTTTCACTTGTTATATGCACATTACATACATTTGTGTGTCTTATTAATACCTCTGTCAGGTAAATCTAAATTGCTGTTCACTGTGTGTGCGCAGGTGCTGTCTGTGCCTCACCGCAGACTGGTGTGCTGCAGTCGTTTGTTTGAGGTGACAGATGTCAGCAAACCCCAGAAACAAGCAGCTCACCAGAGAGAAGTCTTCCTCTTCAACGATCTCATTGTGGTGTGTACCTATTTGCACTTTAACACTCTGTTAAGATATGTAATTTTTCTTATATTACAATTCCTGAACAGTGACACAAAAAGCCTATTTTGTTGTGACAGCTGCATTGCACCATCTTTTCTTCAGATTCTGAGTTGTTTCCCTGAGGTGTTTCTATTCTTTAAAGCAGGTTCCTACCTATTTTTTCCCCCACTCGTTTTATTTTCAGAGAATTGTTGTTGTTTGTAATCAGTTTGACTGGACTTGTTTTACTACTGGTATAAATGATCAGTCAACTTTGGTTTATTGCAGTATAATAATGTTTTTTTGCCACAGCTGACACTTTTTACGGTGGGTGTTACGTTTCAAAAAGTGTTTTTTCTTTCTCTAAAGTAGGCTTTCAAACCTAGCCATGTGTGTCCTCCTTTGGGACATTCACTTCTGACAGTGTAAAAAAAAACATGGAGCCTATTTCTGCAGAATAGTTCTGTGGTGTGTCCAAACAGCACCTGTGACGTATTCAGCAGATCTTTAGATTACATCTATCTGAAGGTCACTCATTAAGCGAATTAGTATACACTCCTGATAAATAAGTCAGTTTGCATTTTGACCAAATGCTTTGTGTATACCACAGGGTTAAGTTAAGGTAGGTTAGGGTTACGGTATACTTTATTGTCCCCGTCGGGAAATTTGTCCTCTGCATTTGACCCACCTTCAATGCCTCTGGGCATCTCCTCAGGAGCAGTGATCGCCGCAGTGCAGCGCTCGGGGACCCATCTCCAGATCTTCTTGCTAGGCTTGGTCAGGACTACCGTAGCTGGAGGATATTACCCTAACATGCACGAGTGCATTTATTTTGTCACACTGCTGGTTTTATATTGCTTTAAAAGTACAACTGTCAACCAAACCAGAAAAGATAGATTTTTAGCATAATGAGATGTAAATGAAATTTGTAAAGAAGCACATTTCAAACTGACTATACTTTTTTTTGTATTTTGGTTTCAGATCTTGAAGTTGTGTCCAAAAAAGAAGAGCTCGGCTGCATACACATTTTGCAAAGCAATGGGTCTACTTGGCATGCAGTTCCATCTTTTTGAAAATGAATGTAAGTCACAAAAGAATTGATTATACAGTAACTGAAGTGCTCTTGGCAACTATTAAGAAGAGACGACAACAGTAATGAATACAAGTGTTATTTTATACTGCAAGAACTGTTCCTAATCTTTTTGTGTTTCTTTCTCTTAGTTTACCCTCATGGCATCACCATTCTTTCACCGTTTGGTTCGGACAAGAAGCAGGTTTTTAACTTCTGTGCACAGAGCGCTGAGGAGCTGCTCAAGTTTGTTGAGGATCTAAAAGAGTCCATTGCGGAGGTGTCAGAGATGGAACAGATACGCATTGAGTGTAAGCTCTATTCTGTTTCTCTTTACATTGTTTTTATAATAATTATAATATTATTATTATTATTATTATTATTATTATTATTATTAAAGAAGCAGGTGCCATGTTTTTTTTTATTATCTTTATTTGAGAGTCTTTATTTGTCTCAACTAGTACAGGGATGTGGTCAGGGATAGTGGATAGTTGAAAACAGACATTTTCTGAGAATACAGAATTGCTCAAACATGTAAATTTCAGTCAAAATAAAACATTAGGCTCACAGATGTGCTGAATTCTCTGTCTTTTGTGCACATACCAAAATACATATGGAAATCTTAGCTATTTAGCTCTCTGAGGCTGTCAGTTGGGATCAAAGATGCCTTTCGACGGGGGTTAGATGTGTCTGCAGGGAGGAGCAGGCAGAAACACTTGAGGATAGGCAGGGGGTGACAGGCCAACATTGTTCACGTCTCCACAGCAGAGGAACCGCAAAATGAACTATCTTTCTGTTAGTTCATGTAGATGTGCTGGAGATTGGGTACTACATCAGCTATCTGTCGCACCACTGTGTGTTTTGGGGTTGTTCTTCCAAATTAGAATGCTTCACAGCAAAAGAGAAAAAAACACATTTAGTCATCATGATTAGAAATGACATGCAATTACCACCAAGTGTGAAGTTTAATTAGAGAAATGAAGAGTCATGTTTGGAGCTTAGAGTGTGCCACAAGTGTTTATTTTATTCAGGTTCATTTGAAAGAGGCTCTATTTACACTTGTTAATACGGTTGTCACTCCCACACTGCAGCGGTACCTGGATGCCTTGTAGCTTTGGTTCTCGTCATGGGTATAAAAATAATTTGTTCTCTTGTTGTTGTGCGAAGGGGAACTGGAGAAACAGCAGGGGGCAAAGGCGCACTCTGTGAAGAATGGAACGCAGCTCGAGCTTCGTGGCAAACAGTCCTCTCCATTAGGTGTGTCTCAAAAGCCCTTAAAAAGAGAAGTTCTTAAGATTAATTTAGATACATAGCTGTCAGCTTGTTAATGTTTCCAGAGCTACTGAAATCTACTGAATGGAATATGCATCATGTTAAGAAGCGCATTTTGCCTGCTTGAAATGCTTTATACGTATATATATAAATTAAAAATGTTGTTTTAATGGTTGAGCATACATACACTGGAGGTATTCAGTTGTTTTAATTGTGTCTTTAGACAGCTTTAGAAAAAACTGTGAGATCTCTCCTAATATTGAGATCAAAAGCTAGAACAAAATACTGACTATATATAATAGTAGAACATTTTCTATATTCTCATCACATTACCACCTCACATTTAATGCATCAAGCCTACTATTATCTGGTATTATTGGTTATGCCTCAGTGCTCCTTCTAAATTTGCTCTGTGAACCTTTAGTTGGCTTGTTTGTTTTTTAAAAAGTTAACCCTTTATTGACTTCCTTCCAGTTAATTTCTAAGGGGTTTTCACCATATTAGACTAACATTAATAATGATTTGCGTGTGGTTTTCTTTGATAACGTGCTAAATACTTCACAGATCAGGGGAATGCTACCAGAGAAGACTTGAAAGTTTAAAATAAACAACTTCCTTGCAGTCAATTATTGTGAGACTACTTGACTGACTGAATATGATTTATTGAATGTGTATGTTTTTGGAATGTTTTAAATACCCTTCTTAAACCAGTTTGACAAAGTTAATTGTGTATGCACTAATATCTGCTTTCAGGGCCCCATAGATTGATGTTTAATTCATTATGTTATAATACTACTTCTCCCTTTTTCCTTTGTGCTTATGTGCAGGGCAGCGGGAGGTAGATGACAGAAGTGGACACAATGCGATGGAGGTAAGTGCTTACTGACAGAGCATTTCCCACTGAGCAGGTAAGTCTTTCACTCAGGAGTAAACTGGATCCAATTTGAATGGAGGAAGAGCTGAGGTCTAATGGCTCAGTTTGAGCTGTCAAGTACCTTTGCAATGAATAAGCAAGAAAAACTGTTGCCATGAGCGTGTCAGAAAGAGTGACTGCGTGTGTAAACAAAACCAACCATATACAGTTTGAAATATTAAAAGTGTCATATTTTGAAGAAGAAATTGTTCACAAGCTGCTGCTCCAATGTAAAACCACACCTCTTTACCACTAGTTTTTTGGGGGTCTCTCTCAAATATAGGCAACTTGGTGCATATGACAAGTTCTTATATTTTCTAATTCTGATTTTGTTTTGGTGGCCATGACCCTGTTTTAAATATTAATCATAGCTTTAGAACAGTCAACTTGCAATTTGAGGAGAAAAAAGAAAAGAAAAAAATATATATATTACAGATAAAAAAAAGCCGCAATTTTCTTCCGTGTGGGGGAAAAAATGACTTATAAATTGACTATTTACGTGCAACAGACATGTTTTTGTTTATTACATTACGTTTATTACATTTAGCAAAATTGGTTTAGTAATATTATTTGTTGAATCCTAACTATAGGCTAATGCAATTTTCAATTGATTTTGTTCCTTTTGGGTCCTTAACAAATTTATGTCACATCTGCTGCACATATTCAAGAAAAGCTACATGAGCAATGAATTAGCAAGATTGTTTGTAAAATGTTAACTATGATCACATTTACTGCATTTTAGTTAAATGTACAGTATATTCTAATCTGGCGTATGCACTAAGTATATATATAACAGAAACTTTAATTGTCCTCTGACAATAATGTTCACCAAAACAAAAAAAATCAGGCATACCGGTCAAATCTGGCGAATGTGCATCGAACATTGTGGCAATAATTATCACAGCACCATGTGGGTGGATAAATTTACTGCTCACTGGACCCTGACGTGTCACCTGTCTTTGCCAAAGCTTCAGGGATGATCAGTCATGCACAAAGTCTCTGTAAACAGAAACAGGCTGCACTACATTACCCATGAGTCTTTGCAATTGAGGTTCTTTGATGGATTTTAGGGGTTACCCACTAAACTACATTCTTAATCATCTTTGAATGCGAAAAATATATATTGTATAATATTTTGTGGGCTAGCTTGAGGGTCTGTCTTCCCTTTTATTATTTCAACCATGTTTGCACCTTAAGTCAGGCTTCATGCTTGTCTGAGCTACCTTTAACAACAGCGTTCTCCTCTGCCACACAGCCCACAGTAAATGTCAGCGGTTGGTGGGGAGCTGTCCAAACGTATCTATCTCCAAAAACCAGGGGTCATTCACAAGATCCTATGTTTATACTCAAGACAGGAAAGTGAAGATGTCGACTCCTTGTGCAGTCTAGAAATTATGCATCTTTAAGTTTTTTTCTGTTTAATTTAGCAAAATGTTGATGTTGAAAAATGACAAGCATTCCAAAAGTTGAGGGAAAAAAATATTCAGTTGATCGGGGCACAAAACAAATTGATTTTTCAGTAAAATACTTGTGGAATTAGAAAGCGCTCTGAAGGCAGGACAAATGTTAAATTTCCTTTAATTGCATTTTTCTGAGTGTTGCTTGTCCAGTTTGTGGTTATCACTCTGCTTACACCACTCCTCCTCTTCTTCCACCCATCCTTCTTCCTCTATGGCCTGATCCCAACCTCAAGTCTCCTGTGTTCTCTGTCACCATAGCGCCACACAGTGGTTTGGAAGGGAGACACAGGGGCCCTCAGTGTCCCCTTTGGAACCATGGGCCCTAGTTGTAATTTTGCACATCCCCCAGTGTCACTCTAGTGTTCCCAGCATTTGAACACACCCCACTGGATCTGTGGGAGAGGGAAGGTCCTTCACTGACCCCAGCACCCTAGCATGCCCTGTGTGTCTGCTGTTCACAAACCACCTCCCCAAAACAAAAGAGGGCTTATGGGTCAGAGAGGAGGAACCAGTTTTATAACATTTGATGCTGTTCTTTTGGCTGTTTTCTAAACTAGGTGTCAATTCACAACAGGCTTCAGACGTACCAGCTCAGCAGCAGCTCGGCCCGGACCCCGAGAGCGTGGCCCTTCTTAACCACCAGGGGGAGCTGCTTTTCCAGCAGGGCATGAGCCACAGGCAGCATCCACAGCTGCAGTCTGCGACCAGCACCCCCTGTCACACTCTCCCCCTGCAGCACCAGCCCGCCGTCAGTTTGGTTGACCTGCGGCCCGACGCGCTCATCCAGTGTCAGCAGATTGTCAAAGTCTTCATGCTGGATAACAGCGGACATGGCCGCGTGGAGGCCTTCCTTCACCATATGCCCACACACCATAACTACCAGCACCAGCTCAGCCAGTCCGCCAGGTCTACACCAGTGCGCTCGCCTGACGGGGGGCACCAGCCGCCTTTGCCTCCCCCTCCTCCACCCTATAACCACCCTCACCAATACATACCCCCAGATCCACGCCTCAGTTTGCACCGGACCCCCAGCGGCTCACGGAGTATGGTGTAAATAATCTCCCGATACACACAGACACCTCACTACCTTGTACTAGTGCATAATGTACATACTATACATACAAAGAAGAAGAGCTATAATAGAATATAAAATGTCACTATATGCATATATTTAAGATAAGGTTATTAGAAAAAAACATTACTAAAAATAAAATACATACATATATAAACTTGATTCCACATGTATTTTGAAATACTACATATACTAGGTTTTAATAAATTTCTATAACTTTTTGTCAATTCTACAAGAAAAAAAAGCAACCCCCTATAGTTCTTAGATAGATTTCATGTACTGTAGTTACAATATTTTCCACTTAAAGCAGCAATCTGTGACACGTTACAGATTAGTGGCTGGACTCAGATCAAGGACTGATACAGCTGAGCTTCTCTCATTCAAGTTCACTTGCCTATGTGATATTTGTGTGCGTGTGTTCATACTTGACACTGAAATGCAGATGTGCCAAACTACATCACTGCAGCAGACTTTTTGCACTAAATGCTAGGGCTAGAAGAAAAAACTTTGCTTTCCCTCATGCTTCTTACGCAATGAACAACTAAGCAACTATCACATCAAAATCTAGTCCCCAAATTGCACTGATTTTAATTGGTGGATGATCTTTGCTCCCATCTGTTAAAACTGTCTCATAAGCTCTGTTTATTAGCAACCTCTCTATGACTTTGTTGATTCAAAAATGTCTATAGTCTTCATCATTAGCCATTGCTTCCTACAATGAAGACAACAGGAAGAAAAACAGCCAATCATAAGCTTTGTAACACCAAAAATAAGAACACTGTTGATGTTCTGTTTTTTTTTTCCATCATGTTTACAATTTTTTTTTTTTTTTTTAGAAGTTAACAGAAAAGATCACCATGCTTTGGCTGAATAAGAAAATGTTTGCGTTCATTACTATGATACATTATGTGTCTCTTTTGCTACAGTATTTCAATGATATTTAGATGGCTCAACACATTTTTGTTTTTATTTCTTTGTGACTTTTCAAATAAGCCTATTTATTTATTTATTTATTTATTTATTTATTTATTTATTTATTTATTATTTATTTATTTATTTATTTATTTATTTATTTATTTATTTATTTATCTCGAGCTGACATTTTTCAAAGCTTGTCTGTATAACTTGTATTGAAAATGCTGGCATTATTGGTATGGCCTATGCGCTGTTGACTTTAAATAAGAATAGGACAAAAGAATGCATTATTATCTGATGACTTTCGCTTCACCTCTTGCTAAGACTGTAAATACCACATTCAAACAGTGTCACAAAGTACAAGCTACGCTGCTTTTCAAAATGCTATCGTCATATGCCATTTCTTTGCTCTTTTATAGGTCAGTGACTGTCCTCCTGGTCTCTTAATGCTTTATCTCCTAAACACAAGGCAATCAGGTAAAGCTGAATAAAGGAGAATAAGATAACTTGATTGAAGCTTATCGCTGCATCTCTCTGAAGTTATTTTCATCAAACTACCATTTAGGGTTGTCTGTCTCATCTGGGTGCTCATGCTGTTTTTTCCCTTCAAGAGGTCAATGGTTAAAGATTGTGTGACAAACAAAGGTACATTTACACATTTAATACATTGACATAAAATACTTACTGGGGTGAAGTGGAACATTATACAAATATGTAAAAATTGCCTTTTTTATATTGGAGAATGGCTAAATGGCTGTTTAATTAATTCACCTTAGTTTATTTTAAATTAAATAATACCTGGTTTTGTTGTAATGCATGAGTCAGCTTATTAGAAAATTTTTGAATTTCCAAAATTTGGTTGTGCATGAGTGTGCGTGCTGGGGACATTCTATTTGGAGAAGACATTGCATATTCCTGTCCTGTCATGCTGTATATGTAGCAGAACGAAGTAAAAAAAATAAAACAAATAGCATCTGGAAAAACTGATTTATGAACATGTCATTCTGCACAGCATCATGCACTGTGGAAAAGCCTCTCTGTGTCATTTTCTTTCTTTGTGGTTTACCGGCTTCTGCGTCATATTTCTTGATGTGTTTAGGTAGCCTGGAAAACTGACCGACATTTTGTGTGTTCTGTTAAATTAAGGCACAGTAAAATCCCTGGGTTTATGCTGAAACAAATGTAGCATATTAGACAGCGTGGCTCACTTGGTTTAGAAAGGTGAAAAGGGCTCTGTCATACCAATGCACCGCTTCATGAATGATGTGTGGATGTGGGTCTAACACTGTGTTCGCTCATGTTAGAAACTACAAAACCTACAAGACATCAGTGTGAACTGAGTGAGACAGGACTGAATTTTGACCTTCCACAGTTCCCTGTCTTTGCAGTGTATCAAAATGCTATTAAAGATGACTATTAACCACAAACTTTGACTTGGTTTTCTGTTTGGGAAGAGTCATTTGTGAAACTTTACAAACATCATTATTAGTCGTTTATTATGTACTATATTCATATTGTCTTTACCGTTCTTATTTGTAAGTTATACTTTTTTGAAAATGTCCAGTTACAGACATTTTACATTCACATATATTGTTAAATCATTCCTATTGACCAACATTTAAGGAAGAAGGTGCATTTTCTTTGTGAAAAGTGAAATCAGAGGTAAAAATAGTATGTGCACATTTTAGATATTCTTGAATGATTTAAAACAGCATCACAAATTATGTTCCTTGCCATTAAATATAAGAAAATATTGACTCTGTATCTGCTTTTGCTCATGTACTTGTTCTTCTGTGAAATAATTTACACCTAAACTTTATCTCATTTATTTAACTTTTCAAAAGCTCAAATTATCATCCTATTTACACATTAAAATAAAATACATTTATCCGTAATAGTGTAGCACTTTGTCGACTTCTTTGTCTTGCTGTACAAAACAAATTTGTCGTTTTAAAATAAATTAGTCAGATGAAAACTTTAAAAAGAACACTATGGATATTTATCATAATCCAAAAAAAAAAAATGCAATGGCTAAAGATTTGACAAAATAAAGTCTATATTACATTATTTTTATACATCAGCACCTTTCAGGAACTTCCTGCTTTTAGAATGATCCAATGGCATGTTTTTGGAAGATGTTGGTGCTGTGATTACTTCTGCCTGACCGAGCGCAGTTACACAGGAGCTTCACCGGCGCCTCCTGTGTGTGACGAATCAGCATGCCCTGATGGTTTCTCAGCCTCGCGGCAGTTGTCATCATCCGCCAACGCTGGTAAAGTCCACAGTGAAAGCAAAGTTTAAGTATAGATCTGACCTTAGATTTTCTGCAGCATACACATACTATCACCACAGTCATTAGAACACTGAGATATCTGCAGCAAAAACTTCTAATGTAATGTGTTTATTGTCTTACCGTTTTGATGCTGCCTTTGGTTGTGCAGAAGATGTAGATGACATAACCAGGAATCAGTACCATAGAAGACAGAGCCATGAACCATCCAATCGCCTGGCCCCACAGTGGGTACACATACTTCCCCAAAGTCAGAGGGTCATCTCTATGGCGCTAAAGGTAAACACGCCCTAAAAAAACAATGTCAAACCAGGAGTAAAAGTCAAATTAAAAATGTTGAGCACACAAAAGTTATGAACAAATGAATGTAAATAGAACTATTTGGCTTTAATACCAGGCAGATGAGTGGAGTGAAGAACATCCAACACAGCTTCCACCAAATACATGGCCGATACCCTATCATATCTTCAATATTTTTATAAAATTTCTCAGCTCCTACAACAAAAAAAAGTAAGCAGTTGTGGGGAAGAAACAATTACGCAAAATCGGTCAGTATTATACCACTCCAACATTAGAATTTGTATTTCACACAGATTTGTATTTCATAATAATACAATTTTGATAGTACCGTAAAACCAGGAGATTGATACGGTTTCAAAAAGACAAGGTAAAGCAGACACATCCCACTGGCAGAGTAGTAATCAAACAGCTTGAAGACATACAACCCGCCCTGCAATACACACATGAACACTGTCTTTTACTCTCTTTGCATTTAATTTATTTTATCATCCCAGTTTATTATTATTAAAATGAGTAATATTATTTAAACACATTTAAGACTTTAAACTCCTCAAGAGACACTGAAGCAAATTATCATATTTTAGACGCTAAATATTAATAGGATTGTTGGTGCGTTAAATATTTATAACAAATGCATACCTCAGGGTTTGAAGAATATTTTACTATTATTTAATGTGCAGAAGTCTTTTAATTTTTAATTGGTTTTAGAACCCTACATTAAAGCCATTTTAGTACAGAAGGGTGTAGGTAAAAAAACAAATACATTGTACCTGTGTGATATTAGAGAAGCCAATAATGAAAGAGATGAAACACACAACAAGGATGAAGAGCTTCTTCCTCTTCCTGAGTAACATTGGATACTCATCCATCAGGGCAGTGATGAAGCCTTCCACCGTACAGAACTGAGCAGAGTGTACAAGGTAAAAAATAGAAAAAACTAATATGTGTTGCCTTGTTTGTGTAGCTGTATGTTTATCATACCTGACTGTCCAGCCCCAGCATCATCAGCATAGAGAAAAACAGGATAGCCCACAGAGAGGACATGGGCAGTTGGGTCACTGCCTGAGGGTAAGCTAAAAAGGCAAGGCCGGGCCCTAAATAAACATGCAGCATGTTAATTGGGTACATTTCAATTAATTTTATATTACTTTATTGTAAAATAGTGAAAAACAAATGACCAGTGTTAATTATGATGTCATAATGGTGCTTTATATTAAATGCGGGGTCACTGTGTGAATTGTCATCAAAGGTGCAGTATGTGGGTCACTCACCATTGTTTAAAAAAGGAACTGCAATTGTATAAAAAACATGGGCTGCCAGTTTTGTCTTTCTCAGTACACGTACAAGCCATTGTTTGTGCTTGACATACAGTAGTTGCTCCAGAAGTCTCAAACTGAGCTGCAGAGGCAGTATTCATGACTGATACATATGCTGGCTTGAAGAAACCATTTATAGATCAGGGCTCGGTTTTTAGATCAACTAGATTCATTCATTCAGTCATGTGAAGCTTTTTCAGCTTTCTGACTGAATTATTTTAATAAATATCAGAAAATAATAGTCCTGAGAACAAAACATGCATTAAATAAACAAACATGTCAAGGTCATAAAATTTGATAGAAAATCAAAATATTTGTATATATTTTTTTTATTTTTTATTTTTGTTTTCTTTATTATATATACATTTTATCAAAAGTGTATGCCAAATTATTTGCAATTTACAGCGTATTTTAAAGTAATAGTTTTTCAGAGCAAATCTCAGGTGGATTGGATGCATAAAGATTCATACATCAAGTTTATTTATTTCCAAAAAGCATAGATTGAATTTTACATGCTTTCAGGTTCAAGATCATTTGAAGGCCAAGAAAACTAACATCAAATTAAACATATGGGGAAAAAAATCCTCCTGAATCTTACCCGATGCTGCAAGTTCAGCTACAGGTTTCTTAGTAATGCTTGACATGAAGCCAACAATGGAGAAGATGACAAATCCAGCGAACATACTGGTGCAGGAGTTGATGCAGCACACAATGATGGAGTCTCTACAACAAAATAAACCATGATAGAGTAAAACCAGTTATATATTAGACTGGCCATCATGATCTTATGGCTTAACCAAGGAAATGTTTTTACTTGTAGACATCGTTGTTATATGAATTGTAGCTCCCCAGAGCAATAAGAGATCCAAGGCCAAGTCCATAAGAGAAAAAGATCTGAGTTGCTGCATCCAGCCACACCTAAAACACATTCACACAATTTAGCTTCATACTTCTTGAAACATATTTCCTGTATAAGCATATTAAGTGTACCTCTGATCGCATAAGTTTGTTAAAGTCTGGAGTGATGTAAAAAAGGATTCCATCAATGGCTCCAGGAAGAGTAACTCCACGAAAAAACAGGATAAATAGCATGAAGTAGGGGTAGGTGGCAGAAAAGTACACCACCTGCAACACAAGGACAAGGTTATCAATGTGTGGGTTGTTAGCTCACTTAAAGGTGTCCTACAGTACTACAGGGCTTATACCTGCTGGTCTCCATGGAGATGTTATAACTTAGAACTTGTTATACAGTATGGCATTAGACTTATCTACCTTGTTTGTATGTGATTAAAGCTGTTCCATTGCTCTTGAAAAGTTTTAAAGACATGGGCTGTTGCTGTGAGCAGAGTCCCTGCTCCCACGATCTGACCCATATGCTATATGACTGTACAAAGAAATAGACTGGAACATACAGTCAACCTAAAATTCCCTCTCGTACAATCACAATCATGGTTGTAAGAGACATATTTTAACATGTCTACTTAAACAACAACATGACATGGAAACAAGCCGTTAACAGGCCCTTCTAGAGAAAAAAATTCACTGAGCATCATTAAATTTTACCTTACAGTATATTATTAGGTTCCTATTTTTGTTTATATATCAAGGATTGGGACAGGGACAAGCACAAATGCACAGGTGTGTCTTTCATTACTTTTACTGTGTATACCAGCACAATCATCAAAATGCATTACATGCATTCTTTTTCCTCTACATTAATGTGAAGGACACGAGACAAGACATTTTTACTGTAACCCTAAAAGAAAAACTCCAACCTTTCCAGTCCACTCCACTCCTTTCCAAATAGAAAAATAGACCAGGACCCAAGCCAGCGCTAGAGTTCCCACTAAGGGCCAGCGCACATCCCCTGGCTCCTCCAGTCCACTGGTCAGCTGGTGCATGTTACGCCTAAAGGAAAGTCAAAATGTAAACACTATTTTAAGCACTACTAATAGGGACAGATTTATCAAGCATTTGCTCATGTGCAAACAGGTTAGGCGGTTCAAAAACTTGGCGTAGCTGACATTTTTCTTTCACACAGACACTAAAGATGCAGAGTTTGAGGTGGTGCATATCTGTGTTGTGAAGTTGGTTTCTTATGTACATGTTCCAATGTTAAAGTTTGCATTAATTGCCTGCAAATAACGTGATTTTTTTTTTACTTTGCACACACAATTTAGCACCTCGCTTGATAAATCAGGCCCATAATAATTTACTACAGAGACATATAGATCAGGGGAATTACTCCCAGAACTCTTCTACAGCGCTGGTCAGGTTGGTGGTGTCCATCAGGCTATAATTACAAAAGCATTGATCCGTGTTCCATGGGTTGTCACAGCTTTGCCATGGCAGCTCCTGCAAACAGTAATACCTATTTACATACATTTACTGGAACTCAAACTGTACTGTATGCAATATAACACTCAAGACATAAAAAGCAGTTTTATATGATGTAAAGCAAAAACAGAAAGAAAGAAAGAAAAAAAATGTTGCAGTCGTCTCCTATACTAAATGTGTTTACTTTTCAACACTTCATGTTCACACATGCAACCATGTGAAAGTCATTAGTTACCTTTCAGTTCAGTTCACAGTGTTGAAATGCATCAATCAAATGAGAAGACTTACCGAACCAAAGAGTTGAATAGATAGTAGAGAGCCCAGGCAATGATGACAATGTAGTAGATGTTAAGCCAAAAAGAAAGCACAACTGCAGCCAAGCCCACACCTACGAGGTAAGACAGGAGTAACACTCATTATTATGAAGCTGTAGCTATAAAAAAAACTACTATTTTCACCTGTATGTTACACATGCATCAGTATCATACGGTATGTTAATCACTACTGCAACATTACAGAATGAGTTCCAGAGTTTTATGCCAGAATCAAAAATCACTAATTAGGAAATTGCTTCATTAGCAATGTGCAGCATAGAACACTGAATAATAATGGACCTTATGTCAGTGTAAGAGTAACACAAAAAGGCAGATTGTAAGTGCATTACTTTCTGACATACAGTATGTGCAGTTAAATAAAAACTACAACATCAGTATTTACAATTATATCTACCTGTCCTGGTTTGTTTAAAGTGTTTTAAATTTCCCCTCTGACCTTTCATCATTGGCATGAGTCTCCACACTCCTAGGCCTCCCACTGAGGTGAACTGACCCAAAGACGTCTCCAGGAAGAACAAAGGGATTCCCGCAAACACTAGTGTTGTGAAATATGGGATAAGGAAAGCCCCTGACACACAAATTAATCAAACAGATGTTATTCAAAAGTCAATGTAAATTAAAACAACATGTCACATATCCCAAATAGCACACTCACCTCCGCCATTCTTTCCACACAGATATGGAAATCTCCAGACGTTTCCTAATCCAATAGCATATCCCACACAGGATAACAGAAAGTCGAACTTGCCCTTCCAGCTTCCTCTATCAGGAGGCTCTTCTTTTTGTTTTGCATTTCCAGAGGACGCTGCTGAGTCCATTTCCTCAAAGGGAACAGCTTGTTTGACCTCACTTGGTGAATTTAGGGCCACTGTGCTTTGGCCTGTCTTCCCCATAGTGAGTCCAGTGGAGACCACAGAGCCAGTCAGTGAGCCCAGCGAGCACTATGTCTGGATGGCTAAGGACAGTGTGCTGAAAAGCTGTGGACAATAAATGCGTTAGTTCACAGATTAAAGATAAGAAATTATGTCAAAGATTTTTTTGGTAAAGATAAAAATGTTCATGTAATATGTTAAATTCAGAAGAAGCTCTGCTCATCATTAGACTTGCATCAAATAGAGATCAAAGGTTGCACATACAGTGGAAGTTTCAAGTTTCATTGACTGACCCAAAAATTGCCCAAAAAAGTTAAACATGTCAAAAATGTCAAATTGCTGTATTTAATTAGCATTTCTTGCCAGTAGTAGAAATAATCTAGAATTTTCAATGTTTTTGTTGCTTTACAAAGGCTATTTAAAATGTCATTTTACAGCATTATGGTGTTTGAATGGAAATTGTTGAAACTGCCACAAAGTGCATCAGTAACGATACATCTCAAATGCTCTTTGAGGGGGAAATCTGTGAAAAATAAATGTAAATTTCAATATGAACCTTTTAGCCTGTTCCCAATATATTTCATTCCAACTAAGGAACCAACTATTACCATAGCTCTTGTTTTTTGCTGGTTTGTTTGTGGTTGATTGTTTATTTACTTTTGTTGTGTTATATCTTCTTCTAGCTGGATTAAAAAAACAAATGAGCAAATTTGACAGTGTTGCATTCGTGATTGTTTTCCTACCTTAGAGATGTCCTGTGTCAGCTCATCAGTGTCACGTTGCAAAACTGAAGCTTCAGAAATCCATATCATTGAATTCCAAATGCACAGGTGACCCTGTTTGCAGCTGTTCAAATTTACTCTAAATCTTATTCCAATGAGTGGCAGCGAAGATGCTTTGGTGTTGCAGCGCGCCCTTTGCTGTATATTGTCACAGCTTTAGCTACACTAACCATGTCTATTGAAAGGTGGATAATAAAGTTCGACTTGTGTGTCTGCTTTGATTGCTGGTCAGCTGTGTTTGGTCCAACCCTGAGGCCATGGGATGCATCAATTGCCCAGTTCTGCAGTGAGTTGATCGAGTGGCAGCAGTGATACAGAGTGTGTGGTTGGTACTGCCACTTGTGTGTTTGTGATAGTTAAGGTCAGCTTTTGCCAGCATCGTTACCATGGTGTTTCCCAACAGGAAGGGCCTACTTTGTGAAAAGACTCGTGCAGTTTTGGAAAATAGAGCAGGCAATGACTGTTGGCAAACATCCTGGAAATAGGCTATAAGCAGGACAATATGCTTGCCAGCATCTGACTAGGACAAACTCTGTTGTAAGTGAGCCTAAGTGTCACCTTGTGCACTAATGCGCTGTCATAACAACCTTGTGTTTCATTGCAAGGCTGTTAGCATGCACAAACAGTGATAGTATCAGTTAATTTGAGTAGAAAATGCCCCGCAGTTTTGCATATTAATTAACAATTATTTTTTCCTCAACATTTATTAACTACACGTAATATTAAACATTGTTTAATTTGTCTGTAAAGTGAAAAAAAGCACTAGTTATTTTGAGTGTTTTGCATTCAATTTCACTTTGGGAGATGCACATAAATAAATTAGACAAAACAGATATGCACCACCTCAAATGTAGCATTTTTGTGTTAAGTTTTGGCATCCCCTTAATCCATAATGGATATTTTATCATATTTTGTACATGAGTAAAATCTTGATAAATGAAACCCTTGTGTGAAAGTAGTGCTGTTGACCATTTTTGAAGAATGTTTATCATACATTTCTGAACCAGATGCTGCTGGAGTGGAATCAGATGGCAGTAACAAATGCATGATGAAAGTAATGCACTATAATTATCATGACAATGAAATAGATTGAATTTTCACAATACTGTATTTAGGAAACAATTATTAGATACAAACTACTGACAGATGTATTGCTTGCTTAACAATACATTTGTCAGTAGTTTGATCCACTACATGTGTTAGTTAATATAATATATGGACCACGAAAACATAAATCGGAAATCTATTTGTAATAATTACATGTTTCCCTCACATTTTTCAACCTCAATGCATTTCCAATTTGATTTCAGATAGATATTTAAGTTTGGTTTTTTTTTCTTCTCTTTTTATGACCCATGCCATGGACTTAACAAAATGAAGCTACAAGAATAAGCGAAAGTGGAAAAAAATATAATTTGGATAAGACACCAGCTCATCAGAGAAGCCTACTAATTATGCTGCAAATAGCCTGCCTTGTGCAATTATGCAGTTGATTCAGTTAATCAGTTGAAAGGATCATACTAAAGTAGCTATGGACTTAAGCGAGTGAACGATAATGAAGTTATGGTTGGTAATGGACGTGTTTTCGATTGCCTTTTTGTGCCGTAGTTGTTGACATACATCCGTTTAACTGTTGACACATACAAAGAAAGCTTGTGGCAGGTTATGTAGAGGCCAAATGCTAATTTTATCTAACAGTGTTTCAGGATTAGTGAAACGAGTTGCCCTAAAGCAAAAACAAGGTATTGATAGGCAACAGAAGTTCAGCCTTTCTAAATCTTGAACTAGACTAGAATTCCTAATACTCAATTAGAATGAACATGACTCATTCACTATGGCTTGCTTTTTATTATATTAAAAAGTACAAAATATGTAAAAACACACACACAAAAAAGCACAATCCGTCATTATTGCCACTGGGGACGAGTTTCAGGTTTGAGGGGCTTCCTGTTGTCGGGCGGATTTAACTGTTAATTGAATGTCACTTTGGATTACACACATGGATGAGTTTGCCATGATGCCAACACTAGTGCATGTTGAACAGTCAAGTCTGTTTGTGATGTCACCAGTATTGTGGTTATATTTGAAAAATCTTTAATTAGTGATTAGTAAAATTAATATCTATAAGGTATAGATTGTTATGAAAAAAAAAAAAAAACTATGCAATTTCAGCAAAAGACTAAGAGAAAGTGAAGAAATTGCATTGAGTTTGATCACGTACCGATCTATATTACAAGAGCCCTACTAATATTAGTGTATCATTAGAGAAATTATAATTTTGTTGTTAGCCAGGTAACTGACCTAAATACAGAAAATACTTTTGAAACTGATTGCATAGCGCAGTGTAATAAAACTGCTATAAATGTGTTAATTGTTTAAGTATAGTATTTTTAAATGCTTTAATACAAAAGTGTAATTAAGTATATTTCTTATTTTAGATACTGTAGATATATAATAGTGGTACAGTAGAAAAACAAACAAACAAACCCCTCTAGTTATAGTATTGTTGCAAAAGAAAGGACATTCACCGTAAAAATGGCCATGATGAAGAGGATTCTCACATGATAGCCACAACTCCAAGCCTAGTTTAAAGTAAAATATAGATTTGTGGATATTATTATTGTTCAGCTCAAAAGAGCATTATACTGTATGACATACATTCTAAAAGACATGGCCTCCACCAGGTACAACTAGTGAATATGAACTGTTAAACATCTGGTTCATGCATCGCCAACTTCTCATTTCTTTCCAAAGGCACATTTACATTTGGTTTCACCTGTGCAGCAAAGATCACACACTTGCATAGAGTCAATATAGGCTTGTGTGGTTGAGCCTGACGTAGATCACTGGAGGGTGAGGTCATGTTCATGTTGTTCTATGGGGAAAATTAGGACATTAATGAAAATAATACCAAAATAAAGATCTATTTGTTTGGTACATAGTAGTATATAATGATTAAAAACTTACGTAACACAGGCTACGAAAAACAAACAGTGGGATGCAAATCATTGGAGTGAGGAGGAGGAACGCAGCTATTGCTTTATATGAGGAGGACAATTCTTCATCAAAAAAATAACCCCGCTTGTGGTTATAAAAAATGTAATCTGGGGGAAGGGCAGAAAAATGGCATTAGACATTTACTAAAAACGGCTCGAGTAAGAGACAGTTGTATTGAGAAAGATGAGGCGCAGGTGCAGGAGACTTACACCACAGATGAGTGGAGTGATGAACATCCAGCAGTACTTCAACACTGGGACAGGTGGATATCCTATCATGTCCTCTATGTTGTGCAAGAAACGGTCTGCACCTGTATATGAAAGACAGTTGCCTTGTCAATGATCTGTATTGATGGAGAATGCAAAATGAATCTCATCTATGAACTACATAACATACCGTACACCCAGCCAATTACTATGCACTCGCAGATGGCAATGAACAGGAGAGTGAGTCCACTGACACCAAACGAGTCGATAATATGAAACAGGAAAATTCCCCTCTTACATAAAGCCAAAAAAAGAAAATTTTGTTAATATATTTCTTATTACAACCCAGGCTCTACCGGATAGATTCTCTCAATAAGTTGTGATTTTCACTGCGTCACTTAAGATGGCCAGAGTAAGCTGGACTAATCACAGCACAGCAGCAGACTAATCACAGTTTAGACCAAAACAAACACGGTGGTGCTGATGGACGAACTCCGGCCTGCACATCTGTAGAATTTTCATTTGGCCAAATTTCAGTGGCCAATAAACTGCATAAAAATCCTAAATATACTGAAGTTAGCAGATACTACAGAGTGCTAGGTATATTTATCAGTACTGATTAGTAGTTTTTCAAGTTGTTCTGCAACTCTTTTGTTTCTTTTTTTTTTTTATTGTTTTGCCAATTGTATTTCGGTAGAATTATAGCACCCTGCTGCATGCTCTCATTTTTTTAATGGCAACACTTCCATCTCGATTTCTACGTTAGCATAATTATGGACTACATACTTTGACTTTTGAAAGGCATATACATAAAGATGATTAGTGCATTTTTGATGAGATAGATGTCTGTGCTTAAAAGTGATTACTCGGCTACACTGCAACCAATCAGATACCATATATTGTCCATAACATAACAATTTTTCAAGCTTTCAGCGTTAGTTTAGTCTATACAGATGCATAATGGGTGGAACTCAATTCAGACACACATACGAATAATAACGAATAACTTACTAATAGAGAAACTATGGCTATACTGTATCTTCTAATGTTTTCTAATGTAACAGCATGTCACTGTATTATACAGTATGTTAATTATTGCTTCTTACCCCACTGACTAGTGGTAGAGCCAGAAGAAAACAAATCACTGCAATAGCCAAAACAAGGATCTCTCTGGCTCCAGGCCTCCTGAGGTGACGAGGGAACAGGTCTATGATAGCAGTAGCCAAGCTCTCAACACAAACAAACTACAAAAAATAAAATTGTATTTCTATTAACGTAAAGTTAGACACAAGTGAAAAATAAATAAATAAATGCTTACCTGACTGTCCAAGCCCAGGAAAAGGATCATTAAGAAGAATAACACAGCCCAAAAGAAGAGCCAGGGAGCATCGAGAGAGCTTTTGGATAAGCAATGAAAGCCAAACCAGGACCTGAACATATAGCATACAATTCGGAAGAAGCAAGTGTAATACGAAGTAATACGCATACATATTAAGGAATCAAAGATGTCATGTAGACCAGGACAATAAGGACTACAACTTTTACAATTTAAAAGAGAACATTTGCAATGATGATATAATGAAGATACTTAAAGGTGCACCGTGTAACTTTTTGACCTAAAATAAAATAAAGCACAGTTTTGTTATCTAGATGTCAGTGTTGTACTAAATAAATAATTCAAATCTGTGTCTTTCCTTTGAGTGGACTTGCATGGTCACAAAACGGACTATTGATTTGGCGAAAAGTAGGGCCTCCTCTTGTTTGTTGTCATGGAAAACCATTCCTTTAGCCGTAATTTTCACATTATGGCATAAAAAGTGTTTATCCTCATTCAGAATGCCTCTAAAGTATGGCATTATTGGTGTAGTTGATTTTCACCTCCAGAAACTTACACAGTGCACCTTTAAAGCTGTTTAACAGTGACTTATAATTTTATAATTTATAGTATTGATAATGTACATTATATAATGATAATTTTTGCAATTGTGTGTTTCATTCTCTCATTAAGAAACTAGTTTGAGGCCTTTGTAGTTGTTTTTAATGTTATTCTGTCTCCCTCACAAGTGAGAGAAAAGCAGCTGTACTGGAGGTGCAAGTATATTAAAGCGAACCCTGACAATAATGACATGTTTACCCTAAAACACTTCTAATATCATCACGTATATAAATACAGGACAAATACCTTCAAAGGACAAGCTATTGACGTAGTTTTGTTAAAATCATGTTTCAAAGAAATTACATAGCTGCATTTTGGCCTGGCTGTGACGTCAAATGTCTGTCTGCCATCTCTGGTGGTTGTCAAGATAACAGGAGTTATTAAAATCATATTTCAAAGAAATTACATAGCTGCCTAACAGGCATTAGCAGGTAACTAAGCAACATGAATTCCTCAGTTACATTTTTTCAGTTTGAGCCGGAGTTTGGCCAAATTGCTGGGTTTTAGATGACATCACAATATTCTACAGGCCAATGCTATTTCAATCAAATTGGGGGCAGCTAAAATGAAGTTTGTTTAAACTGAGTTTATTTTTGTAATACATAAGTTTAATAGGTCCAGTTACCCCAGAAATCACCACTTTTTAAATTTATAAAATATTTTTTTAAATATTAGGGGAAACTACCTCTTGCCCCCAACCTGCCTTTTAACTGACAAGAATTCTAGAATGTGAAACCCAGCAATACAGGAAGATGATGTGAATCTAGTAAAACTGAAGATAATCAAGAGGAAAAGGCAAGAACTGGAGACTGTCAGTGGTGTTTTGCTAGTGCTGTCAAGCGATTAAAAATATAGAGAGATTAATTAATTATGATCTGTAATTAATTAATCTAATTATTCTATTTTTAATCTCACAAAAAATTACTGAGAAAAACACTCAACTTAAAGAGGCACTGTGTAAGATTGAGAGGAATTTTAATTATCACATATAGTCCACAAACATTTAAATCATATTTATTCTTTACAACATGAATACTTAAGAGAGCACTGTTAACCAATCCACATCAATTGTGATACATTTATAAGTATTTGAAATGTTTTATTACGGGCCGGAATATGGATCATTGACGCTAGATGGCATCATGCTTAATAGGCAAAATGCATGTGAAAGGCTCCCTCTGGTGTTCAAAAGTGGAAATCACTTTGTTTGTTTGTTTTTCTTACACAGTGCCCCATAAGTATTTTTGTTTCGTTTTTATCCAATTTGATTAATTACATTATTGTTGCAGATGGGAAATCTTAATATATTGCAAAAAATAGGGACTTTAGGAAGTCTTTGAACATACATTCCCGTTCATCCGTCCAATAACTTTCACCTGCTTCTTTATTTTTGTCTCGTTGATACTTATCACCAGTTAAAGATTACAAAATAGATTAATGCGATTAAAAAAAGTAATTCGATTAATATGTCTGTAGTTAATCTCAATTAATGCACTAATTTGACACCGCTAGTTTTTGTGGCAACTGTAACCATGGCAACAATCAAAAGCAACCATTTGATGTCATCAACCCAGAATGCATTGCGTCTGGACAATATGGCGGCGCCCAGTGGCTCGAAAACAATGCAGGTTTATAAAAATGGTAAGCAGTTATATATTTGTTTGCAATTTATTTGAGCAAACATGACCTGTACTAGCATTTTAGCCATATCTTTATAGTCAGGGTTCCCTTTAAGATGAACTACATTTCTACATTTTGAATATTATGATACATGAGCAATATATTATTGCCTAGCCCTAATATCATGTATTTGGTTTTAGATATTTAGAATTTTTATTCATAGTAAAATGTTGCCGCAAATCTGTTTTGTTTTAGAGACACAGGTGCCATCTTGTGGACAAAGTGAGTAATAATAACCATTAAAACCGTAGTACACTCACCACTTGAAGCAACATCTTGCAATGGCACTTGAAGTTCATGGGCCATGAATCCCAACACAGAGAAAACAACAAAACCAGCAAAAATACTTGTACCACTATTCAGACAACAAAGCGCAAAACAGTCTCTGCAAAAGTAAATGTGAAAGTAAAGGTTAAAAATCTTCAAAAGTGCAACCAAAGTTAAATGTATTACATGTAGAAACCTGTAGCAGTTGTTGTTATATTTGTTGTAACTTCCAAGAGCAGTCAGGACTCCTTGGCACACAGCGTAAGAAAAGAAAACTTGCGTGCCTGCATCATTCCAAACCTTCAGGAACCATTACAAGGTTAAACTGTATTATTAAAGGCCATTTTATGAGCTGGAATGCATGCAAGCAAACAAAAAAAAAAACAAAGGTCGTTTCTAATAGACAACTCATGTGACACACAGCACTGTATATCAGTTCAGTCTGTGCTGCTACGAGGCACGATTGTGTGTGAAGGTTTGTTTACATGGGACTTTATGCGTATGGGTCTGGACAGCATCTGTTAAAGATTAGAGGCAAGACTGAACATTTCTCACAAGAGAGTCCACAGAGATCTGTTTTTTTTTTTTACATATGACAAAGAGGAAATTGTTGCATCCATATTTGTAAGCTTTCTAGTATTGTCTTACACTGTTCTGTATCACAGTTTACACACAGACACGGTCACATCTTTACAACAGGGATTTAATCTACAAGGTGAAAGTGTTGTATTTAAGATTGTGAGAGGTTGTGCATGTTATGGGAGTCCTGTGCACCAGATGTGTTTTTGCAGAAACATCTGGTTTTAGAAGCATCCTAAGTTACATAACTTCTATAGCACTGACTAATTTTTGTTCTTTTGACTTGGTAAATGCATTATTATACAACTAACTAAAACAACCTTACTCATCCACAAGGAAATTAAGTTTTGCTTTATTCATTGACAAGTGCCTGAGGTTAATCTAATGCTTTATGTCTCTCAAGGTACAAGCACTTAAGTGGACAACCAGCAAATATAAAGAAAATTAAGAACATTCATTTTTACATATACTGTACTGCATTTCTGCACATTTAATTAATAATAAATATTAAATTAAAATGAAAATTATTATTTCCTAGATAGTGCAATGAATGAAAGACAAATACTTCGGTAGTAAATAAGGATGCATACAATTTCCCTAAATAGTTTAAAATAAATTTGTATTTCAATTAATGATTTCTAGTGTTGACATGGATTTGATCAATTGTAGGCCTCAGAAAGACATACATTTCAAATAAGCTTCCTCAAATGAAGTAAAAACATACCATAGACACATAATAAAATGCCCTCTTATTTAGAATAAGGCATATTTAGGAGTCGACTAATGTGTTTTGTTTCCTGTTATACTTACAGCTGGATCAGCAAGTTTACTGTAGTCTGGAAATAGGTAAAATTTGATTCCTTCTCCAGCTCCAGGAAGTGTAACTCCACGGATGAAGAGGATGATCAACATTGCATAGGGAAATGTAGCAGTAAAGTATACAACCTGCCACAGAAATGATGAACATTGTCAGAGCACAAAGCAGAACTTACTCTATGTAAGTATTCATCAGATAAGACGAAGAAAGTTTGTATACGTTATTACCTTGCCAGTGGATTTTACTCCCTTAAAAATACAAAAGTAACAGATTATCCACGCTGCGAGAAGGCATAAAGCCACATCCCAGAGAACTTTTCCATCACTTGCAGGATCATTCATTCTCAAAAGACGATTGCTAGAAAAACAATAACAAGGACAAACATGCATTAAATGAAGGATGTTAGTGAAACGTTGCAAACACATGGTGTATTTGTTTGATTATATTGTATTTTGTTTATAAATCCTTTGCCTTGTGTGTGTCAATACATACTCTTCCCAGTACTTTTTTCCCAAAGACAACAAAGACCAAAAATTTGCAAGCCACATTCTGTCGCAAAGCAGATGTACTTCGGCAGAAGAACAATAAGCAAAACCCCGTAAAGTTCAACTTCTTGCTAAACTAAGAGAAAAACATATATGTGTTTGACGTTGCACAAATCTTACTTAAAAAATTCACTTTCTGATGTTGTCAGAATTGATAGGTGATCTTCAATACTCCTGTAAACAAAAAACAAAAATGTGTTATTGATGTATGGTTTAGGTCTTTTAAATAATATATTTGTGTAAAGATATGCTTTAAGACACACATAAACCCCCCCCCCCCACACACACCACAGACACACACACACGTTTAATGCACTTTTCATCCCTTAGCTGCACAGAATAAAACACATTTCCTTGCCACAAGCATTTCATGACAAATAATTTTATAGAAATGTAAAATCGTACTAACGTGGTATTGAAATCCTCATAATTATAACTCGATGTGGAATTGTGGAGGAAAGACCAGTTGCCAAACATGTTTTGGGTGGATAAAAGGTTATCTTTACTTTGGCAGTTCTCTAAAGTTATTGAAAAGAGAATAATAATAAGTTTAGAGCCGGTTCTTTGAGTGTGGAAAAAGCGAGTCTAAACAAGTCCACATTAACAATAATCGCCTTACCAGTATTCCACCAGTTGTCACATGTGGACCATGGCAGTGGATTTTGGAAGGAGTTGAACAGGTAGAAAATACCCCAGGCCAAAACAACAATGTAGTAAATGTTCAAGTAGGTCACAATTACTTGAGAAGCAATGCCGACTCCTGTGTAATAAAATTATAATGTAAAGAAGGCAATACTTTTAGTTCAAATGGCAGTTTTATGAAGTATTTAACTTGTAAGAACTACAATAACAACTGCATAATGTGTGCAAGTCAAGGCATCTGATGAGCGTGAAATTGTAAAAGAGAGAGGAAGCCTTGTTTTCACCCTCAGCCATGGGCAGATCTTCCTCCAGGCAGTCACCCCTCCTTCACTAGTGTACTGTCCCAGAGCAGTCTCCAGAAAGAAGATCGGAATGCCACAGAAAAACAGGAACACAAAGTATGGGATGAAGAACACTCCTGAATGGCACAAAGGAAATGGCATGTTAACAGAGATCAACTAATTAAAACCACACACATGCATAGGCAACAACCCGGGATTGTAAAATAAGTTAGAAAATCAGACGCTACTCCGACTTTGGCACATTTTTGTCTAATCTACTCCCTGCTGTACAACACTGACGCAAATATAATTTATAACCAACCAAGTGTTCCCGTTACCTCCTCCATTTCTGTAGCACAAGTAAGGAAAACGCCAGACATTCCCCAAGCCGATGATTTCTCCTGCCATGGCAAGAATAAACTCTGTCTTGTTGGCCCATTTGTCTCTTGGTTTTATTTCTCTCTCGGGAATTGCTTTATTTTGCTCCGAGTCACTCGCAGGGGCCCCATCGACCGTCTCCACACCCATGATTCCAATCCTACAACAAGAGACAAATGCGTGTAGTCCATGTAAATAACGATGTATGCAAATGATATGTTATAGCATGAATAAATGAAGGCGAAAGCATGCAAGTCGTTAATGAACTTACTTTAGAGGAGGAAAAAGCTTGGAACCCGTTAACTTCTTGAACGCGTGCGTGCCTCTGTTCTCAGTTGTAAAAAGCTCGCTTTTTTTTTTTCTCCCCACAAGGCAGGGGCGTGTCCGTCGCACCCCACCATTCATAGAACTTTCCTAAATCTGTGCACATAGCCTTGGAAATTTATTAGGCTTACTTTGGCGTGTTTAAGAAAATAAAGACGTAGGCGTAATCAAACCAAATTAAATGAATATGCATTTCATTGCTTTTCAGTGGTATTTCTCATCTCTTCATTTCGCTTGAATAATCACAAGTAATTCCTTATGGTCTTTTTATCCCCATACTCATGCCGCTCCCCCTGCCCGAGATACGTAGTGACGTAACGTCGTCCAACCAGGAAACAAAAGTAAACACAAGCCTCCAGTTGCTAATCGGCTGTAACAGCTCATGACATGTCATGTAGAAACTAATGTTAGTTTAAATGTGGTAAATGGAGAGAGCATATGCTGTCAGGGAAACAGACTTACCCACTGGTAAGGCTTTTTCTTTGCTTATGTTTTTCATAAAGTACATCAATGTAAATGAGGGTAAAGCGTAGCGTTAGTTGCCATTTGATGCTGTTGACATTGCCCTCCAGAGATGAATAGGCTGTCTTAGTTAAGTTAGTACATATGCTTTAAAATAATTAGCGAACTAACGCTTCAGTGTGTTTTTGTTCAAGCTCATTCATAGACATTACAAAATGATATGTCTATGATGCTCATTGTCAAAATATGCTAGGCTCTGTACGTTATATTTATTACATTCCGTTTTAGCAATGTTTTCAATCAAATCATCCGAAGAGGACCCTTCAGAGATGGAGGATATGGACACCTCTGAAGCAAACTGGTGCTGGTTCTACCTGGCAGAATGTGGAGTGTGGCACATGTTTGAGGTTTGGCTCTATGTAATGTCACAATCTTCAGCTTCAAGTTAGCTAACCTTATACTTACACAATGTTCTGTCAGTCATTTTTTTCAAGCTTGTTTGTCACAATCATTTCCACCAATCTATTTTTCATCCATCAAATTTACAAAATTAACATCTCCTATTTAATGTATACATTTCTTAATCAATACAACTGACAGTAAATAAGCTCTAAAAGGAGTGGGAAGAAGTAAAAAAAAAATTATCCCACCCCTACATTTTTTTTGACATATGCTGAACATGTTTTAGAATGTATAAATATACGTTTAAATAACATACAAGTATAAATTTGAATAAATTTGGTAGTTTTAATAGTCTTGACTGCAAATAGTAGATTGGTGTGTTCTAGATATTCTGCTTAATGAATAATCCTAATTGCATGCTTCTGAAGTAATAACAGTGGATGTAGTGAACTTCTGCAATTGTTACCCCAAACTTCTATTACATAGGTTAAAGTTGGGGGTAGCTAAATTTTCTATTTGTAAATTAGTAAACTTTGTCTTTTGCACTTTAAGGTATACTGTAAATGCAGCACTTTGTGAAAAAATTACATCAGTGTATATTATCTGAATCAAAATGAAAAGCATTTGTTTCTTTTCGACAGCCAAATACAGCACTCTGATTGGCTGTGTTTGAGTGCTCACCTGCAGTCTCACTTTGCTGTCTACAAAAATGTTTGAAAAACGTAATTACAAAAAAAAAAATTTAAAAAATTATGTACATTGATATTACCAAGTGCTTGAGGATTTGTGCGAGCTAGGAACTAGTTGGACCTATTTCAGATCTTTGTCGTGTGAAAATCATCTACCCCATCTTTAAATAAGGAAAAACAAGACTAAAATACAGCAGTTGAAGAGCATTGATTTTTTCAGACACTTTCTCTATTATTTCATTATCAATGGTAAGTCAGATTTTAAGGTTTTCTTTATTATTACCGAACATCATTACTTTAGTTTTTACAAGGTTTAAAGATAATTTATTTATATTCAACCACGTCTAAAGTCTATTTTCTTTTAATAGGTTATACTCTAGCATATAGTTTTTATCTTGATTTTTTAAGTCAGTTCTCCTCTTATCTATTTTAACCTAACTCTGGTATTCATAGATTGATCCAAGTGCAGCATGTTCAGTGACAAGTGCTCAAATTGAGCAGTGTTACAACAGAAACCAGCGAGGAGTAATGGAGTTCTACACGGCCAAGTATACCTACAGACTGGATTTTTCAGGTGAGTAGTTTAGTGTGAAATCATTATTGTTTTACAGTGTGAACATTACGACTTATTATGATCAGTAGTTATGAGACAAATAAATGTTACCACTGGGAAGCAAAGGCCAATCAAGCGCTCTCTCCAGTCTGCAACTGGATTTAGGTACATCTTAGAATTTTAGAAATTTTAAATACATTTCAGTATGTATTATTTAATTTTGTTTTTGTTTGATAAGATGAAAAAAACAAATGTTTTGCTTGTCGTAGGTTTATATGTGATAATCTTGCTCTACCTGTTCCTTGTCACTGGGAGCGAATTAACACTGACGAACCCTATCAGGTAATTTTGAGGTGGATTTTTCTATAATGTTTTGATCTGTTCAAAATGCAATAGAGCTCAGGATTGTGACTTTGTAAATAAATAAGATTTTCAGTGGATGGACTGATGGAGATTTTAAAATGCTAAATACTGAAATTAGTGTGCATTAAACATACACTAGAGTGATAGATACATTTTTTTTAGCAAACTTGCTACAAGCATTGTGAATCTCCATAGGAACATGTTTTTCAGACATTCCATCCCGTATTCCATAAATATTTACGTATTTATTACACACATGCATTTTATGTGCTGTTTGTATCACATACAAGATTGCATTGACCAAATTAGTCCTGTCTGTGTACATCATTTTGATATTTTTTGTCTGGTCTTGCAATTTTCAATCAAGCTCATTCAACTTGGCCGAGATACATATGAGTTCAAAGAAGTTGCTCGGCTTTATGAACGAACTATGGACCATCCAATCAAATCTGTACAAAGAGTCCAAAATCTTGACTTATGGGAGTTTTTCTGCAGGTACTCCATAACAGTTTCAGAAATTACACATACATGCCAAGCTGTTCATTGTTGTGATTTAAAAATAAAGATTTCAAGTCTTTTACACCTGTTTACATTTGTGTAGAAAAAAAACTCAACTGCGAAAAGTGAAACGTACCCTGGATATTGAGGAACGAATGCTCTTTCATGGCACAGGACACAGTAATGTTCAAGCAATATGTACTTTTAACTTTGACTGGCGACTCACTGGAAGTCATGGAGATGTCTATGGAAAAGGTAGGTCTTTGTTGTTGGATGATCCAACTTGCTAATCACAAGTATGTAAAGTGATTTGAACATACATCCATGTTTTTGTCTTTTTAGGGAGCTACTTTGCAAGAGATGCCAAATATTCCAGTAAATTTTGCCACACTACAAACAAACACAATACCACCCTACAGAGACATGGACTCGCGCCGCCAATTTTTGCTAGTGAACCTCCTTATAAGACTATGTTCCTGGCAAGAGTACTAGTTGGTGAATTCACTGTTGGACGTCCTCTGTACTGCAGACCTCCCTCTAAGGATGCAAGCTTTATCAACTTCTACGATAGCTGTGTGGATGACTTGGCCAATCCAAAGATATTTGTGATATTTGACAGCAACCAAATATATCCTGAATACATTATTGAATTCTATTGACACATGAAACAGACTCAGCATATTATGTTGCGTTTTTGGGAGAATAATCTTGGATATGGACTGTCCAGGCATGTCTGTAAGAACCACAGGTGCCTTTAGAGAACATTCAACAGCTTAAGTGGGGAAAACTTAGGGTTATATGCATTGCACCCTATAAAACATTTTGAATCGTATTATACATGATACAAAGCTGTTATTATGTCTCTGCAGTACTTAATGTAGTGTTAACTAGTGTCAAGATTTGAATGTAGTATTTTTAGTGTATCTTTAAAAGTGGAACTATGATTTAATGAGCATGTTTCTGCTTCACACATCTGTGCAGTTGTTTGTGAAAAAGTTACTTTAACATGTATTTAGTTATTTAAATAATCTTTAACTATCCTTTCTGTGAAAGGATTTTTTTTATACTGTGTATAGGTTTTATGTTTATCATTTTTCTGATACTGTATAGCTTTGAATACATAAGTGTATGTTATTTTGTTTTCTTCAGTGTTAAAAAAAACAAACTTTTCAATCCTGAGTTTTAATCAAAGCTAGAACATACACCAATAACGCTCCTAATTTTGCATTTCACATTATGTGACATTTATGTATTAAATTTTCTTTATGCAACTGAAAATTTTAAAATTAGGTATGTTTGTCACCAGTGCTGTGTTAAATTGCAGTCGACAGTATTTCTCTTAATAAGCATAAACACACAGGAATAAACTAGATGCCAAAAAAAAAAAAAAAAAAAAAAAAAAAATCATTAGAGTCCAATAGGCGCACATTTAAAAAAAAAAATGGGGCAGCAGTATGCCAGTAGAGGGCAGCAACAGATCATTTATTGCTGGGTTTTAGATGACGTCATAAGGCCAATTTCAATCAGATGGGGGGAAGCTAAAATGAATAGTGTAACTGCAGTTTATTTTTGTAATGCAAAAGGTTTAGCAACCCCAAAATAACTACTTTTTAAATTTATAAAATAAATAAATTTAAATATTTCCTGGACACGTAAAATGTTATAAGTAGGAAAAACTGCTCTTGCCCAGCCCAGGTTTTTTTTTTTTAGGTGTGGTTTACGTAGTAGTAGAAAACAAATAAAGGTTACACCCAAACACAGTGCAGGCATATGCAGGCATGATACTACTTAAGCAAAATAATCAAACATGTGGGACACAGATGAATTCATGGACACCTCCGACACTCCATGGAACTGGTACTACTTAGCAGACTGTGGGCAGTGGCACGGATTTGAGGTACAATTCTAAAAATTTTTATATATTGCTTTACTTTTTTCCTTTAATACCTTTGTTCTAAAGGATGATCCTCACAATCCGCTTATTAGTCAAGACATTGAACACTATTATCTACAAAATTCAAGAGGAGTTTTCTACACCTTTTCATTCAACTCACGTATTCAATGATTGATTTTACAGGTATTCAATGCCATTTCACAGAAGACCTTAATTTAAATGACGTCAAAAATGTTTTTTTCTCTGTCTATAGCCATGCTACAAACTGACATAAAAACAGGAAGTCAAAGAAGAATTCAGCGCAATTTTAATGTAGCAAAAAGGTACTAAATACAATAACTAGTTTTGTTTATTCCAAAACGAAAGTGAAACTAATGAAACCATGTTCAATAGTTGTTCCTGCTTCTCTGCTGTTCCTGTGTTCTGGGAAATGATGGATTCCTCTTGCCCATTTCAGGCAAACTGGCTACCTATTCTACAGAAATAATTTAGCTTTCAGTAATATTTTACATACTTTTTTTTCCCCTTCAGTTAATTCAATTGAATGATTCTACTGCTGAGTATCTAACTGTAGCAAACTATGTAAAGAGAGATGGTCTGCTGGACAGAAACTTTGTATCCATCTATAGGATACAAAACCAGGACTTGTGGGAGTTTTATTGCAGGTATGACACGTGGAGGTTGTGTTTAAAGTTGAGTTGTGCTTCATTTCATTCACAAATATTTAACACTCAAAACTAGCAATTTTGGATTGTGTTTTTGAACTGAAAACACTACAACCACCTTGTGATGTCAATAAGTAATAATACATATAAATCAAAGACTTTCTCAGTTTTAATTTTAGCAAAGAGTAAAGCAAAATTGTATATTGGTGAGTAAAACACTACAACTGTGGTAAAACAGTTTTAAAACTTTCACTTTATGACATCATCAGAGTATTAGAGGTTTAGAGATGCAGCCAACCAACTTATTTAGGTTTTTGATGATTCAACGATAAATTGCCTAATTTGACAGATGTTGAAGATGCTATGTATCTGTTTGTGACACAGAAAGAAAAAGCAGTTGATGAGGATTCATGGTGTCAAAGAAATCCAGGAGAGAAGACTCTTTCATGGGACCAAGAAGCGCAATGTTCACACCATTTGCAAATATAATTTTGACATGAGTCTGGTTGGATGCAATGGACATACATATGGAAAAGGTAATTACAGGCAAAAAATAATGCTAAATGGTATAGGTTACACACGATGTTGATATTTTTCTTTTATAGGAATATACTTTGCCAAACATGCCACCTATGCTGACAAGTACAGTCACAGTAGCACAGATGCATTGCTCTTGAATGGAGGCAGAAAAACTGGTGCACAAAATGAACTAACCAAAGTGATATTTTTGGCTCGGGTGCTGGTAGGAAAATCCACACAAGGACAGCCTGATTTTACCAAACCTAATGAAGGTGCTATGGAGCGTTTTCATGACAGCTGTGTGGATGACGTCTCTTCTCCAAAAATATATGTGATTTTTGATTCTTGTCAAATATATCCAGAGTATTTAATTGAGTATAAATGATAAAAATTCTTAATGTAAAATATTGCCTAGATATACTATAGCCTATGTATAATATATGCATAGACTAAATAAGCCATCTACTAAAATAGATTTTTTTATGAATTATATATTTATCAATATTACTGCACGTTGCTACCATTGTCACTAGAGGTCACTGTACCATAACTAGAGCGCTAAACCTACATAATGGATCCACAGAGTTTACGGAGTTTAGAATAAAAAGTTTAAAAAAGGGTGATTTTATTTGAAAAGCCCATTGTCTGTACAAAAAGCAATGTTTCTATTGCAAAAATCTATAACTTAACCCCATTTTACAAATATTACATAATAATGGCAACAGAATTGATAAATGCCCTCAAAACTACTCAAATGCACAACAATAGGACCAAATACATAGTGTTGTTATGTGACAAAACAACAGACAAAATAAATTATTCACATAAAACTCAACATCTTTGACACAGAAGATAAGCAAAATTCGTGTTTGACATCAGTGGTACAACAGGTTTGGCACAGCTGAGTAGGCCAAGGATGTTGGCATACAATTAGGTTAAATAGCAGTGAGATAGACTTTACCTTCATTTTGAAATGCTGTGTGGAACATTGGTAAGATGAGAAAGAGATTTTTTTTTTTGCTAATTATTTTCTGTGTTTAGAAAATTGTCTGACCAAAGTAACTAAAACAAATACATGCAAATATGCATCACCTGCATTTGCATTTATTCTCTCTGTTTTACTGGTCTCAGCTTCATTCTCCATAGTGAGGTCTTTTTTTTATGTGGATTCCTTCAAATAATTAAATACTTTTCAACAGCAATCAACAATGTCCCATTGTTGTTTATGGATAAGCTGTATATCTCAAGTAATGCAGCATTACAATGCCTTGTTCTCTTTGTCACTCTTGAGTATGACATTAGTCTGCATGGTCCTCAGTCCTTGTTTGTCCATGATGTTCCAGAGTTTGCGCAGGTTGGATTGAGTTATCACATCATCTGGTTTGAGTTGAAGGGCACGCAGGTAGTTGGCTTCAGCTTCAGCCAGCTTACCATTCAGGTGAAGCATGGCACCAAGATTCATTAGAGCTGCTGGATACTGTAACAACAAGCAATATTGTTTGCTTAAAGAATCAAGTTTGTCTGCAACAACTAAATTTTATGTAATGCCTAGGACAAAGCACAACACACACACAGGTTACTAGTCCCCACAAGTACAGTTACTTACATCTGGTTTGAGGCTGGCTGCATGCTCATACTGTCGCTCTGCTGCTTCATTCAGGTTGGCCTGTCTAAAAGTAAACGAAAAAATTATCAGACTTACTCTTTGGGTATGACCAACAGCAAGTGTACAAAAATCCCCTCCTTTTCCTCTGGTTTCCTCTTGGTTTCTCTCCTTGCCCTCCCTTACCTTTTCCTGGCCCTTAACTTCCAGTTGGTTAGGGTTAGGGTTAGGGTTAACCCTACCCTAACCCTAACCAGTTGGTTCATAGGCCCATTGGGCCAGCTCACATGTCTCCTCTTTTTTCTGCCCCGCCTGCTCCCAGTACAGACCAGATGCTTATATTTGCAAACTCTCTACTTTTACCAAAGCAGCAATCTTAGTCAAATTACCTATCCTAACCCCAACCCTAATCATATTTCAGAAATAAATATTGAAGAATATAAACACCTGCTAGCATAGCCAGTGGTGACAATGAGCATGTGGTCTGTACTGAGAAGCGCTTCTGTTCTGTAGCGAGAAGTGAGCTGTAGATGTTTACAGCTGCTGTGCATAAATGAAAAATACGTTTTTCTCATTAATTGGTGTCTTTCCAACCAATTACCTGGAATCAGTGCAAATATTAAATTACAGTGAATGTTTATAACATGTGAGAACACACAGCTGAAAGTATATGCATTTTAAGCATCATAATGCATATTACAATACAGTATGTGTAAAAATAAGCATGATGTACGATTATAGGTTAAAGATAAAACTATAAAAATAAATTTACTGTAAATTGTGTATGTTTGAATATAATTGTATGTGCTAATAATATTTTAAAGATAATTTCTTCCTACCATATATGTCCTTTAATTAGATACATTTGAACAGGGACAAAAGTTTTCTTAGCCTCCCAAATTTGTCCTCTTAACCATTATATGATCAGTCCAATTCAAAAACCATAGAAATTTGTCAGTACATGTTACCCATGCTCAAAATCAAAAACATGCTGCAAAAATATAGGCAATCTTCTGGTTTCAGATACAACATAGGAGCATTCTTTAAGAGTGTCTTTCCCGTTTGCTTAGCAAAGTATAAATTGCAAAGATCACTAAAACACAGTAGAAACATTTAACCACAAATGGAGGATCATTCATGTGACTTAATATCTTCAGTTGTTTTATGATGTGTTTTTATGTGGCCAAAAAGCGCTATTCAGACAAATGTAAGAAGTATACAGTATGGTATACTAAAGCCTTTAGAGCAGGGGTCTCCAACCACCGGTCCGGGGCCCATAACTGGTCCGCAAGCCATCTGCTGCTGGGCCCCAGAGAATCTTTTAGAATGTATTTTATTTTTAATTTTATAGTTTATTACTAAATTCTTGTGCTTTACTAAGAAAATATGGAGCCACTTAACCAAATAAACAGCAAATACAAGCAATAAGAGCTAAAATACGCACAGTAATCAGAGTATGCATTTTACGTTGTTGTTATTTGCGCTACCCAACCTTGATCGGTCCCTGGAAAAGAAAATTGTGACTGTACCAGTCCTTACAAGAAAAAACGCTTAGGATCACTACTTTAGAGGATTAACCTTTGTGAATTCAACCAGTGACATTTAATAAAACAATGTAATCTACATAGATTTTCTGTCATCTGAAACAACCACAATTTTTCATTTCATTTTCTACCACTTAATCCCGTTAGGGGTCGCGGGTGACTGGAGCCTATCCCAGTGACTTTGGGCCTTAGGCGGGGAAACACCCTGGACAGTGCCAACTTGTCGCATTACCAGACACCGACGGGTGCGGTTGGACCGGCAGGTTCTTCAAGTGCTGTACACCAGATGCTGTCAAGTGCGGTCCGTTCGTCCAAAGCACGCAGAGTCATGTAGATTCCCGAGAACGCTCGTATAATGATTGAAGCCGCAGCACACCCTGCGGTCTCGGAAAAATAGACTTCATGCGATTCTTCCGTTGACCGCGCGGCTCCCGCACTCGCTCGCATTCCTCGGACTGGCACATGGAACATTTCTAAGTCTGCGGGACCCGCGGGCCGACCCGCACCGAACCCAGTCGTGTACATCCAGCGTAGACAGACAACACACTCTCCACTCACTAAGGGAAATTTACAGTGATGCCCAATTAACCTAAACATGCATGTTTTTTTTTGGAGGTGGGAGGAAACCGGAGTACCCGGAGAAAACCCACGGTACACGGGGAGAACATGCAAACTCCACCCAGAGAGATCGTGAGATGTTGGTATGGTCCGACCCGGGAGTCGAACCCACGATCTCCTTATTGGGAAGCCAGAGCTCTAACCACTCAACCACAATTTGTCATTTGAAATACAGCCTTTGTCTATATGTGAACACAATTTACTAACACAGACTTATTGCTAAATGTTGTGATGACTATTCCAGATTAAAACCTGAAAAAGGGAATAAAGTACATATGTTTTTGGTCTTGGTTTGCTGGGAGCATATGCAATCCTTTGTGACACTTTTTATGACTCGTGTGCTTGGCAAATAAATGAAAAAAAATCTCAGATTTCCAAGTCACTATATGCATTCCACTGCTGTATTTTTTTATATGTGGAAAAGTCTGTTCTTCAGTGTTGGGAGGACGGGTATTTATAAAGATGTAGAAAGTCATATAGAAACCTGAGCATGTGTGCAGCACTGAAGACCACATCAAACTCAGAGTTCTCCAGTTGTGCGGCTTTTTCTGCCATCTCTGCAGCTTCAGTGTGACGAGACTGCTCCAGCAAGAACTGACCTGATGAGAAGATGACAGGAGTAAAAACATGACATATCTGAAGCCTTTATACTGCTTTAACACTGGTATCTCACAGTGAAGCACTAACAAGCCAACAAAAATATTACAAATGCATCAAAGAAGCATTGCATTAAATGTGCAATGTCTTCACATAGATATTATATTATTAAGAACTGTATGTTATTGTGATATTCAAGCATTCATACAGAGCAAGACTGGGGCCACACTTTGGAGACTTTTGTAGCTCCTGCTCTGGGACAGGTACTTTCTAGTCACACCAGTGACTCAAGCATATTTACAATACTAGCTTTGTTTGGAAGCATGTTTTATATATTTTGACAATTAGACAAACTTCCATTATCTTTTAAATATTATTGGGAATATCAGTGAATAATGCTGTTTTATAGGTAATTTCAGTTATGTTTTTAGTTTTTGTGCGTGTCCCTACTGCCTCGATTTCATCTCGGAAGATCTAGATTAAATGTGTGTGGAAAAGGAAACCTGGGCCTAATGCTCAGACTGTTCCCTCCATGACTCGATCGCCGATAAAGTGGAAGAAAATGGATGGATGGAAAACAGCAGCAGTAGAGGAGGAGCAATTGTTTTGTATGGAGCATAATTTTAGTGGCTTCTTTATACATTCACAGACATACTATCGTTCAGTAACAGGCATAGATACTGAATAGATTTCTTTCACCTAACTAGTATGTCCACAATACACAAGACAAGTCCTGCAGAAGCCCAAAGCCATGTAGATAACATGCTTCTTAGAAATAGTGAACAGGACACAGATAGAGAGAGGGATGAGGCTGCATCCAAAAACATCAATTCAGTAACACTAAGAGGCGTAAAGTGTGATAACAGTGGGTTCACAATGGCACTTAAAGCAAAAGCGGATAGATTTAATTTACTCCAAATATCCTGCAGATAGTACAAGAGGTCTGTGTATGTATGTGTAGTAATCACGTTAGAACAATGCTATCATGTTTTTTTAGTGACTAATGTAGAGGTTAGTCACAAACCTCTACATTAGTCACAATGTAGAGGTCTGCTCTTCAAGAGAATACTTTGAAAGAACAGGGGTACTTTTGCCAAAGCTTGCCTATGACCATGTGGCTAAGGAAAAATATCTTTTATGTTTTTTTTTTAAATACCTCTAATCTTGCAACACAAAGTGTGTGTAACAATGCTTTACATTTTATATAAAAAGTACTGATGTGTTTTAGACAAAGTAAATCCAAAAACTAAAAAAAAACTTTAAACAGGATTTTTTTGAGGATATCCAATGATCTCATCTTACCGTAGTGCATATAGCAGTTTCCTTTGGTGGGATCAAGTTGAATAGCTCTCATGTAGTACTTCTCTGCTTCTGCCTTCTGTCCCTGAAAGAAAGTAAAAAATATTCAAAGGTATCATTTGTCTTTAAATTTCAATTTCCCTTAAAGGTCCACTGTGTCACTTTTTGACAAAAAGTAGACTTTCAGTAAATATGATTTTGTCATTTAGATGTTGTTGATGTACTAAACAAAAAATAAAAATCTGTGTTTCTGTTGTGGGTGAGCTTGCATGGTCACACATGCATTATTACTTTACCTGGAGGATGGCCTCACAGTTTGTTTCCATGGAAAAGATATTCCATATTTGTCAAATTATGGCCTGGCAAACAATTATGCCTACTAACAAAGTCCCAAAGTGTTGTTTTAACTTTATATTTTTACTGAATTGTCTAGTTGACTTTTTACCTCCACAAAGTTACACAGTGCACCTTTTAATTATCCTACTGATTTATCTTTGAAGTTAAGATTTCATATTTCAAGTTCGCTAAAAAATTTCAGATTGAAGTCTATGTTGTATACACATTTTTATCCTTTGACAGTTCACAATGCTCTTTTGTTTAGCAGTCACAAGTCTTCTGCTTTTACAAAGGTCAACAGGGGAGCACGACTTCAGACCTGCCTGTGTTATCAATTAAGTCCATTTGCATGGCCAAAATATAGCAGATTGGATTATTCAATAAGGAAGCAATGTAATTTCATTATAAGCTTGTCCACTAGCCCATTGTCCATGGTCAACATCCTTTTCTAAAAAACATCTGAGTGGTCCACAAGTGTGTGAAATACTGCATAAGGCAGTTCAGCAGATGTCCAACAAGTAACTCAATCCAAACATCAGACTATGTTAAGCACCAGAGGAAATGTCAAACGGTGAGAACTTCTAAAGTAAGGACTGTAAAATTGTTAAGATGTGCTAGTCGACTATGAAAAGATTATTATAAATCACAATTTTTGTCAAACATATTGACAAATTACAATATCTATATTATCCCCCTTTAAAGAACAATATTAGACACCTGATTTTAAAGGCTCTTGTGACATCATGGATGTCCCAATGTCATGAAATTAAAATGTTAGTAATATGATTCAAAGCAAAAGTATTACAAATCACATTTCCTCGACAGTATAACTTTAAACTTTTACTTTCTGAAGTGTTACTTTTCTGAAGTGTTCATTAATTTAAAAGACTCTAAAACAATTGTGTTCTATATAGAAACTTCAATGAGGTTGAGTAAGTGAACCCTTCAACTCTTCTTCTAACAATTTTCTTCATAAAACATAAAATGAATGCATAATGTAGCATTGTAGACTGATAAGTACTTTTCATTTCAGTTGGTACCAAGTTATTCATGACAGTTTCCATACAATGCTCTGTCTTTTGCCTGAATTTGTGGTTTGAGCACTTACTATGATGGATAGGAGTTTTCCATAAGTGAGGTGGGCTGGAATATGGTCTGGCTTGGCTCGGAGGGACTCTCTGTACCAGTGACCTGCTTCGTCGAGTCTGTTCAGTTTCATGTATGCTTCTCCTGCAATAAAATGTTAATTACACCACTGCCATCATTACAATAAAACCATTTATAAAAAATAGAAATAAGATGCATGCTTTGGACTCAACTCAACACTTTCTTTTTGTTGTGTTTTTACAAATTGTGTACAAACAAAAGATATATACTGTATTTACATGTATAAATGCGTATGGTGAAACAACTAAAGCTTTATTTAGCTGACAAAGAAACACAAAATATAACATACTATTCTAAAATGGAGAACAGTTGAAAATACACCTACCTATCATATTGAAAAGGCTGTGTGGTGCAAACTGTCGGGGCATTTTCTGCACTGCTTCTTTGTAAACAAAGAGCGCCTCCTTAAAATGAATAACTTTTTGTTAGAAATGTGCACAATTTAGGACAGCGAAAATCACAAGACGACATATTAACTCTAACCTCCTGTAGCCCCTGTTCGTGCAGCAATTTGCCCAGGTTGTATAGGCAGCTAGTAACAGAGCTCTTGTGAGCATGAGGGTCCTTCAAGTTTTCATCAGGGATTTCGGCACAAGTAAGAAATGTGTGTTTGGCTTCTTCCTGGTTTCCCTGGTTCATCAGGATGATTCCTGTGTTCAAGTAGGCAGCTGTGAATGACACACATTTGCTCCAGGTCATTACAGTCATAAGAAAATAGATTATTGGGTAGTCGTATTACTCTTTACTTAACTTTACTTTACTTACATGCTAGTGTAGGCCGACTTGCAATGGCCAATTTGTAGTAAGTAAGTGCTTCAGTGAAATGCTCATTTTCCTGCAGGAGCAATCCCCTGATAAAATATATAAACAAATACTCAATGTAGGACAGGGCTGCAACAAGTTAATTGATTAATTGCAACTAATAGATTATTAAAATAATTGTCAACTAAATTGTAACCGAATAATCGTTAACTTAAGATTAAAAAGTAATAAGTGTTTTTGATGTAAAATTTGTCTGCCTACCCCAAGTGTTATGATACAAAATTTTAAAATAAAGGAATAGACTTAGACTTAGAAAATGCTGTTTTCACATCAACTTTCTACACAATAAACTGACATTTTCAGCACAAATGCAAGTAGTTTCTTTATTAAACATTTTGGTTTTAAACTGGTTTTGATTAGACTATGATTAGGATTATTCTAAAACTCATCAGAAAATGTAATATTCTGTCTTGTTAATATGAGGTATGGATGCTTGTTCAAATGAGAATTTAGTTTAGATATCAATTTTAGTGTTGATGAGACTCTGATTTTTGACAGACCTAAAATCTACAGCTCAATGACATCATCAAGCGAATTTACTTCAGTTACCAAAATTTTCTATTTTTGGTTAAGTTAGTTGGAGCCCTAATCACTGATATTGTAAGAAAAACAATAATTTCACATTCAATAATTAATATGTATGATATAACATTCAGTTTACTGCAGTCACTTGCATCAATTACTTTTCTAGTGATTTTTTGCCTTGTGTTCATTGTGTGTGTAAAGAATAAAAATGAATTTTTAGCACTCACAGGTTGTACAGCATGTCAGCCATGTTGCCTCTGTAATGTAGCGCATTTCTGTATGCTCTTTCTGCCTCCACAATCTTGCCTTGGTTCTTCAATACATTTCCCAAGTTTCCCCAGGCTATAGAGACACAGCCAATGAATAAAATAACAAGAAGAGGTTTAAAGTAAAACATTTGCAACCTTGTTTTTGCAAACTGCAAAAAGGTGTACACATAGGTCCAATAGTATTCAAATTCAATCAGTTGTGTATGTGTTGATGATTTTTTTTATGCAAACAAAAAAATATTATATTCTTCTATTATTATCTTATAGTTATAAATTATTTGTATTAGTTGCTCAATTAAAATTAATATAAATGTGTGACCTTGTGTGAGATTATATATATATATATATATATATATATATATATATATATATATATATATATATATATATATATATATTATATATATATATATATATATATTATATATATAGATATAGATATAATATATATATAATATAATATAGATATAATATAGATATAATATAGATAAAATATAGATATAATATAGATATATATAATATATATATATATATATATATATTTCTTTTACCTTTGGCAGGATTAACACTGATCCCAGACCTGTAGAGGCTATCCTCACTGCTCCAGTCTCTGTTTCTCTGCACAGTTTTTAGTCCGTTCAGAAGCACTAGTGTTGAGCACAGGCAAATAATTAAGGTCCTTTTGCCTTTAGTCCTCAATTTGACGTATAATGTTCTTGTTCCTGCTGCAATAAGTAAACAAAATCCTAAACTGGGAATATATAGCACTCTCTCTGCTATGACAAATCCCACATAGAAGAATAGATTGACGGCTGGAAGGAATGATAAAGTAATGATGCCAAGTGAAAAAATAACAATATTTTCAGTGCTGGGCAAAGACATCCTCCCCAGCCAATGGTGAAGCCCATTCGATCCATTCATGATAACATTTGGAGGCTCCTCATTTGAGTTAATGTTGTGGTTTGTGTCAGGAGCATGATAACCGTTTGACTTCCCATTCACAACATGTGCCACTTTTCCATTGCTCTCCTTACTGTTGTGTTTTGGGCCACTGAGTCCAAACAAAGCAAGGGAAAATAATCCACCATAAAAAGCTGCAGTGTGAAGGTTTCTCCAATCAGCTAAGGACGTGATCAAGGGCACTGCATCCATCGACCAATCAAAACTTAGCTTGTCGGGGCAAAGGAGGAGCCAGGCGTTCGCTGCAGGCAGGTAGAAGAAGGTGAGGGTGCGAGTGAGGAGGTGTGGCGAGTCTGCTGCAGGGTTGTCAGAGTTTGAGAAGTTTGGGGGTTTGTTTCCCATCCAGAAAAGACGTGCCGACAGCAAGAGTATTCCCCACAATGCTAGTGCACAAAGACTCAGTAGCTCTGCAGTCTTTCTTTTCTGAAACAGAATTGGAAAAAAATTAAAAAGGATTGTTATTTATAAAATAGTTACCGATAAGTCAGTGAGACATACCAAGTCATCAAGTCATCTTTTTTTAATTATTATTAGTATTTATCGAGTGAAGGAGGTGTTTATATTGTTTTAAAACAAATTTAATGCTGAATAAATATTTCAAGATGGGGTGAAAAAATGCAAAAACTTAAAATAAAAATTTGCCACTGGCTTTGACTTTTAGTATGTGATGCGCAGAGTGTCTAATCTAGTTAATGAATCATTAACTAGATTAGACACTCTGCGCATCACATAATGATTACAGTTAACAAAATGTATTCATTTAACTAGACCTTTATTTATTCAGGAAAGTCCCACTGATATTTTCAAAAGAGTCCTGGGTGGCGCTACTCGACATGTATTTAGTGGTAGGGGAAACCAAAGCACCCATAGGAAACCTACACAGACATGGACATGCAAACTCCACATAGAAATCCCAGGGCTGCCTAGGAATCAAACACTGGACCTTCCTGGGCACAAAATACATTCACAATTAGTTAGTTGTTGCAATTCTATTTTTTTAAATTATTTTTTTTTAAAGTTATGCAATAAAACTATATTGATGAAGGCCAGCAGGATTGACATGCCATGAGTAAAAAAGACATTTAAAAAGAAAAGAGTGCTTTGTTTAATTCTGTATGGTACAAAATTATATTGTACTGTGAATGAACAAAAAAGACCATACAATTTGGGTTCTAGTGATACTTGAAATCCCCAAACTCAATAATTATCTATTAACAGAAACTCTATGAGGTCTATTTTGCCCTTTGTCTTAGCCTTGGTCTTAAGTATTCCTCTGTTGGCCACTAGTGGCTCTCTCCAGGCGCTATACTCTGTCAGTGTAGAAGGTGTGGCTTCAGCCAGATGTGGGGGTGCAATTTCCTTCAGTGAACCTTATGTAAAAGAAAAGACACATTTTTAGACAAAGTTGTTAAAGTCTGTCATATGAATAGACTTTCACCAAATAGATTTCTATTATTACACTTTTTTTTCCCAAACTGAAGCTGCTGCTACAGTTCACTTTTGCCTGTGATCTTACTGTAGCTGCCCACTTGTCACAGACGTGACACATCTCAGGTTCACTGAAGGAAATTGCACCCTCACATCTGGCTGAAGCTGCACCTTCTACACTGACAGTGTATAGCGCCTGGAGAGAGCCCCTAGTGGCCAAGAGGAATAATTAAGACCAAGGCTAAGACAAAGGGCAAAATAGACCTGTGTGTCTATTTGATTGCTGTCAACATGTAAACTTCTGACCAGATCGAGAAACAGAGTTCATGGAAGTGTGACTGCTAATCAGCTGTTGCTTTTTACATTTAATAAGAGCCTTATTTTTGTAGAATGATCACCACTGTACCTAAGTGACAGAAGCAAACACTCACACACTTAATTAAAATCCAAAACGTCACGCAAAAAAAAGAATTACACAATAAAGAGTACACAGCATCTTTACTTGTTTTCAATCTCTTTTGTTTTTTCTTTTCATTAGGTGAACTTGTCAGGGAGAATTCTGACTGTCTATTTACTTTTTCAAGCCCCTCGGTGCATGTCTTTATTTCTAAGGGACCATGTACAAAATGCATTAATCTTATTAAAAGAAGAGATGAACTGCTCCAGATTTTGCTATTGCTACTTTCCATCTGCAGTCCCTGAGCAGTGTCATAGTTTAACCAAATTCTAAAATTACGCACAGTGCACTGCACATAACATTAAAGGGACTTTACTATACCCCATTTTTTACAATAAAATAACTTTCCCCCTAGCACAGATATCTTGTAATATATCTATTCAGGTGGAAAGTAGTTCACATTTGCAATGTCCTGTCTCTGTTTGTTCACCAAACGCTGCTGTTGTTGTTAGCATTGTGGCTAACTACCTTTAGCATACTGGCATGTCTTGCTCCAAACGCTGTGAAAAAAAGCTAAAGCGAAAAGCTTTTTACATGTTTAGGGAAGCAGAATAGGTGTGTTCCTTTATTGCTTTAAGTTGCCTCTCAAAAAGATTGGTGCAAAAACACCTAGAGTGGTCAAAGAATCAAAAACATTGTGAGCAGTTTCACTAAAAGCCATAGGACATTAGTTAATCTAGGCTTAAAGAAGAAAACCATTTTTATTGTATTTTTGAAAAAAAAAAAAAAAATAAATGAAAATTGTATCATGTATAATCATTAGCATCAACATTCTATTTGAATTGTAAAAACAATACACAAAATTCTAGAAAAAAAAACACACACACATACACACAAATAATGATTCTGAAATTATGCAAGAACTATAGGCATAGAAGGCCAGTCACAGGAACATTAGTGAGACTTTTTCTGTGCACATAAAGATGTTAGGATTTTTTTTTCTCTAGGAAAAAAGTGTCACGAGAAATTCACTTCTGCTTGGTGCCAAACCTGAGTCAACTTCAGAAAGTCATTATACTATTTAAGTGAATGAGCTTCATCTCAGTTTCTCTTTGCCGGGTCAATGTAAAATGGTTTCCTAATTGCTTTCCCAATCAATCATGCCCAAATAATGGCAAGGCAATTCTCTAGATGGGAAGCAAATACATCCACTTTGGCTTTTTAGAAGCCTACGTGAAAGCCATTTATTATTTCCTTTCAATGGAAAAAAATATGCATTGTAGCTCAGTTTAGTTCAGTAGTAGAAAAGTCAGTTATTTAGATATTTATTTTCAGAGAATAACAATTACAACTTACACTTGAAATAAGGCCTTTCTCATTGCTGTATAGAGTACAGTAAGTTGGCTTCTTGTCTTTCATAAATAACTATTTTTGTATTTTCTTTTCAGAGTTAGAGGTGTATAATTTGCAATTCAGGCTCCTTTCAACAATGCAATTAATTCTTTAAGCTTTATTAATGTTTCCAAGAATGTGTGGCCAGGCATAGTGGTTAAACCATTTCAAAAGAAATTCCCCATACTCTTTTCAGCAAGTTAAATATTTCACCACATTTACTGCCCATGAGAATATATTTAGGACCCTTTTAAAGACAAATGAAAGAAACATTAAGTTCAACTGTATTGTAACTTTTAACCACTCATCTATCGAGTGTCATGGTCTTGGAATGGTGTTCAAAAAGTACTTTTATGTTTGTATATCTGATAAACTACTATTAGCATGCCAAGTAGTGACGAAAGTTAAATTAAAGCCCACATCAAGATCTTTCCTAACTCTCTTATGTGTTTTGGACAGCACATGCTTGGGCTAATTTAGCCTAGACATCAGAGCCGTGGATGGCATTGAAAACCTGACTTTGACAGAGTGACCCAATTACAGAGCACTTGTCCTGGTGAAAAGCCTGCGGCTGGCACAAAGAATTTAGGTAAACACATTTTCTTAAAGGTATCAGGATAATGATTACGAGTTTATTTCCTTGTTTTATTAAAACATATGCCCCACAAACACAAACATTGCTATAAAACTAAAGTAAAACTAAAATTCTAAATATATTAAAATTCACCACTTTTTATAGTCTGAAACCATTCTACATACTCCCTGGTGTTTGTGTACTCCCAAGGGTCCCCATACTGCTGTTTGGAAAAGTAGTAGTAGACTATACTGCATTTTATAGCAAGTATATTAAATGTTTCAAAACGACAATGGCTTCATTTTGCAACAGTATTGTTTTGAATACATAATACCATGCAAAAAAAAAAAAAAAACCTGCACCAAGTAAAATAATAATAGTGTCAATTTTAGGATCCTAACTCATTTAAATGGTCCTAAATGTCATGGTTATTATCATTACAGCATACTTCAAGCATCGTAACTTCATGTTCTATGGGGAAGAACTAAATAGACTCTAGGCAAAAAAAAAAAATAGATTCAACCTAACAAGACAGCATTCATTTACTTGGTAGGTCAAAACATTTGTTAACTGAGTTTCATGAGCGGGGCCACGTTATCCAGACCACACCTCTATGTCACCAAAAGCCTTCTTAACCTAGTTTATCAGTCTCAATTAATACAAAACTCTTTATTCTGCTCTTGTCAATATAAAAAATACATTATATCCTTATTCAAATGACACAGCTCAGTAATTTTGTTGATGGCCTTTATCTTCATTTGTTTTTTCTGTAGAGCTGCCTTGCATCACTCAGAGCCTCATCTGAGTCTGATTACACAGTTAATAGAATGAGAAATGTAGCATGGGTCTAACACAGTGAGAAATACAGTCCTGGCCTAAACACATGGGTTCTCCCTTCTGACTGCACGAGTCATTTGCATTGCGTTATTACTTGTGGTAAGTGGGGAGAAGGCAGAGAGAGATGAGCAGCATTAAAAAGTGGATCAAATAAAATGGTGTGAAGTCATTTGGATGTATTAGATGTTAGACCAAGTGACAAGGGCAAAAAAGACATAAAGGAAAGGAAGTGAGAGCATAGTTTCCATGGATGTTGGTTTACTCTCCACTTACATTGTGTCCCACTAGATGTCTGGCTCCTAATCAAGGAAACCATTGCCCTGTAGCTTTAGCCGGGCACATAATGAGCTGATAACCATGACTGGGCCACAGCAGAGGGCATTTCCCTAGTGATAAATATTCCAGATGTGCAGCAGCTGTGGGTGACTCTAGGACTGGCACCAGACCTGCTGCTTGCACTGGGACTCCCTCTCAGACTGTTGTGTCTGGGCACAGCACAAGGGCGGCTGGGAATATCTCTCCATGATGGATGAATAGGGAGAGGGATTATGACAAGTAATAAGAGTGATGAAATATTATAGGCTGTGATGCAACACACTGAAACACTGGTAAAGATTATAAAGCTTAATGTCTTTCAGAATGTGGTTTTGATTCTGATATATTTTATTAGAGAAAACAAAAACATCTGAATATCCAGTACTTCAGAAGCATAAAACTTAAAAATATGATTTGACTGCTGAGGTGAACAACTGCTTTAAAATAATAACTGACTCTAACTGACTGTCACAAAGTCAAAAGCCAGTTAATTGCAAGGGATGTTTCTTCATATTAAACAAAATATGAGAGAGGAATGTATAGGTAATTACTAAAGACAAACAGGCAATTCACTGGATACTATTAATATTATTGTGAGAGTTTGCTTGTACTATACTAAAATGGTTGGATCTCTAGTACCATTTAATCCAAGTCTTGCACTTACAGTTTTGGGTTTTCCAAATGAAGATGCCCGTCAGTAATGGTAAAAGCATCCAACTGAAACATGTCATTAGAATAGAAAGCGCAGATGTTTACAGATGGCTTCATATGACGACAGGGCTATAAACCGCTCTCTGTGTTCAGAGCCAACTGTCCTTGTGCATAAACCCAAGGGGACTTTTTATTATGCTCATCATGTCAACAATTACCGACAGTAAAGACTAAAGTTTTGAAGAAAATCTGTCCATGTAATATTGCATTTATTTGCATAGAAAAAATTTTTATTTACATTGTGCAGATAATATCCACTTGACTAATTAAATGTTGTTAATGTATCTTTCCTTTCCTCCGTCCTTTTATATATTGCGCACAAACACATACTGTACTGCAGCTTAGCTCTAGATTTGCAAGTATTGTGCAAACAAGAAATTGTGTTGATGCTGTAGTGAGATAAAAACAGTATTTGTGTATGACCTTCCTGTTTACCGACTGACAAATTAGGACCAGATTCGACTCAGATTCGAAGTATGTATGTATAACACATAATAAACCACCCAGAAACATCTAGAAGCACGAACCATTTAACAGATTATTTGTTGTTTTACCTCCGAGGCAAGTAAGAGGAAACAACAAATCCACAGAAGAAGACCACATGGTGTTCCTAAAGCACTTCAATGACTGCAGTTTAAACAATATCCCTAAACTTCTTGACAAGTAAAGCAAAAACAATGTGAATGGGTCACATCACAGTTTGATTATGTCATTGTTATAGGTTGAATAATGAATTTTTATAAGGAAAGTGTGTTCACTTTACAGTGTTTTGAAACTACCAGTAACTAAAATTGATGACACAAGCTGAACCAAAAATCAAGGACTAGACCCAAAAAATCTGGCTCTGTGCACTATGCTAACGTCTTGCCGGCATGATCATTTCCTGTTTAATTCATTTCTATGGGGTATTCACTACCTCAGACTAAAATGAAAAATAAAAGTAAAAAAATACTGTAAGTGCAAGATCCGGCAGTGTTACGATATGCTTTCTCTGACATTATGTTAAAGACTTTAACAAATCAGGGAAAACTTCACCGAAGAACCAAAAAATGCTTATAAAGGATGGTCAATTGCCTTCTGACATACTTTGAGAGTTGACATACTTCACAAACTTTGGACTAAGTGCTACTTTTATGTTGGACACATTTTACAATATTTTTGGATGTCTTCTGATTCTGATAGTTGTTGACTCTTTCTGACATGTTTTGTGTCTTATTTTATGCTTGTTTTGAAAAGAAAAGATAATACTGTATAGATTTGGGAAAATTGGCTAATTTCAGAATAAGAGTATAACCAGGATAGTGGCAAAAAAATTTAAGATAGCACAGCAGATATTAATAGAGGTTCAAATTTAAATTGGCATAAGCCTCCAAGAATACATTTTGTTGTACACATGATGATGACATAATGATGATGATAAATGATGTAATAAAGAAGTTACCTTTCCAAGCAAATACTGAAGTACTTGTCGAAAGCGCAGCCGTTGAAACACAAATAGGTCATACACAGCAGACACGGCCAGCACCGTGACGCCCTGCTCCTTCCACAGCATGCTGCCCACCGCACACCAGAGACTCCCCAGGAACCACCCCAACAGCAGGTCACCGAACTCCTGCCATGGCCTCTGTGCAGTCCCATTCGGAGCCCGCAGTGCTTCATGTAACACAATAGAGACAGCAAGAAAAATAACGCAGCACCCACATCGGCCCTCCCCACCACACCTGCAACAGCTTCAGTGTGGATGGGGTGAGAGGCAAACAGGAGCCCAGCCAAAAGACACCATGAGCCAAGCAGGGTGCGACTGATGACCGTGAAGAGGCCGGTGACCAGTGCGTGCAGCAGGACATTGAGCAGGTGATAGCCCCAGGGTTGCAGGCCATGGAGAGTGTAGTTGAGGCGGAATGACAGGGTGCACAGCGGACGGAAGGACTTGTGACTGCCACTGTGGGTGAGCAGAGTGCCCCAGAAGTCGTCATAAAGGATGTTGGTCCATGGAGTTTCAGGGAGGAGGTCTGGTTGGTCTTGATGGCACGACTGCAAAAGAATAAAGAGATTCAATGTAAGATTTAAAAAAGTGTTAACCTCAGTGGTTTGATTATTGTCACATTATAAAAATGTTCATTACAAACATATTAATAATCATATTTTTAACCTTTCACACACAAAAAAGCCCAAACACATCACACCAAGGCTGCAGGGAGTCCTCTTATTAACACATAATTACCTAAAACAAAAGCCACAACATAGACGTACAACTAATGAGGCTCACTACAGGAACCAATGTGATTAATGAACCACAACCTAAAAGAGGAGAGAGTTAACTATGATAATATAAGGTATATAAAATATATAGGGCAAATAGACTACCAGAACAATATAAAACTACATTTACGTAAATGCCGTCATGGAGTAACAATGTGTATGAACTAGAGGTGGGAAATGCACCAACAAATTATGTATAATTGCTGTTTTTAGGCATGTAAAATTAAACTTTGTTGTAATGTCTAAATAAAAACATCAACAAGAGTAAAAAGAAATATTTCTGCTGTTCACAATTATTTCACAGTCTAATCACATTTATTCTGATGCCCAAAACAAGACATTTTGTTTTAAACATCCTGATGCATTGACTGACATAAAAAAGAAACAAAGTAGATATAAAAAGGATATTTCAACCCTTGGTGTTTTTTTTTAATCTTGCTGAGTCTTTTACTAGCTAAATACTATAATTCAACTAAATGCCTTGGAGTTCTTTGCAAGACTGCCATTTCAGCCAACAAAAAGTTCAGCACTGAAAGTTCTGATTTACATGGCTGAATTCAGTTGACACAGGATTTTCTCAAACTATAGACTTTGGAAATTTAACCTGAGGACTCATTGAGATCAAAACATTCAACTGCTGTGCTGTATACAATTTCAAGAATCTCTTTCATCCATTGTGCAGTCAAATTCTCTGCAGTGGAAGTTGTAACAGGAACAATTATAACCAGAAACAGGAACTAAAGAGCCTTTGAGGATAGCACATTTTTTACACTGTGAAGGGTGTGTGCAGGGTTAAACTTGTTTCCACAAGTTCTTAGACTAAACGATAAAGGTTTGATCTCTTTCACACATTTTCATTAACCGTCTACACACCACTGACCAATATGAGAGCAAACATGTTGGATGTTTGAAAAGCACACTGGTCATTTTGTTTTTAAGCTTGATTAGCATTAACAGTATTTCTGCAGGGAAGCAGCCAACATTGAGGGGCCAGCCAAGGACTTCCTTTGTCTGCAGATTGTAACTCAGACATGGCTGAAAAAAAAGAGAAACGGGCAAAGAAAGGCTGGGATGGAAGGCTTTACCAGTGTCAGAGCAAGTGAGGTAAGGTGGGAAAACAGATGAGCCAACCAAACATGTGTGTAGAGTTTTTTCAAAATCTGTGCATGGTTATTGTAACTTTAATTCATCAAGAAAGTTCATCTTTACAGCAAAAGACCATTATGGATTTACTGATTTTAAGAATGGGTGATAGAAAATACTGTAGATTCCAGTATCAGTTGAAAAATATTTGCTTATTTTTGAGAGAGGTGCCTCAGTGTGTGCTTGTGTGAAATTTCCAGTTCGACCACAAGGCATAACATTTTTTAAAGAGTAAAAATACAAAACACAAAATATAGCAACATATTTATACCTATATCTTGGCAAAAAAAAATTAAATGTTGTATAAATATTTTTTGATTTTTCTTAAGTGAGAAGTTCAAAGCTAGAACTAAAAAAATGTATTTGTGATCCTGTAGACTTTTTTTTTCTTTTAGCATTTTTTTTTTTGTATCTGATTATCAAAAAGATTTGATACGATGACAAACTATACCTCCACTTCTCTCTTTAATCCTTGTGTACATGTTGCCATCAGCATTGCAACTGTGTGAGAGTTTAATTTGTTCATTTCCCAGGATTGTTCTGGATCAAGAATGGAAAGTATGACTTTCTCATGCTCTTGACCCATAATAAAACAGCCTCAGAGGAACCAATGATGAAAGACCAATTGCTTTCACTTTTGAACAACCTAGCCTATCACTTGAAACTGTTTATAAGCTAATAGTTAAGGGTTGCTAAAATAAATAAATATCATTACTAGAATGACATTTAAAAAAAAAAAAAAAAAAAAAAAAATTGATAGAATGAGGTGTCAGAATTAAACACAAAAAACTATGTCTTTTCCTAAATATCAGAAGCATGTCCAGTTAAAAAAAACAATACTCAGTATAAATGATAGTGGCTTTCAACTTCACTCACGCACCATGCATTTTGAAGATACTATCAAACACAATTAATATCCAACAACACATCTCAGTTCCCTTGTTTTTGTGCCAATAAATAATTTAAATATTCAAATCAGCACCAAGCACTCATCTCATGCCCTGTCGCTGCCTCAAAGGGATGAAAAGAATGCATTATGTGACAGGGATTTGGAGACCTTGGAGTACACATACATGCACAAATAGACTCTAGGTGAACAGAACGAGTATGTTTTTGTGAGCACAGTCTTGACGTCTTCATTGATGCAGATGGAGTGGTCTCCCGTAGTGATTGCTCTTACTGAGGAGGTTTTTTGTATTCAGCGTCCGTATGTGGGGCAGCCAGGCAGGCAGAGAGGCAGGCACAGAGGGGCACACTATTCACACAATCCTCAAAGTACAGCACAGGGCAAGCTCCTTTCAATTTTCTCTCTCTTTTGTGGGGGGAGGTAAAATCAAGGGAATTCTATTAGTGTACCAAAAAGAGGCATTGGAAGGAAGAGATTTTTGGTTTCACTGGAATTTGTAATCAAGGAAAGAGGATTGGCCAGGGATAAGGCTGTAAATGTATGCATGCTTATGTGTTTTTAAGCTATCTTAATTGAAATTGATAAGCAGAAAGAAAAATCTGTTGCACACAGTGGTGAAGCAGTTAGCGCTCTGGCCTCATAGCAAGGTCCTGAGTTCGAAGTCCTTGCAGCCCAGGGCCTTTCCATGAGTGGGAGGGGATCTCACTGTGTTTTGTGACTGTCTTTGTGAAAAGTAGTAGCTTACCTCTTACATGTCCAGAGTCTCTACTGTAACTGGGGAGGGGAGATTGTACATTGTCCAAATAAACAGAAATTTTAAGCAAAACATAAAAAAAATAAAATGGTGAGGCAGAAACATAATAATCAAGTTATAACCTATAAAAAGATTAGTCAGTTCAGATTATGGTGGCATGGTGACAGAGCGGATAGTGCTCTGTGAGTCTTTCTGTGAGTATGCAAGTTCTTCCCAGACATGGTCTGGGTGGTTTCCTCTGGGCACTCCGGTTTCCCCACCAGAGATCGCTTGGTGGTTGGAGGTTGAGGTGCCAGGTGTTTAGGCTTTTACATTTTTATTAGATTTGCAACTACTGAAAATTTAACATATTCATTTCATAAAAAATAAGTAATAAATAAAATAAAATTTTAGAGCAGAGTAGGTTTCTTGCTTTAATTCGAGAAACAGTGGTTTTCTTAAATTTACCCTACCGTTTTTTAGAAATTGAAAATGGATGGAGGAAAACTTTATAATTTAATGCCAATGAAAAAGTTACAACAGTGCTATTGTAATGTTTTGCCAGGAAAATCCAGACGATATATTAAAAAGATATCGTCTGGCCAACGTGTTCGGATTTCTGTAGTCGTGATTGACAGACTAATTAGCCAATCAGAGACACGCATCTTCTGCCGTGTAAAAACAAACATGGCTGCTCCTGACGAAAAAAATACATGAAAAAAATATCACGTGGAACTGAAAAAAATATCACGTGGAACTGAAAAAATATCACGTGGAACTGAAAAACATCACGGATTTCTGCAGAATCAATGAGCGAAGCAAAAAACGATTTTAATGTGAGGTGAGTGAAGTTAGATTTTGGTCTAAATGACAGACGACCAATCAGCACCTTTGTTTCATCTGCGTCACGCTAATAAGCTAACCTGATTGCCCGGTACGATGTGGATTTGATCTGAAACGCAGGCGGAGGGCGTGGAGACCAGACCCACTATTCGCAGTTTGCTGGAGTGTGGGTTCTCAATCCCAGGCAATGTAATGTCAAGTGTTTAAATAAGTTACTTTTCAGTAAATTTAGCAAATACCGCTTAAGGTCCTGACCGACCCCAGCCAGAAGATTTGGAGATTTGATTGTGACTAATGGAGCTTAGGCTTATGGCAGAATAAAGTGAGCATAGTTCAGTAGGCCTATAGTTCTTTTGCTCTGTTATCCATCAGTGAGCTGTCCTTTGCATTTGCTTGCTCTGCCTTCAAAAAAAAGGTTTGCAAATTTCAGGAATCATCTCAGTAACTCAGACGCCCATAATCTTTTCAAGCTTTTTAATGACTGGTGCTGGTGCATTATTTCATGCATATTTTCACCACCTTTAAAAAGTGCTCATTAGCATCCTTTGCTTCACTGGAAATGTCTGGGATCCTTTTGATTCTTTTCCTCCTTTTTCTCGTCCCAAATATTCTTGTTTCTTGTGAGCCATGAGGACTTAGCATTAGCAATGATTCTACGCTGCTTTGTATAGTAGACTTCCATTTCAACTTATGAGGGAGCAAACCTATTAGAAGTGAGTTACTAAGAGCCCTTACTGCTGGCAAATTAATAGAATGTGGTGATAAAAAATAAAAATAAAAAAATAAAACAGAATGTTACATTTCTATTTTGCAAGTTTGTTGCAAGCATCCAATGTTAAAAATGTCAAGGCTGGGTGGTATCAAAGTCCACACAGGCAAATCCAGTGCTAACCGGCTTAGTAAGAGATCATAGACTACACAGAGGATCAAGTGAGTCTATTAAAAAAAAACTTGCATTGTTGTAGAACACATAATAAATAAAATAATCTCCAGTCATTAGTAAGATGCCTTGTGATTCCATATGAAATATTAATATGAGGCCATATGGACCAGCAAATAAAGAACATTTCTTTTCAACTAAATATTTGCTTGGTTGGTATACTGTGGAAACCTGTCAGATTAGGAAGTCAGTGGGTGTGTTTCAACAACAATGTAATGTAGAACCAAGACTTTCTCACAGTTGTTTGTGGCAGACTGGCTTCACTTTGAGAGGAAAAAGGGAAATTGTATAAATACTAATGTCATAAACTCACATTCTTGGGATGAGAGCAGTCATGTCTTGGAAGATTTATGCGTTGCAAACGGCATTCTCTTTTCATAGAGTGTGAGGACATTTGACAATAATTTGACACATTTTACTTTTTATTCACATTATGTTTTATTTAATAATCAATGTCTATTGGTAATAAGGTGAAATGAAAAAAAAAAATGTTGTCAAAAAAAAAAAAAAAAAAAAAAAAAAAAAAAAAAGAGAAAAGAAAAATTCTAGTACTTATTGGTATAAGTATCTTCTGCCTTCAGTGATTATTTCAACATTTCACATTTTCAACAGTTTGCAAATAAATATCATTTTTTTGTTATTAATACAAAACAATGTTAAACTTAAAAAGACTAAATAAAATATTTAGTATTTATGTAGTCAGTTTTAATTAGAAATCTTGTTCACTTTTTTTTTTTTTTTTTTTCCATACTATTAATTCTTATTTATGTATGCCCTGGTTTTTTTGTTATGCAGTCTTTTGGTCATTGATGTAAAATCTACAGATATACATAATAGAACATGTGCCTAATTTATATTCTAGTCAGTAACCCACATTTCTTCTCTGTTCCTTGGTTTATCTTTTCATTATTAAAAATAGCCAAGCTGTGTAGCCTCTAGCATTATACCCTCAAGTACAAAGTAACCACTGTGAAAAAGGTTAAATGATTTCAATTTCTAAAACAGTTTTTCAAGCATACAAAGATTTTGTAAAACTACAGGGGAAGATTTTTTTTTTTTTTTATGAGACAATTTTTTTTTTTTTTTTTTTTTTTTTTACGTTTGTGGGGGGGGGGGGGGGGGGGGGGAACTACAGGGATATTAGACAACCCCCCCTATTATACTAGATGTATGTTTACTATGCTAAAAAGATACCAGAAAAACTGAAGGGGAAATGCAAAGAAATTAATGTAATGGTCATCGAAAGAAGCAAGTAAATTGTTCACTTTTATATCATTCCTTGAAAAAGAGGAAGTTCACTGTTGTGATCCACAAGTCATTTAAACGCCATGATGCAAGAACAAACCTCTTTGAAGTATAAAGCATAAATATGCATAAATTTTTTCCATTAATAAAGAAGCAAAATTCAAGAAAGTGAGAACTGGAGAAGCATTTTATCAGAATGAAGCTGAAACTACGAACCTCTCCTATGACATTAGCAAAAATATTATACGGGGGGACGAGATAAAAAAAAAAAGTACGAAACTACTGACTGCACAACTGGAATTCTCACGATTAAAATATAATGCAACTTGTAATATTGAATTAAATGATTGCTCCTCAGCAGTCACATAACCATAGAAGTTGAATTTGTTAACACTTGTTCTGTTTTAAAATAATGTTGCGTATTTAAATAAAGAGGGAAAATGGCATCCACATGAGGCCTTTTTATTTTTTTTTAGCACAAAACCTCATTCAATTTTTTTTCTCCCTGTTTTTGCATCATGCCCATTCCCATTGCATTGCTTTCCAGTAGATTGATTTAGCAAGACTTTGTGCCTAAGTGGCTGATTGATCACCTTCCATTAACTGGTCCTACAATGCTGAGGTGATCTGACAACAACGACACCAGAGCTGACTCAGCTAAAAGAAAAGCGAGGAGCACTGGAGTGTTTCCTAAGAAATGATGTCAATAATAGACTTTGATGAATCTTTAGAGCTGTGAAGAGACAGCTATAGAAAATCAATGGACAATAAATCATGAACTCTATAGACTCTGGAGCATAAATACAGGAAGGTTCGACTGAGTAAAACACAGAGCTTTGCACTAACAATGAACCAATGTAAGCTTTGAACAAAGTTATATACATTATATTAATTGAGATTTTGTGCGATGAATATGTGAATTTGAATGTGATGCTAGATGAGTTGTAGAAAAATACAATGTTTCTTGTTACTTTACATGTATTTCAGTATACAAAATACCCCCACACCGTGATACAAGTAAACACTATTCTGATGATAATAATGAATCTGCTTTGGCTACACTCACTGTACACTAACACATTTTATGGTTCTGAAAAAAGGCCTGGTCCATTGAGCTCTTATCAGTATCAGTCTTGTTGTGTCCTTTTATCACTAGTGGAATGCAGCCTTCGGCATATTACAGCAAACAAATGAGCAGCCAATCACTCGGTCCAATCTCTGGTTCCAATATGCTCCTCAGTTAATTACAGTGTCTGACTATAGACTTGTAATTAGGTGGCCTCACTGCCGTCTGCATGTGCCCACGGTGATAAATGTGATGCATGATTAAAATTGGCCGAGATTTGCAAGTAGACAAAGTCAAATATACATAAATCATTTTGTGAAGACCATGATTAAAATGTCTTTCACAGGATGTAATATTTGTGGCTTCAACATTTACTACATGCACGATAATGAAAAATATTGCCAAGAATTTGCATCTAGTAATGTTTGATTCTTATTCTCAGGTGCATTAATCATGTCTTGAAACTGGTTATACGGTAAATGGTTAAGAGACAATGAATCAAATCAAATATACTTTAACAATAGGCGTTTTCCCACATGAAAGTTCCAAGAACTAGTCCCAACATTCCTCCAGTCCTTTTTAGTCAGAGGAACTATCCTGTCATTGATTTATTTGTTTGCTTGCTTGTTTTATTATTTACTTGTTTGCTTGTTCACTTTTTCTTAAAGTCCTTTGATTGAGAATTTGGCTTAAATGACCTGATTTAAAAGTTTTTTAGTCATGAAAAATTAAACCACATTTGAGATGAGTCCACAGTGCCAAAGAACCAGCTGGAGAAACACAGTCACATTCTGTGCAGTGTTCAAGAGTCTCCAGTCTCTAATTGAACAATTAGGCTTACTCCACCACCACAAATTGCTCTATAGTTACTTTTTTGTTGTTTGATAGGTACAAGTACAACAAACATAAATCAACATGTAGCTATGTGACGCAAGTATCACAGTGTTTACAGCCAAAGGCTAATTCACAACACCAGTCCCTAGGGCTTTTGTTCACACATTAAAACATGTTATTTGATTGTACCATCATTGTTCCAATACTTTAGTTTTTAGCGACACAAATGCAGCTCTTGTTAGAGGAACTATGCCACACTAACAACCCATGAAGTACTGTATCCAATGGGGAATAGGGGCTCCTTTCTTGTGCCGTGACCAGTTGTCACATTCCAGCATTAGGAAATGAGAAGCAGGCGATATGGAGGGGTACCACAGGGGCCAAGCCAAAACAAACCTGTCCTCCATTCACTGTGCGCTAATTATGCAAGCCTCTGATGTGCAATCTGAGAAACGTGGCAAGTATCTGAACATCTCATCTTAAGCTTGAAATCCTTATTCTATTTACACAACAAGGTACTGGATACTAACAGTAGTATAAAAGTTGAACAAATCAATCATATTTTAAGTTTTCTTATTTTTACAAGAACGTGACATAGTCACTTAAAAACACACTTCAAATAGAAACAGCGTTAACACATGAAATTATTCATTCAATAATCGTAGTCAATAGGTCTCACTTTGCTTTCTGTGTGCTGAACTAAGCAGAGATGAAGTCAGTGGTAACATCATGACAAAAGCATGTACGACTGTGTTACAAGGGAATGCAGTCAAGCTATGCACTCAAGCATAAATCACAAAGAGAAAGCAAAATAGCTATGACTATTGTGTCTTCCTCCCATTAGTGGCATGTTTTGTTTTGTTTTGTTTTTGTTATAAAAGGCTAAGCTCAAGGAAAAAATGTTAAGTATCAGACTCAGAAGAGTATGACCTCCTCATGTGCCGCTCCATAACCATGTTTTGTCATGTTGATTCCACTTTTGTTTTTCAGTCAGTGGAAGTAACAACATGCTTATTCTTATTGAGATAGGTTTTGTTATTCAGTTCCTTTTTGTTTTATAAAAATTGAGGCAGGAGAAATGACTGATATATTACCTTTTGTAGACATTTTCTTAATAAACACCTGATCTAATTCACAAAAACGATATTAAAGTATATTATTATTTAAGAAAATGATTTTTTTCTTTCTTTATCAAATTTACAGAGAAATAGTTTGTTCTTGTGAGGTTTAACAATACGTCCCACTATGTATTTTTCTATTTTTGTTAAGAGCACATTGTTGGATCGTGAACCAGAAATCTCCCTAAATAATTGTGCAGTTTAATAAACAACATAAACAAAAGCAGCTGTAGGCAGACACAGCAAGTACAGTAAATACAGTAAATGATATAGAAGCAAGGCCAGAATCTGTTTATAGCTGTGAAGTGACAAGGGCTTGTTGTGTGTGGCGCATAAACCAGCAAGTTCCAGATATGCTAGATGTGGTACAGTAGTAATGAACGCGCGGAAAAAAAACATTGCTGTGCAGTTTCTAATGATACACGCCCCGTGTATAACCGATGGTGACCTCTAATCTCTGCCTTGTCCACATGCTGCATTAGGATATCCCCTGCTGCAAAAGGAAAATAATTGATTTCCTGTGATACAGCCGCGGTGCATTTTGCTTTCTTGTCTGCAACCTGCTGCGTTTTTTATGAAAAACTGAGCAAAAAATACCTCATAAATGCGCCCAAGTTGTTCAGAATAAGAAAAATAAAAGTTCTTTGGCAACATGCAACCTAAAAAATAAATAATGAATGGCTGCTTAAAGATAAATGGACTCATTTGAACTATACAACTATATATATAAAAAAAAAGGTATACTTATTTTGACGGCTGTAATCAAAAACTGGACAAGAAAAACTCTAAAATACATCTAAAAATGTGTATTTTTTTTTTTTTTTTTTTTACAGCCATGACATGTCAAAAAAGAACATACTATTACTAATTCAATAAATTCTCCAACTATAAGCCTTCTGTCACCATATAGTATATAAGAATCTTACTGTATCATTATCAAAAATAAATTACACTGTTGTCAAAGCCTATTTGGAAACCAATGCATTCTCTCTCTGCCTTATCCACTGATCCATGAATACCAAAATGATGGTTCGAAGCACATTACAGTCAGTAGAAAAGATAAATACACTGGCTGGTATGAGGTTGAGCTGACCAGGCAGAAAAGCAGCCATTATCAAATGCAAATTCCTCCCATTTATCAAAAGCCTTTCCATATAAGTGCCATGTTTAGCCTCACACCTCTTTACCTTATCTCCAACAAAGTACCTGTGCAGATACTGATGCTATGAGGACAGAGTTGTGCTGCAATCTCCTCTCAGAGAATGGAGGTGTGCGCATTATTAAATGATCTACATGAATGGGATTTGAAGTTTTGTGTGTAAAATTGTTTTATTTTATTTTTTAGTTCTATGTACTATAATATCTGGCACAAAAACATACAAGAAAAACAAAAACAAAAATACATCAATCACACATTTTTTGAAACAATTTTGAATTAGAATAAGAATTTTCAAGTGAAGCTCAAGACAAAGCTCTATTTTTGTCTCTTTAAAACATCGTCAATCCTGTGTCATCACTCCCACAAATAGCTTCTCATTGTGCTACAAAGAGCAGTCCTCCAAACAACACAGCTGAGACCTCCACACTTCCTCTATCAAGCATTCAGCAGTGCACTCTCCTCTTCTCGACTCTTATCAGAGGGAAACAGGAAGAGGAGAAAGGCTATCTCCATCCTCAGGCTGAATAATCAGGTCCAGGATGAAATATGAACAGGCCAAATCCCCTCCAAGCATTTGAAAGATCAGAACGAGTGCAGATAGCAAATAATGCATTGTATATGGAAGTTTGACATTTAAATGTAAAACAAAACACCTTCAGTCATCATCCAAGATAGTCAGGAAACACAGTGTATGGATGTCAAGATTAATTGGTTAATAAGTAATGGTAATTATTCAGGTCACAATATGTAAGAACAAAAAAGACTAATGAATTTATGATCATATTAGAAGAAGAAAAAAGGCATTTCAGTATAATTTGACTATGATGCACTGTTCTGACACTGTGATCAAATATTGGTGCAAATTCATAAACTTTTGCTGGATCGGGTATTGGTCCTATATCAGTCGCTGTTTATGCCTTTCATTAGACAACAATGAGACTATATCCTGGCTGATGTGACTCAAAGCATTTCATAATGTTTAAATTGCATTCACATAAAGGTTAAGTTATTAATTGCGTAATAAATTAGACTTAAATAACAGTATGTAACCCATTTTTCTAACAAGTCAAAATCAGTATCAGAACTGAAAAAGCTGAAACATGCATTTCTACATTATTTTTAGGGATGCACCGATCGATACCAGTATCAGGTATCGGGTCAATACCAGTGCCTAATACTCGTACTCATACTCGTAAAATTGGTCCCGATACCAGGCACCGATACCACGTAGCTCCGTGCAGAGTTTGTTTACTTGCAGCCAGTCAGCTACAGCAGTGAGCTCTGCATTGAACAGTTCAAATTATCTCACATGAGCCTAAAGTCAACTCTCAAACAGACTAAATCACCTAATATCAGATGTGACACATGAAGAAAGAAAACATTTATAACTTCTAAATGTTGTCAGTTGCAGATATCCCAGTGTGCCGTAGGCTGTTAATGACATGTAGCAACTAACATAGCTGGTGCTTCTGTGCTTGTGCATGCATTATGACTTTTGCAATTGAGAAACAAATTTAGCAACTGAACAGAGCAGAATGTAAGCTTTCAAAAGTGGTATAGCATGTCCATATTGGCCAAAGTGTGGCCGTGGTGACAGAAGGTAAACTCACTGTTGTGCTAAAGCGGCTAATGCTTAGCGCTACGGAGGAGCGCAGATGTGAGAAAGGAGAGGCACCTCAAAGAAAAATAATGCCTGGTATCGGTACTCGGTATCGACGAGTAGAGGAAAATAAAGTATCGGAATCGGATCAGAATCAGAAAAAGTGGTATCGGTGCATCCCTAATTATTTTATACTAATTAAAGCTTATTATTTGATGTTTCTAATTGCAACATTGGAATAACCCTAACCCTAAGATGGAAGAGTTTGAAAACTGAAAATTGTTCGAAGTATGCAGCGATCGAATGATCATGAGCTAAAAGCCACTGACCTAGTCACTGACCTAAACATACACACACTATAGTTGTATAATGCAAATAATAAGACAATAATAGCCATGATGTCTGACGAAATGTACATTATTATGTTGCATTAATCACTGATGGGTCTCTAAATATGGACACCAAATATTACAATTTACTGTTCAAATGTACATTAAAAAATACAAGTTTTGAGCACTAAAATCAGTGGGTTTGCTTTAAAAGTACTTTAATATGTTTTATTTTGTGTTTTAATGGCAAAAAAGGCAGAAAGTTCAGATACATCAAAAAAATCGCAGAAAATCTAAAATTGTGGTTGCAAAATCAACTTAAGTAAATTGTCCCATCCCTACTAGTAACTAGGCCTACTATAGTTCAAAGCATATTTAGATAGTAATTCAAGCTCAGCATCAAAAAGTAATGGAATACTGTGTGAGAAGATTAGGCTGTTCTGGGGATCTTTTAGAATGACATTTGACATTCAAATTCCTTGCCCACCTGTAGTCTCAGTAGCAAGTACTAAAACTCTTGTGAGTGAAGTATGTCATCTGATCTCCCCTAAACTCTTTCAATCGCTGCTAGTGTTTTTATAAGGTGAGTAGTCTAATCCTGTTTCCCACACACTGCGTCTCCCCTGTAGACTGTTCTCAAGTATTTTCTATACAATTACAGGACCTAATGTTTTACAAGAGCCTGATCAAGCATGAAAAGGGGAAAAAGTGACTGGTGGAAAGACTGGCGTTGCAGGGCTAATGCATTTTTATTGGTTTTATTAAGCACTTGGCACTTACAATAATGAAAGCAGCACTACACAGCCAACTTACAGTTCACGGCAAGCTATTTCAAGCTACGCGATGTTACCTAAAATGAATAATAAATAATTAACTTTTCAAAGGTATAAAAAAGCAATAGCAGTCAATATTTGAACTAATCTCAGTCAGAACGAGATACTAATAAGATGCATCAATTAAAAAGACAGAATTGAACTTTTCTTAAAACACTTTCAGAATGCTAATACGTTTATTCGAACAAGATTTGCACCAAATGATTTAAATAAAGTGCTGTTGTTTGAGTTTAAAACTTAAGAATGTCTAAAATGCAGTTTTATTATCACTGCATTACTGAAATAGTTATCATGTTTCGCAATATTCTATGACAAAAAAGTTCTTTCAATTATTAATCTTTTTTCATTTCGTAATTTCAATTCAGTTACTGAACACAATTTCTTTATCATTACATCAGTTTGGGTAATTCATTCATAACTTAGTGATTTTTCATAATTGACTGCAACAAAACTTAACAGTCTATATTTTACCTATTTCAAACACAAGCTAATGAATTAGGACAAGAACTGGTCAAATGAGACAACTTAATTTTTTTATACTTTAAAAATAATTTTATAAAATGGTTTTCTTTGATTTTTGGCTCTGTTCTTGGAACAAAAGCTCCTCAGAATGCCACAACTCACAAAGGTTTGACCATTTTTTCTAGTTTCACAGGATCGCCATATGTGTTCAATCTTGTGGCAAAAGTATATCCAGAGAGCTTGTGACACAGGATCTTGCCCATATGATATATTTAGTTCAGAACTTCAGAAACAATCATTACCATTTCACATGTTGTTTCCAGCACCAGGAGAGTAAAGCCCTTTCCATCAACTAAACCATTTACATCATTATCTGCTGACAGACTCCACATCACTGAAAAAAAGCTGTCAGCGCTTCACAAAGCACCACACTTCTCCTGGTACTGCGGAAGTGAGCGGTCAAACTCAACATAGGATTGTTTTTCAAAGTCACAACAGTCTGCTGCCTGTAGTGAAATCTAAGCACTTCACACTCATTTAATTTTCTGTTCTGACAGCTGCTCTGGCAGAAAATCCACACATGCACTGAAAGTTGAGATTCAAAAGCTATTGATTACAAAAGGTGGAAGAGAGTGACTGCTTATGATTGCTGTGATCCCTGGATTGGTTTTGGTTTTATGTTTCGCTAACAACTGCTCTAAGCTAAACAGAAGTGCACCTTGGCTTAAAGAGGGGAAGTCAAAGGCAGCTTCTAAGAGTAATGTAGTAAAAAAAAACAAAAAAAAACGTATTTGCTTACACAGTTGATGCTGGTAGAGTTTAAGCCACTGTTGCTGAGGTTATGAAGAGAACACACATACGGCTGGACAAACACATTCTTCTTTGCAGCTTAGAGTTACTGAATGTGGAATCTCAAATTGCACAGAATATTGTAGGTCAAGAGAAAACAAATGATAAACAAAAGAATAGAGTCAATCAAGAGAGGCAACCTAAATGAAGAGAACAAAAAAGAGATGTGATCTTTGCACCGGTAATTGGAACTTCATGGTACAAGTATAATTTATGTCCAATAAGTCCCTTCAGAAAAAAAAAATAGCCTTAAACCTTTAACCTTTAACACACCCTTTACCTTGGATCAAATGATTGTAGCAAATTTTGACATCAAACTCCACAGTTAAATACTAATGTATATTTGAAAAATCCTAATAAAATAAATCCATTGCGGTCGGTGTTTAGTCAAACGTATGAAAAATGATAATTATCTACAGCAGGCATGTCCAAATTGCGGCCCAGGGGCCAAATGCGATCCTCAGACATCCTCAAGAGTTTGCTCACACAGCATTAAGGAATGCATTTTACACTGAATTCTAAAAATCTACCTCTTTATTGTTTAAGAATTTTACTGTGTACTGTCGTGTGTTTAAGCCAAAATATGTATTGTAGATCATTTTCAATTGAATTATTTTCCTGCATGTCCACTTTTCTATGGCCCTGATTGACCCTCTATGTATTCTGGGTTTCAACATTTTTTTCACCCTTTGTGAAAAAAATGGTTAGAACCTATGGTCCGTCATTTAAAGGGACTGTACCTGATTTTTGCATCCTAAAATGTAAACAAACAGATATAATTAATTTTAACCTTTTTCCTTCAGGCTACATGATTTCCTCACGTAGCTAATGCATTCTGAGCTTCAGAATTGTTCATCATGATGAGTTTTAATGTTTTTTCACAGATGTTAGCAGCGAGGTGAGTCACTATGCTAACAACAGTTAGCACAATGCTAAAAACAACAACAGAAAAAGCTCACACAAACGGGATTTTATTAGACATAGACAGGACTTTGGGGACTGATTTCCACCTGATAGATACATTAACAAGGCATCAGTGCTAGGGGAAATTGCTTTTAAGTTATCTTGTTGCAAAAAATCGAGTACAGTCCCTTTAAATATCCACAATAACTATGAGGTAAAATGCCTAACAGTGTATATTATGCCTGCATGTCGCTCAATAAAAACATAACCTATTAAATGCAAAAAACTGATTTTGACAGCTCTCCATCTTTGCACATGAAAAAAAAAATGTCACGGCAAGTAAAAGCCAAACCTCACTAAAGCCAAGCACTTACACCACAGACTGAAGCCTGCTTTGAGACAAAGAGGGAGATGTTTTCATAGTAATTCCCACCGGGATCATTATTCATTTGTGCTTCTTGTGGAGAGGAGTGTGACGTGATGGGGGTCACAGATGTTAGGATACATGAGTCAGACTGCCGAAAGCCACAGGATGCATTCAGTTTTAGCTTGCTGCCGCAGTCGCTGTGCAACCTGTGGTTCTCTTCAAGACAGAGACATTAATATTGGGTCAATTTGGCAAACTACAAGAGTCAGATTTAGAAATGTCACAAGGATTTATTTTAATCAGCTTTGGAAAACACAAAGTTATCGTAATGATAAACTGATAAACTAGGAGACCATATAGAATTGTTTTTGATATAAATCATAAAGTGTTAATTATTTCTCTCCTTTTGATTGACAGGACTGAACAGCAGAACATTTTTTTTAAATAACTGTCAAGACACAAGACTGGACTTGAAACCATCCCAAAAATAAAATGTTGCCCAAAGGGTAAACTCAATCCACTAAGTACCAACTTTACATTTTAGGATGATAGCTTAAAGGGCTAAGAAATATATGAAAAGAATTATAATGTTTGTTTGAAGAACATTTTTTGATAAAAATGTCATTTAAATATTTGAGGTCACTGGTTTGCTTTTTACTATTACTTTTTCCTTATTAAGCACAAACTCCAAAGCATGAACTGAAAAATAAGACTCCAAAGACATGAGTAATATGAAAAGAAAAAAAATTCTATCACAGACAAGTCTAAGTCATCGATGAACTAAAAAATAAATAAACTTTAATTGAGAGCATGTTCATTGACCCTGAAACTTGCCTAAGGAAACACACTTTGCCAGCCCTAACTAGAAAATCCCATTGAAAAATTATCTGCTTTCGCCATCTCGTCTTCTCAGTAAAAGCAATGCATGTGACGTGAAACAAGATTATAAGGTCAAATGTCAGATAAGGCGCTCCTTGTGTTAAACAACTTCAGTGGACAAACTGGAAAAACATAATTGACTAAAAGGAACAGATTTGAAAGATGCCTATGTTTTAACCCCTGGACCATAACTCTTTTGGAATTCTCAAGGGACAGGGCGCATGTGATTTTTGACCCTAAAAGAGGACAGCGTTTGATGAACAACCAGCAAGGCCAAACCTCTGATTGGTATTCAACCTCCTCTATCTGAGTGCGCTGAACCAAAGCACAGTGTTTGTCCCTGGAGTGTAAATTATGGTGGTGACTTTGATAGATACAGCACTCAGTTGGTGGATGCTGAACATTGGCAGTGCAAAGAAAAGCGTAAGTGGTGAGAGTAGGATGGGCCAGAATGCGTAATCCGTCACTAAAGTAGGTACAGGCAGCACCCATCCTGACAGTCTCCCAGTGTCATGGTCAAACAACAGACACAGTAGATGGATGTGTACTGGAGATGTGTGTGTGTGCTGGTTTACTGGGGTGATGCAAAGGAAATGCAATCCCTTTAAACATTTGGCTGCTCAAACCAAACTGACTGATTATGGTTTCTTATGATTAGGTATTTAAAGTATGCATGTTTTTTTCTGAATAAAAAAATGAAATAAAATAAAATATAGGCCTACCACCCCCTTTTAGGTCACGCCTGTTGCTTTTTTTTTTTTAATCTGTAAAACCATTCAGACACAATTCTTTGTTTTATATGGCCAAGTAAGCTGTTAGTTGCTGTTTTGGGCTTAAAGCATGTTAAAATTATAGTTACAATTGAGATGCACCTCACAAATGCAGCAGGTAATAAAAAACATGGTAATGAATTACTGTAACTGACCAAAAGTTTTCTCACACTGAACTGACTACAGTACAACTGTGTGTTGTGCTTAGTCTAGCCTCAAAACAAAAGCGAGCTAACAGGCGGTTATTTAGACACAGACCCGTCCCGCGCCGTGGTGTTGTGCGGACAAGTGGACTTTGAGGATGTTGGCGACTGAACCTACCTGTCATCGTAGCAGAAATCCGCATCCAGCGTATTCACGTAGAGACCTACAGCCACAGCGGTGCACACCAGTTCCGTGAACATGTCTCCAAAGTCCGATCAATGTGCCACAAACAGGGCTTTATCAGCGGCAAAGGTGTTGGTAAAGTCTCTGTTCCTCTTCGTTTAGCCGCTCGGCAGCAAGGCTTTCCACGGGAGCGCAGACATTTCCCGGCACAGACAAAGTGTGGCAAAGTTTGCCATCTTCCCTTTAACCCATGATTGTTTCCGGATGATCTTAGGTGCAGAGAGGCAAATCTATCAGAGTGAGAATCATAAGAATGGGCATCTTGGCTACGTCCTCCAAGCGAGCATCTTACCGCTGAGAGCAGTGCGGAGAGGCGCATGGTTTATCAGGACAAGCGCGCATGCGCAGAAGAAAGTGGCGACAAAAGGTGGTGACTGAAGTAAACAATTAACTCATAGCTTTCTCATCTCCTTGAACTAGAAGTTTATAACTCTAATGTTGTTAATATTATAGTTGACAGACTATGTTGTTGACAACATTAGAGTTATGAATTACTAAACCAAGGAAATGAGAAAGCTTGAGATGAAAAAGCGTCTACGGGGTAATTGTTTACTTCAGTCACATTAGTTTAACTTAATTGACCTTTATTTAACCAGTAAAATTCCACTGAGATTATATCTTTTTCAAGAGAGTATGGGAGAGGGGAGCACCAGGAGGAAATCTACGCAGACACAGGGATATTCCACATAGAAAGAGTTAACCATCTTGCTATGAGACCGTCCCTGTCACCTGATATATGGTTTATATTTTGGTCAATATAAGGTTTGAGTGCAATGTCTGCAGAATTGTAGAAAGGTAGGGTAAAGTACTGCAGTGAGTTGTACCATAATAATTCAAACTGCAATATGAACACATATTTCAGGACATGGTACATCCCATAATAAATCTTAAATATAGTATTTAAGAAATACAGCTTTCTGGAAAAGAAAAAAAAAAGTTTCCCTTAGCGCAGAGAAAGTTGTGCCTTTGGAAAGATTGTTAAACAAACAAATGCAATATGCTATTTCCACTTAAATTTAAAGCTAAACTTGAAGTTATTTTATAAACAGTTAACATTAAAGTTTAAACCAGGCTGAGCACAACATGAACATATGTGCTCAGTCAGAACTAAATGCCAAAATGATTGATTGGCAAGTCCTGTTCTCTTAAATGCAGTTTTTTTGTTTTTGTTTGTTTGTTTGTTTGTTTGTTTTTTAATCTTTCCATCTTTTAAACAATCTAGGAATTAGACTGTTTTAGTGATTAAATTAGCCAATTATCATAAAACAATCTGGTTTTATTTATTCTTTAATGGGGTGCCGATGGCCAACTTAACCCAAGCTCTTTGGCACAAATCACCCCAACTCCATAATTTTAGAAAAAAAATTATCATCTATCAGTTTTGAGCTAACATCATGCATGTAGCTTACGAATGCACTAAAACTTGTGTTATGTAATTAAAAAATGTGCCTCTAGCTGTTCAGATACAATAAGAAAAAAACCTGTAACTTTTTTTTTTTTTTTTTTTTGACGTAAATGTCCTTATTTCTAATGCAATCGGGCTTCCTTTTTTATAGGATGAGTGAAAGTCTTCAATAATGTATGGTTGCATGACCAATTTCTTCTACTTTTTAGAAACAGGGGGTAGCACAACTTCCCTACTGGCACAAATCACCCCACTTTCAGAAAAAAAAAAAAAAAAAAAAAAAACAAAGCTGAATGATTTATTATATTTCTAGTAGACCAAGTATTAGGCCTACACAGTGCCACGTGTGCACCTGAGAATGATTTTTTGAAACATTAGGACCCACAATCTGCCAGTATGTGCACATCCTAAATCATTGTAATGGAGACTTAATGACATAATCTCCTGCCATGTTAATCTTTGACCTACCAGTTTATTCAAAACCACACATTGCTCAGGTGACCACATAAAGCAACACAAGATGCACAAACAACAGTCAGGCAGTTGGGAGTTAATAGCTACACTATGATTTAGCAGCTGAGACTGTACATTCAATGGTAGGTACAGGCCTACTGTTGTGTATTAGTTTTCCTTTGATTATTTTTCTTACTCAATAAAATACATTTGGTCACATCAAAAGGGGTTTATCAAAGACACATTTCTTCTGAATTCTAACAGAAATAATTGTAAGCTTTGTTGTTACAGATAGGTGGAAAATAAATATTGTTTAATTGCAGTTTTTGTTTTTGTTTTGTTTTTTGTTTGTTTTTGTTTGTTAATAGGTCAAAAATCACCAGGTGTTGTATTACTGAAAGTAATTAGATTTTAGTAGTATAATAGTAATTATTTTAGATATTACAGCAAAGAACAATGTTTTTTACTAAAAAAAAACCTCTTGCTTTAAAGTTGTTGTTTAGTTCTGTTGAGATTATCGATTTCTAGATAGAACATGAACGGAATCTAGGCTAAAAATTGTATGCAGCCAATATTTAACTGCGCTGATCAAATTTACATGGATGCATCCACACAAACCCTAAAACAGTTAGATAAAATTCATATTTATCACTGATATCAAACATATCAATGTGCTTATCTGAGAAAATATGGTGACACTCTCAGAGAACATCCTGAGCACTATTTTGTTATTGTTATTAAAGCTATTCTTAACAAATTACACATTTATTTAAATAAGTTATTCAAAAAGAAAACAATAACATATAAAACATATGTACAGAAGCATTTTTTTACTGAATCAGAAAACTTAGTGTTATGAAAGATGTAATAATTGGCATGCTGCTTATGTGCATACGGTCAGTATATTATCTACTGTAATATCAGCTAAAACACCTATTTTAACTAGTAATACTGTGTAATATTCAGGTGTAAGATCATTTTGTACCAAATATGTAACATTTTGTTGGATATTGTTTGGACACTTTATTGATTTAATTTTTTTCTTTTTAGTTTGATGAACCATGTGTCATCCTGTAATTTATTGTGAATCCTGGCCGGCATCTTTGACCACCAGCTGGACTGAAGTCTGCCTCACAGTCGGAGCGCAGGGCAGACACGACAGGCAGATGGCAGGAGGATGTATGAGGTGTAAGGGCAAGAGCTAACCATGAGCATGACAGTGACAGAGCAGCCTGGCTTTAAGTTACAAAATCACACAGTCTGCACTAGTCCTGTCACAGTTCTGATTCCCTTAACAAAGCTTGACCTTGACCTGAAACCTGTTGGAGTATTTAGAATGTTTTTGTAAGTGACATGTTAGGGCTGCTCTGTCAAAGCTAACAAACGCCAGTGAGTCCCTACACTGTGGATCACATGCTAGTGCAATATAGAGTTTTTCCAATATTGTTTTCACAGATATTGGAGGGTTTTCACATCTGTATTTGCTTTGTCTCAGTATCAAACATTCAGCGCTGTTGTTTTTTGTAAGCTGCCTTAGTATCTTTGTGCTTGTTTGCTATTTGTCCTTTATGCATCAGACGTGTCTTTCTGAAATATAGAAAGTGTATAAAAGTATGTGGTAGCACTTTAAAAGACCTCCACGGTACCTACCAGTTAAGTACCGTGTCAGTTACTAGTAACTAACAGTGACACTTACTAGTACTTACTCTGGTACTTACTGTGGTACTTACACTGGTACCTAGAGTGGTACTTTGAGTGGTACTTGTACCAGCAGTTACTGGTACATACCAGTGGTAGTTACTATGGTACTTACTGTGGTACTTACACTGGTACCTACAGTGGTACTTTGAGTGGTACTTGTACCAGCAGTTACTAGTACATACCACTGGTAGTTACTGGTACTTACTGTGGTACTTACACTGGTACCTACAGTGGTACTTTGAGTGGTACTTGTATCAGCAGTTACTAGTACATACCACTGGTAGTTACTGGTACTTACTGTGGTACTTACTGTGGTACTTACACTGGTACCTACAGTGGAACTTTTACCACCAGTATTGGCATGCTGGTATGGTCGTAGCCATACCAGCATGCCAAAGCCTGATCCAGTCAGATCTCAGAAGCTAAGCAGGGTTTGGCCTCGGCAGTACTCGGATGGGAGACCACAGAAGAACCTCAGGTGCCACAGTGGGGCAACTTCAGTGGTACTTACTACAGTAGTTGACAGTCAACTACTGTAGTAAGCACCACTGAAGTACCAGCATGTGTCACTTTAGAACAGGTCCCGTTGTTACTAGTACTTAACTGTCAACTACTGTAGTAAGTACCACTGAAGTACCAGTATGTGTCACTTTAGAACAGGTCCCGTTGTTACTAGTACTTAACTGTCAACTACTGTAGTAAGTACCACTGAAGTACCAGTATGTGTCACTTTAGAACAGGTCCATTGTTACTAGTAGTTGACGGTCAACTACTGTAGTAAGTACCACTCAAGTACCAGTATGTGTCACTTTAGAACAGGTCCCGTTGTTACTAGTAGTTGACTGTCAACTACTGTAATAAGTACCATTGTAGTACCACTATTTACCATTATGTATCATGGTATTTATCAATAAATGTTGGAATTAAGCTAAGATTGTTGTAAATTGTTTTCTGTTGTTTTGTTTACTGAAACAAATAATTACTTTGGTATTTGTCAATACCCAATATTGTTGTGACACAAATAAAGACAGTGGTGCTTTTTTAACACTTGCATTTTATTGTTATTCATCATTTATAAGCTCTACTTTTTTAATTTAGTACCAATAATACCACCACTGAAACATATGTGTGTGCCACAAATTATTAAAAGTGGTAAGTGTACTAATAGTTACCACTGTAAGTACCAGTCACTGATGACACGAGTACCACCTTAAGTACCAGTGTAAGTACTACAGTAAGTACCACAGTAAGTACCAGTAACTATCAGTGTTATGTACCAGTAACTGCTGGTACAAGTACCACTATAGGTACCAGTGTAAGTACCAGTGTAAGTACCGCAGTAAGTACCACAGTAACTACCAGTGGTATGTACCAGTAACTGCTGGTACAAGTACCACTCAAAGTACCACTGTAGGTACCAGTGTATGTACCACAGTAAGTACCAGTAACTACCAGTGGTATGTACCAGTAACTGCTGGTACAAGTACCACTCAAAGTACCACTGTAGGTACCAGTGTAAGTACCAGTGTAAGTACCACAGTAAGTACCAGTAACTACCAGTGGTATGTACCAGTAACTGCTGTTGCAAGTACCCCTGTAGGTACCAGTGTAAGTACCAGTGTAAATACCACAGTAAGTACCAGTGGTATGTACCAGTAACTGCTTGTACAAGTACCACTCAAAGTACCACTCTAGGTACCAGTGTAAGAACCACAGTAAGTACCAGAGTAAGTACTAGTAAGTGTCACTGTTAGTTACTAGTAACTGACATGGTACTTAACTGGTAGGTACCGTGGAGGTCTTTTAAAGTGCTACCAAGTAGGTCTATACAACCATGCAGCAAGACATTATATATACTAGGTAAATGCATTCTAATATTATATTTGACATGCTACCAGTTTTAATATCTTAAAATTGTGTTTTAGTATTCAAAAATCCATCTATATCAGATTCCTATTATCTATGCCTGACCCCTGTTCAACTATTAAAGAATCATTCAAATATAAAAGTACAGATTACTGTGGTCAAATAAATGAGAGTGGACAGGCCTCTCTTGTGTTCTCACCATAGACTGTATAATCAGATAATCTGATATATACGGTCTATGGTTCTCACCTACATAAACAGGCAAAGTTGTATTAACATACTTCTCTTTTGGAAGCTTAGTGTTTGTCTCCTTCAAGTGCAAGTTTTTTCCTCTTGATCTTTACGTGAAACTAAAGATCAAGGTCATCCGCACAACAGATAACCATCACACTGGAAGGGGAGGGGACAATCTGAGTGTGGGACCCTGCTCTAAAATAGCACACAGCATTTGACAGGTCAATTATAGACTCTGCAATTAAGTACTTATTAGCAATACATAACTTAACTAGTAATTTTAGCGCTCTTTCACATTGGCACTTTAACTAGTAAAGGCCGTTCTCTCATCTTCAGGAAGACTATTCTAGATATTAGCTTAAGTAACTGAAACGCAAATTCTCAACATTTCTATTTTCTATGATTCCCAGAAGGAGGCGGGTCCTAGATTGTTTACATGACAGAACAACAAACATGTTAGAGTAGTAATAGTACTACACTGTACAAGTGCAAATAAGTGTAAGTGTGTTAAAGTCTTTCCATTTCATTTCAATCGCATACTGTCAATGAAGTCCACCTAATTGGTGGACAGTGTTGTTTTATTTGTTCTATATATAGTTTTTTATGGAAATATAAATATAAAAATGTAACAATATAAATATAAAAAGTGAAAAAAGGTCAGTTTAAAAATATGTGCAGAGTTGCCAGTTCTTGCCGTAAAACACATTTGCTCAAACTTGTAGCCCTTTTCCTGTAGCACGGATGTTCATGAGAAGCACTTGATCCTTAAAGGAAATGCATCCGTTCACTTGCGTCCTGCACTAAATGTCACAACAGCTTGGAAGGACATTCTTAATTATCGCTATTTCTGTTTTGTTATTTCTGAGCTCACAGGTATTTCTCCTGTTGAGTGCAAAGACAGGAAGTAAATACTCAAGAACAAAAGCCTTGCTCATTGTTGCTTTTTTGTTTGTTTCAAAGTGCAAAATAGTCTTGTAACTAGTTGAAATTAACATGACTCAAAACATGGTCTTGCAATTAGTGAGCACATATGTACTCAAAATAGATGAGCTACATATGTGTAGGTGGCAGCTTCTTTAACAAAGAATACTACATAGAGGAAGTAGGATAATGTCTACAACACTGTTTTAATACACTTTTATTAATTATTATTTTTCAAGGAAGTAATAAAAATAATACCTTTTATAGAATAACACATTTCAACTAATTCCATGATTAATTATATACGACAAAGCAATGACAAACGGACTGGCAGAGAAAACTCCCAAGAAGTTTAAATATTGAAGAACATTAATTATTATGATATGAAAACGGGGTGAAACTGACTGCAATTATTTTCAGTTTTTGCATAAATAAATATAATTAAATATAAAAAAATGAAATTAGTTACTCGAAGTCTGCTTACAGTTACTTCACTTTCACTTCACAATTCTTCTTGAGTCCGATAACAGCGTAGCATCTTGGTGAAAGTAAAGGATCAAAGAGCTGAACCAGAGCTGAGAAGGACACATTTTCCTACAAAAAAACATACAATTACAATAAAAAGGCTTCTCTTTCCCATTAGAATATGTGGCTCTTTTGAAATTCAAACAAAGCTTTTGATTTTTTTTTTCTCTAGAGACTGCACATGTGCAAAAATATTGTGCCAGGTGCACAGCTGTCAGCATAAACTGTAAAACATTTCTTTCTTGCAGTTGGTTGATACATTTACATCCTGACCTAAAATGTTTTGGGGATTTGTAGCATGTATTTTACATTAGAGTTAAAATAGTTATCTTCAGCTGTTATGTCAGCAATATAATGTCTACCTGCTCTTTGAGGTAGCAGAGACGATCCAGAAGTATTAAACCTTCAATGCAAGGTGCCAGGGTCACTTTTAACTGTATAGGAAAGAAAACATAATTAAATAGAATATATTACATATCATATCATATCATATCATATCATATCATATCATATCATATCATATCAAATCAAATTATATTTATTATATTATATTATACTATATTATATTATACTATATTATATTATATTATATTATATTATATTATATTATATTATATTATATTATATTATATTATAATGCAGTAAGTGATTGATGATTTTTCCTTGTCAATAAGTGACATAGACAGACACTAACCATACTGAAAGCTTCGAGCTCTTTCATCCGCAGCCTATATTTGTCGTGGTAACCCTGGATGTCATTATCGGAAGTTTCATCTCATCCAGCTCCAGTCTTAGCAAAGCTCTCCGCACGTAGTCCACAAACGATTTAGTCTTGGAGTAAACATTGCCCACTCGTTTTTCACTGTGAATCAAACAACCACAAACACATTATAAAGAGTAAAGCTTTTATTACAAGGATGCACATAGACAGTGCTTTAAATGGAGGATTTGCTGCCTGCTTGTTAGAGGTGTTACTGCTTAGCTTGGACTTTTCCGCAGAATGACAATTAAACATTATCTTAAAAAACAGTTATGACATCACCACACTAAGTTACAGGTCCAATGTGTGAGGAGGCGCCTCCACTCAGAATATACGTAAATACAGTACAATAATATAAAAAGCATGTACAGTTAAAGGCATTTGAGACAGATATGCCATTTTACGGTACATTGCAGGCAAAGTAATAAAATATCTGAGAAGAGAAGCAAACGGCGGACCACCCACCAGAAAAGTTACATATGCATACACCATTAATGCTTGATCACATGAACCTCAAAAAATGAATTATAATTAAAAGAAAATAACTACTTTGGAGGTCTATGAATTTAAGTCTGAAATAAATGTTTTAGTCTGTTGTGCAGTACCTTTTGAATGATCCATAGTGGTCCCTGAGTATAACATGCAGGACAGCCCGATAAAACAAAGACTCCATAGCAATCTGAACAAAAACAAGCAGACGTCAGCAGTTAATTGGATGGATATTTTTCACTGTCACAAAGAATTAAATATGTTTTGAGATTTAAACTCCAGTCTCTGAACAGTGAGAGACACAATCAGTCTCACTGTGATTGCATTAATATTTATAAACATTCCATATTAATATCAGTATCATGTATCAGTTTTGAGACAATGTTTTGTGCTGCACATTTTAATTAAATAACACTGATGTCAGCTCCAAAACTGAAATTTTATTCAGTCAGATGACACTGAATTGAATACAGACCTCAGTGATTTTTGAGTTAGCACAAAATGTGTACTGTAATACCTAACCACCACTAACTCACCCCTTGGCCGTGTGAAAATCTCTCCAGTGCCTGTATTAAAACAAAACACATTTAGTCATAAAAAAAATGTGGACACTCAGTAAAAGACTTTAAAATCGCTACAGTATGTAGGATGCTTTCAATACACAACAAAGAACTTTAGTAGCACCGTAAACTGTTCCAGAAAAATGGCAATAAACATCTTTAACCATGTGACATTTACAGGCTGGGGTTGCTTTGGTACACATAGTTAGCATGTCCTTAAACCTCACCAAGCACGCAGACATCCTGGCATTTCTTCCACAAAACCAGGACTGGTCACGAAGGTACTGACTCAAAGGAAATCCATTTACGACATGTGATCCCCCTTTAAAAACAAACACTTTTCAATGTTGCATTGAACCCCTAACATATCCAAGTTAATGTAATATTGTACTATACTGTACTGTATTTTGAATCACACATTTGTGCTATGCTACATCAATGTACAATGCTAATCCAATTATTTAATTTAAAGGGGCACGGTGCAAGATTGAGAGGAATTTTAATTATCACATATAGTCCACAAACATTTAAATTATATTTATTATTTACAACATGAATGCTTAAGAGAGCACTGTTAACCAATCCACACGAATTGTGATACATTTATATGTATTCGAAATGTTTTATTACGGGCCGGAATGTGAATATTGATGCTAGATGTCACTATGGTAGTTAGGCAAACTGCACGTGAAATGCGCACCCTGGTGTTCAAAACTGGACATTACTTGGATCATTTATTTATTTATTTTTTTCTTACACAGTGCCCCTTTAAAGTACATTTAGCTACATTTCTTAGTTACTAAAAAAATGAATATATTAAAGAAACTAGCTACTTTTGCCATAAGTTACTCCAACACTGCCCCTATGTAAATAAATATGTAAATGATATTTTAGACTCAAAATAGCCTTATTAAATCAATTCATTGTAGGCAATGTACATTTTTAGCATGGCATGGCGCACACACATTTCAATAGGCAAAAAGAATAGCGAGTGCTTGACAGCCCTGCATCCTTTCATGTCATCCCTGAAATGGGTCAGTAAGAGGGCAGGAGCAGTGAACCCAAAGGGATACAGTTGGAAGAAACAATAACAACACATGTACAGCTGTCGTCTGATGAGTCTAACAAACCACAAAGAACATGACAAAAGACTATTGCAACATCAGTTTCATGTGGCCCTTCTACTTGATTATTCATTCTCAGTTTGCCATTGTTCTTTTTGTTGGTTACTTTCGTTTATCTTTTTCACAAAGTATAATTTTTTAAATAGAGAATGCTGTGTGAACTTTAAAAGTTTAAAACTTTAAATAAATAAAATGACATCATTCATTTTGATAGGCTATTAGTTGACTTTTTAAAAAAAACAACATATTTTTATTATTATTATTATATTATTATTATTATTATTATTATAATTATTATTATTATTATTATTATTATTATTATTATTATTATTATTATTATTATTATTATTATATTATCTATAGATTTTTTATTATTAGATGTATTATTCTATTATTGTTTTTATTATTATCACTATTGAATTGTTTTTTTTTTATTTTTTTAATTATTTTTCAATTAAAAAGTAAATGCATAGCATTTAGAAGTTTGGAAGTGGTTGGAAATTATTTAAATACCTACTTCCTGCTTTGCTGTGTGAAAATCAGCTACCCTACCTCTCATACTTTTAGGTAGAATTCAGTGTTTTTAAGCCTCTGATGCTATCTTGTTAAAGCTCAGCAGATATCATCCTATTTCTATCAGTGCAAATATTTAGCTCCTGGATTATGTCTCATGCACTTATCTGAGGCAGGATGGCGTCTCGGTGAGTAAACAGTGTCAGGCTGATAGATTCCAAAAAGCCTTAAAGATTATTCATTCCACTTAATGAAATAGTTACTTCTAATGTGTTTTGCTTAGTGGTTTTATGGTTTACTAAAACTGAGTGGGTCACTATTGAAATTGTTTTCTCAGTTAGTACAAGGGGTTCTTGACAGACACATTTACGTTTTTATATAATTTATGAGCTAAAACCAATATCACTAAGTGTATGCTGTTTGAGAAATCATAAACTAACAATGCTTGATTCATAACTGCAACTAAGCAGACTTTATATAAAAAAGGACAGATGCATGAATCAGACAATATGTGTCGAAAATTAGGACAAATAAAACAATAAAGAATAGAACAACAAACTAGTTGCTTGAAATGCTTGAATAAAGAAATAAAATCAGTAGCCTAAACCAACTTTAAAAACATAACTATTAAATATGGTAAAGATATGGCTACCCTGTGCTGCTTGGTCAAACTCTTCAGACAGTAGGTGATAGCAGCAGCCCACACTGCAGACTGCGGCTAGCTCTTCTTTAGCCACAAACATCCTCAGAGAGCTGGGAGCCAAGTCTCCACAAGTGTGCAAGCCTACAAGGACTGCAGCCTAAAACAAAAAAGATATTACAATGTCTTCATGATATACTACAGACACAAAAAAATGGCTGACTGATCAAAACTTATAATCTACAACACTCGTTTTTTTCTACAGTTTTGCTTCACTTACCTGTAGTTCACTGATTAAGTCTCGCAGTTCTGTTTCTGCAGTAACATAACATGTAATTGGTGAAAATAAAGGGCCTTCATTTCTGCTTGTGCTTTGGGCTTTTCTTTCCAAATTCTCCCTCTTCTTTTTTTCTCGTTCCTCATTGGTCAGTTCGGCAGGGGCTCTCAATAATGTTGTATCAATCACATCTAATGATAGTGCATTTAAAAACATGTCCTCGGCAAATTCCTGATTTGTTTGGTCCGCCTTAAAATGTTCCTCTGAAACATTAGACAAATCCTCCTCCCTGGATGCAACAAGTGTTTCTGTCGTATCTGCTTCTATAATTTGGATACTTTGCTTAACAATGTTAGGCTTTGTTTCTTCTTGTGGATTGATCTTTTTTTTTGCTTTGCTCTGTTGCTGGAAGGCCTTGGAGAACTTTTTGAGCTTCCGGTCTCTCTCCTGGGCTCCGTGTGTGTTGGTGCTGGAGGAGTCAATCCCAAATACTTGAAGGCCATACTGCATTGACAAGAAGGAGCTCAAATATCCCTTCCCTGAGCCAACATCTATTACCTAAAGGATGGATATTTGCCAGGTTATTAATGATATAATTGTTAGTCGTTGCTGGTAGTAGGTTACCTGTTTGACTTGACATCTTCGAGCTAAATGTAGTACAACCTCAGACATACACTGGACTTCATGAGACTTCTTGGTGTTCATAAATTCATCTGTTTCCAATTTAGCACCTATTGTATTACAAAGCAGAAGCAGAAGATGTGAACCATGTAATCATATTGATAAGTCTTAATCACTGAATTCCCATACCTGCATTTTTCTGTTGAAGAGTCCTGAATCAAAGCTGATTTTCTGCAAAAAAAGAACCAGCTCTTCTCTGCTGAGACAGATGCCAAGACCAGGAAGAGAGTGCATCTTTGTTGCTCTGAGCATTTCATAGATATTTACTAGACGGTGGGTTTCAGCACAAAATCCAAATGTGGCTTGATGTTTCTCTACAAAGAAAAAACAAAAAAAAAAAAAACACTTTTTTTATGTTTGCAAGCAACACCTGCAAAATAAAAAAAAAAAAAAAAAAAAAAAAAAAAAAACATTTTACTTCATATTGAATCATTAAAGCCACACTACTTTGTTGATCTCACGAGAAATGATTCAGTTGCTGCAAAATACTGTACAGCCAAAATATATTGGTTTATGTTTTCAATGTGGCAGTTCAGAAATTAATTTACTTGCCATCTCCTTTGTCCGTGTGCTCCCCCTGGTGTAGCTGATGCGCACTGACAGCTGAGAGCACCTCTTCTGGAGCCTCGGCCATGAAGCGACTCCACACATCGTGCGTGTAAAATTCCACAGTATGCGCGTTGCGATGCTCAAGGATGTTGTTAAAAAACGGCACACTTCATCAATCTTTTGTTGAATGTGGCGAGACTTGGTGAAGCGGGAATCATATTTAAAAACGTAGTCTTAAAGAAGACTTGCGTCCGACATGTTAAGCAGTGTTGCTTCCTCAAAGTGTCCAGGCTAAAGCAGTAGAAAATGCATAGATAGTTGTTGGCGTGTTTGTTTGTTTTTTCATTCGACAAAAAAGCCCCAACCGCTTTGATTTGACACAATAACAAAACTTTAAATATTAATATTAATAAACTGAATTGCAGAAAAACGTAGAGGGAAAGTTCATTGTTTAGTTCGAGCTAAAATCTGCTTACAGTGTCTGTCTGACGTCATCACTATGCGTCTAGTTTTCACTTTTCACAGGTTTCTTTCCTCGTGTGAATTGTAAACATTTTATTTTTTACTTGTTTGCGTTCACAAAGTCCAAATTTTGAGAATGAAACACCAAACTTAGAGAGAAAAGGAGGCAAGCAAAGTAAATCTAAAAACATCACAAGTGGAAGTGGAAAAACTCAGAAGAAATGGGTTCTCACAGCACAAACAGTTTGAAGGCAGCGTCGGGGGAAGGTAAGTGCCAATATATTTTAATGTTGAATGTGTCTTTCTATTGTATTTTATTTAAAAATGGTATGTCCCAGGTCAAGGATTTGCCTTTAAGAGAAAACAGAAAGCCAAACATGGAGTACATGAGACTGCTGCGGAAGGAAAGAAAGAAAAACCCAGCTCCGCAAAATGTGTACAAAGACGAGTATCCAGAGCATCTAAAACATCTTTATTTAGCCGAGAAAGAGAAGCTCAAGAAAGAAGCCTGGACCAACAGAGTGAACAGGAGCAAACTGAGAATGAAAGACAAGGAAGAACATCCACCTGAAGAAGATGATGGGCAAATGGAGCTAAATGAAGAAAAGCCAGGTGCATCTGAGGAAACTGAGCCAACCCTGGAGACTAAGCACACAAAACCAAGTGAAAAGGAGGAACAATTTAGGTAACATTGTAATTGTGACTAGTAGACTTTTAAGCTAATCTTATTTTTATACAGTTATTTATCTGCTCAGAGTTTATGGATGCTATGCTAATACAAATGTCAAATGCATACAAGAATAAAAAAATCTCATTGTTTTTCAATATATATATTTTTAATTATTATTTTTAAGCTGTCTTGAATCTTTTCAGTACCGTAAGTTGGGTTGGACATTTTGACACAATATATAGATTTTTCTTGCAGACAATGTGATTGCTATGTTTTAATTTAGTCAGTCAATCCAAATTAATATTGCGTTTTTTGTTTGTTTGTTTTTCTTTAATGCTGTTATAAGCTTGTGTCATTAATTTATTGATAGCCTGTATTTTAACACTACTGAGAGATAACAGTAAAAGACAATTAAGCAATTTAAACTGAAGGTTTATTATTTTTTATTTTTCAAGATCTTTCAAAATGCAGAATATATGCATCTAAAGAAAAAGATAGGGCACCCCTAATTTCTAGTGTTGCCCCTCTTGATCTCTATCTAAGCAGAAACTTTAGAAATTATCCGTAATATGATTCATTTTACCATAGACATTTTGTATTACAACAACAAAATTGCACTTGAATATATATTTGTTTACCTGCCCTTTATCTATATTGAATACTTTTGTCCTGTAGAATGAGAATCATTTTATGTCAACAGAACTTAGTGCAACAAAATCATTAAGTATAATCTGAGCTAAATCCTGCACATTAAATTTAAATAGTATTTGGTTTAACATCTACAATGCTGCATAATAGAATTATTCAATGATTAGTTTGTTGTAAATATATTGCTGACCACTAAATATAATATCATAAAAATAGTAATTATTTGCAGACTTGCTTTTTGAATATATTGTATTTGTTTATTTTTTTTACTTCCGTAGTATTCCAATGAGCAACAGAATGAGAAAGAAGATGCTGAAAAAAACATCATATCAAAAACACAAGAGGAGTTTGAAAGGATCAAAGAAAGTCAAAGAAAAAACAAGAGGTAAAGAAACACTATTAAGTTACCTGATGTAAGTTTGCATTTCTGAATTACCGTCCGAACTGTTTGTTTACAGGAGTACCTTAAGAACAAGCAGCAGCGTGAAGAAGCGATACAGAAGTACAAGCAGAAAAAGATGGAGACATATCAGATGCTCAGCAAAAAGACAAAAAAAGGACAGCCCAATCTGAACCTTCAGATGGAATATTTACTGCAGAAAATTCAAAGAACTGATAAATAACCATATACATTTTGATTATCATCTTTTATTTATAAACTCAGTCCAACAAATCAACATAAATTTTGTTGCTGTTGTGAATAAATCTTTTTTAAGTTTTTGGGGGCTGGAAAAGCAGTACGTGAATCGTAAGAATGATAAAATGAAATAATTATCTTTTTTTAGTCTTCACTCAGATCATTTTATCCTTTTTTAATTTGGTTAAAGGTAATTCATGGTCATTTTGAAGACCATGAAGCCAGCATATAAATAATTTTCTAATTATTAAGCCTAATCTCAACCTATTATCTGCATTTGTAATTGAGCTCTGCTTTGTTAAAGGTGGGGTAGCTGATTTTACACTCCAAACATGATTTAGGTCTTAAATCTGACAACTTCTCTCATAAATCCGTCAACACATGGTTAATATTGCTATAATTTAAATTTTGTTGCAATTATGGCCTAAAAACCATTCAGGAAAGTGAAACTGGAGAAGACCACCCAAGAACAGTCAGTCAGAGTGCAGCATTCAGCTAAAATTCTTTATTGTTCAATATAGACAGTAAATACTTTTTAGTGGAAAAACACAAATTTACAACCAAAAAAGCTAGATTCCCCAACTTTAATTTTCATAACATCACTTCTTTATTGTTGTCAACAAGATGGTAGAAAAAAAATAAACAAAACTTGATTCACCATTGTGAGAAATTCTTGAAACATTTAAAGAATTGTTAATTATTAGTTTGGCAGTAAGTAGACACTCTTTAAAGCTACAAACTCTTTTTACGCTACAAATTGTTTTTACGCTACAAACTGACTTGAAAGAGGATTATATTTACTGTATTTTTATCATGATTTCATGCTCATAAACTTACTATGGCCTTTAGAATTGTACGGAGGTGGCAAAAGTGCACTACTCAAGTACAATTACTTGTCCAAAAAAGAGATTCAGATTAAGGTAGTGCTGAAACTCCTTTATTCCGCAAAAGTACACCATTATAAACTGACACCAGTAAAAAAAAAAAAAAGTTATAGCGAATTAATTATAATTACTCTGCCTTTTTTCATGTGGCAAATAAGATAATTGTTAGAGATGATAAAATTTGAGTTTTTAACTTACTAATTGGAACAAATGGCAGCACCACAGGCCTACAGTGGCTTTATGAGCAAATAACAAAACAAAACTGAATGTAGCACATATGTCTTTAAATCGTAAACAGAAGAAAGTACAACTATTTTTTTAACTAAGTTTTAAATACTCAAATAAGCTACCTTAAAACAACATACTTAAGTGCAGTACGTACTTGAATAATAAAATAGCCACTTACAACCTCTGGTATTGTCACCATAGCTACAATGCACACGTGTTATTGTGTTAAAGAGCTGGTTGTGGTGCCCCCCTCACATCAGGAGCAGCGTCTGGACTAAGGCTGGAACGCCTTGGGCTGCTTCCTCCTGACATCACATGGTTACAGAGTGACTTTCCTACATTCGTCAATGAGGCAGAACCTCACAAACCAAGAACTTGACCAATGTCTCATTGTGGCTGCACAGAAAGACTTGATATTTACAAACTCACAAGGTATGAATTCTTTTATGTTTTAGAATGATAATATTTATATATACTGACGATTTTTATGTTTGAACATTTTATTGTTTGTAGATGTGTTATAAATTTTGTTTTTGGGAGGTTTTTTAACAAGGTCAGTGCACATAAAACAAATTTTACTGGTATTAGTGTAGAAAATATATATTTTTTGTAATTCTTTTAAAAGCAATTAATCTTTCTAGTAAATAATATGCACTACTGAATCAGAGTTCATCTCAGGTGAAAATTGGCGTATGTTGTGACCATCAGCTAAAGCAATGTCCACAAGCTAATAAATTGGCTTGTGGACAATAAAATAATTCACTTTTATCCTCTTGGAATGGCTCCCACGGTCCTGTGAGCATTACACTGTCATGTGTTCAGTATGGATTGGTATTAGGATAATCCTCAGCTCTCTGTTTACATACCATTGTGAGTTGCTTGTTCTAAGCTTTTCTCTCGATTACAAGTTTTGCAATGTTGTGATTTGTGTTTACAATTATTAAATCAAGTCATATCTAAATTATTTCCAAAAACAATGAAACATTGTTCTGTCACCGTCAAATATCATGTGTTTTTGTGTGTTTCTTAGAAACTGGGAGCACTTTTGTTCTTCTACCACTACCACAGATTATAATCATATCTAAATAATACCATTTGATGACTGTAAATGACCTACCACAATGGAGCAAGAAGGGTGTTTGATCTACACTGCTTCTAAACTCTCATAAAAAATACACTGTGGAATGGAGGAGGAAATTAGTGTGAATGGCTTTGGGCCACGTCCAGCCCAGAGAGGCTCAGACTGGGGACACATTGCTCTTCTGGACAAGACCAAGGAGTTTTTCCAAATCTGTGATATGGAGGGAAAGGGTTTTATTACTCGAACAGATATGAGGGTAAGAAAACAATTTTTACCTGTATGAAATGTTGCTTGTTTTCCCACATTATTCATCGTTGACATGACACAATAAACACAAATGTAAAGTGTACAAAGGCAACTAAATGTTAATTCTGTCTGAAAGAGAACAAAGCATAGATACCTCTTCAGTGTCCTGTGCTGTTGCATAATGAGGACAAGACTCTTGTGACTGCCCATGCTTTTGTTGTTGTTTGTGTGTGTGTCAAGAGTTCCCAGGAGAAGGTCTATGAGAGAGTGACGTGTACTCCACACACAATACTAACAAAACAAGGATTTGTTTTATTTGGAGTAACTAATATTAGATAGTTGTGGATTCTCTTTGCCATGTAATACTGTAGTTGTATATAAATCATATCTTTCTAAATGCCCTTGTTAACAGTATCCCTCTCCCTGTGCTGTCTTGTTCCCTGACAGAGGCTACACAGTGAGCTGCCTCTGACAGCTCAGGAGCTGGAGGATGTGTTTGACTCTTTGGATATAGATCACACTGGGTTCCTCACACTGGAAGCTTTCTCTTCAGGATTCTGTTAGTTCTTTCCTTTTTCCTACTCTGTATCACTATGTTCAAACAACCCAAAAGAATTATAATTTTCTAATAAACAACCTTGCTATATTTAGATTTGATTACTTTCTTTGATCACGTTTGTCATTTTTCAGCCCTTTTTATGCATGGCCGACTGATACCGTCGAATGACGATCAAAATGTTCTTCGCTGTTCCATCTTGAGAGCCACAGAAGCCCTGTATCAGAGCCAGTGGGAGGCCAAGTTGGCTGGAGTAGAAGATGAGGAGGAGAGACACTTCTGCATGTTGATGGAGAGCCTAGGGGCCAGCAATTTGTTTGAGGAGTGAGTGCCATATTCGTGCATATGCCCCAGAATGATTTTTTAGATGAAATACTTTTTGAAGTAAAAATTAAAAGTGGTCATCACCAGAGGAGTAATCGTGCCACCTCTCACCTGCAGCCCAGATGAGGTGCGCAGTCTTTGGGCTCAGCTGCGGCGAGATGAACCTCATTTATTGTCAAACTTTGAGGAGTTTTTGGCTCGTGTCACTCACCAGATTAAGGAGGCCCATCAGGAGAAAAAGGAAATGGAAAGTGCACTTCAAAGGTAAGAAAAAAATGTCAAAACGTTTGTCGAAAGTAACATTTTAGATGAATACATGTGCCAATCATATCATCTGTGATTCTTTGCAAAACTTTTTTAAATTTGTGATTTAATGTGGTATGAGGTCAATCTCCCTATGGAAGAAAAAAAGCCTTTATGAACTTATCAGCATTCTTCATGTTTGCCAACAAAACAATTTTGTGACATAATATGATTTCTGGGTAGTGTTTACATCTTTGCATATACTAGACTACAACCTACAAATTGTTGAATGGATTTACCTGTAATTCTCTAACAAGCACAACCCCTTTAGCTGTGTCAAATGACCATTAATCTAGAGGCACACTATGGGGTTTCACAGCTGCTTGAATGTGGGTAGATTAATGCTATGGCTGTGAAGATGTAAACTTATCTTTGCAGGATTTAACATGGTCAGTATGTTTTATTACTTTACTTATTTATGTATTTATTTTTTCTGCATCAGTGTTCTGTATATCGGTTTCTATTGCTATCATTTGCTTTATTTACTTCTGTTTTTGGTTTACTTGTGCTGATGCTCACTGCAGTAACTGAACTAATTTGTTTAAATGATATTTAATCTATCCAAACATGTACTTATCCAATATCTTTAGGAAGGCTGCAACTCATGACAGTGAGATTCGGCATTTATACGAGGAAATGGAAGCACAAATCAAAAATGAAAAAGATAAACTGTTATTGAAGGTAGGAAAAACTTGCTTTGCATCGCCGTCACATATTACTTTATAATTATTATGCTTGCAGCCGTTGAATTTTTCTGTGGCTTACTCTGCTGTAATGCCCTTGTTACATACAATACAGTATTAGTCTTAGACTTGTGTAAATGCCCATACAGGACTCTGAACGCCTACAACTCCGCAGCCAGGATCTTGTGCATCAGCTCTCTTCAAAAGAAAAAGAACTGGATCATCTTTTCCAGAAACAAAAAAGGGTAAGTCAAAAACAGATTTTTTTTTTTTTTCTTTTTTTTGTGGGTTGCATTTCCACAAACCAAATCTTAATGTTTTTCATTATAGAAACATTCCTTCATTTATAATATTCCATAATGTGGCCATTAAACATACACTATGTCACTTTAAATAATATTACAAATGTCTTTTAAATGCAGCTAGAATCCCAGTGTCGTGAGCTGAGCAGTGAGAAACAGGAAAGTCACACTGAAAATATCAAGCTAAAGATGACAAATGAAGAGCTCTCCAGAGCGCTGGATACCACAAGCCAGGAGCTGCTGCTGGCCCAGGAACAACTGGCCATTCTGCAGGAACAAGCTGCCCGTCTGCAGCAGGAGAAAGAAATGTGTGTGGTGGGACTTGGCACAAATGCAGTGCATTAGTTCTTACTTTTAATTTTATGTGCTCTGTCTTTAGGGAGATGTACAGAATCACTGAAGGTCTACAAAGAGAAAAACAGAGCCTCATGAAGCAGCTAGATCTTCTCAGGTAAATGAGAGCATGTATATGTATACACATACAGTACATATACATATACATATACATATACATATACATATACATATACATATACATATACTCTACATATACATGTACATAATATATATTTTGTTCTTTTGTTTGCAGAGAAATGAACAAACATTTAAAGGATGAGCGGGATATAAGCCGTGGTGTTGTAGGTTAACTCAAGTAGTATTAGCAACAAGTATTTTGATTTATTATAAATATTCTTATATATAAGAATATTCTTGTTTGTTTGTATTTTTTAGCCACGATCATCATTAAGAAAGAAGCAGAAGCAGAGAGCTGGACTTTCTGAATTGTTTGATGACGTCACCCAGACAAGACGGTGATTATTTTTACTGTGAACTTCTAGTTGGTAAAATCATGCAGTGAAAAGGAAAAACAGAGGATATAAGATGTTCATTTAACAACAATCAGTGAAAGAAATATATTTTTGTAGTCTAAATTTAGATTAAGACTCAATATTTGAGTTTTCAAATATTTTATTAACCCTCATATAATGGAGTATATCCTCTGTTTCTCCTGTTCCCAAAGAGTACCACTGATGGTGAATGGCTCCTACGAGTCTCTTGAGGCCTTGCCTATAGAGCACCTTCAAATCGTGTTTGTCGCTTCCTCCTCCTCTAGTGATGATGAAACATCCAGCGTTCTATCTCCTACTGCATCAAGCTCACAGCGGTTGACCACAAAGAAGAGCCCTGCTGTACCCAACAGTCCTGTCAAAGCAGCACCACCTGCAACGCAAGACTCAAAAACAAAAGTCAGAAAGCCTGCCAGCAAAATACCCACTGCCAAGAGACTGACTCTTAAAGACAGAGAAAGAGCAAAGAAAACTGAAAAGGCAAGAGGCCCTCATTTGGACGAGGTGGGTCTGGACTCTCCGCCAGATGGGTGGCCTCTCCGCAGGGTCATTTCAATAGAAGAAGACCATCTGCCACACCTGCTCCATGGAGGACCACAACCACTGCTGCATCAGCTAAGTGAGGAGGAGGATGAGGATGAAGATGAGGCAGAGGAAGCACACAGTGATATGGAGTCTCATACTATGGCAGATCTGTCATCCACACCTCCACTAGGAAGCAGTTCAGAACCAATAGACATCACACAGTCTAGAAAGTCCCTCTTCACATGGGCGAGGAAGATTCCCATGTCTCCAAGAGGGCAGCCTGTAGGAAAGGAGACACAACAAGTAGGGTCCTCCTGCACTTAAAATGTATTTGAATAAATGTAAAAGAATGAAAATGTAAACTCTTACTATTATTTTCTTCAGAAAACAAGTGAAGCAACATTACTGCCTCCTGACCGTCTGTTTAAGGTAGTGCTTGTTGGAAACTCCAGTGTTGGTAAAACATCTCTACTCGATCTTTTTGTGAGGGACGATTTCATCCTACTACCACTGCTACTATAGGTAAGAAAATTACAACACTAAAACATAGTGTTGTATTTGGGAAATTCTTGGTAAATTAGATTTTGTATGCTCAAAACTGAATGACAGTGTGACTGTGTTGTTGATGCATAGTGCATAAGATTTATGGTTGACTTAACATCACATGAAGGAGATTGCATAGTCACACTCTAAAAGCCCAGGCACACATTGTACTCAAGATTATGTCAATTTCACTTTCATGTTGTCCAAACCTCCACCAATCCCTATTATCTCTGCTTTGTTCTCCATTTTTCTAAGAAGATAAACATTGTAGCATAAGCCTCACACCCTCTAGTGGTCATATCTTGTTACTGTACTATGTAGAGACAATTTATATTCTTAAGTGTAATGAAACTATTATTGCTGTTTGATTTTTGTTTTGTCTCAGGCATCGACTACAGTGTGAAGACATTAACACTTGATAATATGCAGATTGCCATGCAGCTTTGGGACACAGCTGGACAAGAAAGGTTGTTTGTTGTTGTTGTTACTACTATTATGATTATTATTATTTATATTATTTTTAAATAGATCAATAAATTGTCAAAATGTCTTTATTCCGTCATTGATCGTGATGATGTGAACAGGTACCGCAGTATTACAAAGCAGTTTTTCCGAAAGGCCGATGGAGTAGTGGTGATGTACGATGTCACGGTGCTAGAAAGCTTTAAGGCAGTTCGTCCTTGGCTCATCAATGTACAGGTCTGACATTAGACAGTTTCTACCATAATTTATGTTTATTAATGGGTAGTTTTTGAAAATGTATGCTTCTATTTTTTAGGAAGCAGCAGGAGAAGGTGTCCCTATTCTTCTGCTGGGCAACAAAATGGACATTGAGGATGAAAGAGAGGTTTCCTTCAAAGAAGCTGAACTCCTGGCTTTTGTAAATGCATAATCTAAGTGAAAATAGAAAGTAGGTTTTAGTGAGTTTTGACTGAATACTTTTTTTTTTTTTTTTTAGGAAAACAAGGTGATGTTTTTTGAGGTCAGTGCCTATACAGGGCAGCATGTGGAAGAATCTTTAACACATCTAGCCAGGTAATGACATGATTGATGTTTTGTCGAGTTTGATTGGGCTGACAAGCTTATTACATGAAAGCATCACTGTTTGCCCTGTCTTATCCTTGTGATATTTACTAGAGTGCTAATGGAGCAGGAGGACAGAGTAAGAGATACCACAATAATCCTCACAGCTCAACCCATTAAGAAGAAAGCCTGCTGCAAGTAAATTACACTTCAGTGATTCATAGACATCAAACGTGAACATTGGGGCTTCTGTAATTTTTGTTGTGGGTGCTGTGGGTGAGATAATGATATTCTTAAGTACAGAATTATGATGATGACACAGATAATACTCAACATTCTGTAAATAAGTCTTAGAGTAATGTGCTCTGATTTAAAGATTGGAGAATTGAATATTGTTCATTTTAACACAAGACAAGTGATGACCTTATGTAATCTTTTAATGCCAGCTTTAATTGATGTATTGTGATCTTTAGGTATTTTAAATCCAAAAATAAAAATGCATAAATTATTCTTTGTAAAAATCTGACATGTCTGTAAAATTATCTGATGCATTGGCATACTTTGTCATGGCACTAGTTCAACTTTCAGTAAAACACTCACGTCTATTCCAACAAATACAATCAGAAACACGAACACCATGCAAATGAATTACACTTATCCATTTACCAGTACATTATTGCACTGAATGCTTAAAAATCATAAAAAGAGATTTTTGTACATTCACTTGGCCGTCAGTCTCTGAGATGAGACAACAGCTCTAAATTCTTCACTAATAAATTTGTCTTTGCGGGGGTACTCATGCTGGACATATTCTGTCAAATTCTAAGCTATTTCAAGCTGCTGCCTAAGTTACTAACGCATTTTGTAGTCATGTGATATGGCTGCTTCACAAAGCTGTCCTTTAAAATCCAGCTCCAGGGTAAACTCCAAGTCTCTCTGCAAGAAAAGCAGTTCAGATGTTAGAATATAGATACAGAATATACACACATACTATATGCTTGTTTTGTGAACCTTACCACATTTTTTTCATTAGGTGAAACTGTGATACTGCCAAAGATTTCTTCTCCCTTTTTGACAGTAAGATAGTCCTCCAAGTAAAATACTGTTTGCTTCCAGTGAGTGCTCGGGGCATCGGGCGCTAAAACAATAGAATAATAATGTTATATACACAATATACTGCAACTTAGTGGCAAGTATGGGTCTTGTCTTTGAGTTATTATTGTCTTAGTATAAACAATTCTTTTTCTTAGCAAGTAGTACAAGTAACATGAAAGAATGAGTTGTTCCTACCAGTAGAGAAGCCTGTTTTCTTGTGACACTTAGTGAACTCAATGTTGAAATACGTGACTAGAGCGTGAATATAGTCATTGCGCTGAATCTGTAGACAGAAGGCTGATGTGAAAGACAAGTCTTCCAGCTTCACAGTGTAAATGTCCACCTCCTGAAACAACACATTAAAATATGTGATTTACAAAGTGTATAAATGTTAGTTTTAGCAATAAAATAAACCATAACACATATTTTATTACATATTTCTGTGTGTAGAAGTGTAGAAAAATCACTGTATCTTGGTGGATGTGCAAAGCCTGCTCACAGTCCACATGTTGAGTGGGTGTCCTCCATGGACAGAAGCGAGGGAAGCTCTACATAGATGCATGAGATTGTGCTTGTGTGCAACAGCAGTGAATACAGCTTTTTATTTGAAAATCTCAAGTTCATTTATAGGTTTCCAAATAGGTTTCTTTGTATCTACAAGGATGACTAAGAAAACATAAACGACTAAACCTGTTCACCAACTGGTCCAGACATGATTGACTGATTGAAATTTAACACTTCTGTCCTTCCCAATGCAATGACACCAGGCTGAATTCAATGTATATAAAAATTGGATGATGCATTTAGTCACCATGAACTTTTGAAATAAAAAAGCCACAAAATACATATTGCAGAAATGTGGGGGAAAAAATAATTTAATTTAATTGACCTTTATTTAACCAGGGAAGTCCACTGAGATTCAGATCTCTTTTGCAGGGAGCCTGGGGGAAGGGTCAGGGAGGCATTAATGGACATTTTTAATAACCTACAGTTAATGTGTATAGACCCTTAACTGTGCACACAATATTAGAAAGTCGGAAAACTCAACACATCTATATGAGGACATTTGAATGCATAGTTGTATTCAAGCACATTTCATGATGTGTATCTGAAATCCCAGATGATTGTCTAAAAAGTAACATCTTTTGTTGGGACATTTGGTCACATTTGGTTTACAACTATAGACTATGTAATAGTTGCTACTACAACACTACTACTCCACAGAGAAATTTCTCTGTTCTCTCACACTCATTCAAGAGGCACCATCTGATATTCTCCATATGGGCAAAATATGGTGGCTCAGATGAAGCGACAGAGTGAGTAGTTTGACAGGACACTGAAACCTTCTATTCTGATGATTCACACAACAGACAGTGTGAAAGAGAATGGTCTATGGTTGAGTGAGGTAAAAGGGCCAACAAAAAAAGCCATCCCCCTCCTACAGCTTTTATCTGAGATGAAAGGCGAACTATTGTTGTGTGGAAACTTGAGCTGCACACTATTACAGGTCCCCAAACAGCTACAATAATGTGTGTGACGATAGCGGTTAGTACCGTCCTGAGCGGGAGTCAAACCAGGATCTTTCGTTCCGCAGGCGACCGACAACACGTTGAGCTAAAGGAACGCTCCCATTAGCCAATCTGCCGTCCTGCTTTAATACCTGAGGGGGTGAGTTTATCCCATACCACCACACACCGACCTGGTCCCTCGTGTGGGTCTACACCGTTACATGTGCCAACAGGGGAGTATTTAGAGGCATTGGGGAAAAACTGCTTTAAAGAATGTGGACTGTGCCAACTTGACAACATGTGGGTTATTTTAATTCTTATTTACCTTGAGTAGACAGGAGTTAGTTACAATCTGCTTGGGATCAACTACATCCACCAGTGGCTCCTTGATGGCCACATTGCGAATACAACTCATGTCAATCCATATACATTTTCCCACCCTGTAAAAATGCAAACATAAAATGCACTGTTAAAAACAGCAGAAACAGAATTTAAGGCACACTGACTTACTGACAAATTAAAAGTCCTTTATTGTGGCAGTAGGGACATGTCACCGTATTTCAACCAGCATGGTCTTCTTCGGGCCGTACGAATAATATACTCTGTTATTGTTTAATTTAGCTTCAATAGTGCAATAACTGTTTTAGAAACAAACAACTAATCATTCTTTAAATATCCATCTCCTCTTCTAACATGTCTGACATATTTTTTGTTTAATTTGCGATGAAAACACAGAGACCAAGCTATTCTTTGTACCTTCTGTCCCTTGACTACACTGTGCACTTTCAGGATGCCAATAAAACAAGACTAAACCAATTAGAGAAACATCAACTATTTGAATAGACTGATTGGGGAGTCTGAAATGCAACAGAACAGAAAAAGCCACTCATGCACTAAACTCAATAAGAGTTACTGACCCAGATTCTTGCATTTTACAAGTGAAAATGGCACGTCTAATATTGGCTCCTATATTTGGATCAGGAGGTTAAGTTTGCCACACCGCTGTGATAGTTATTTGAACACATCGGTACAATGCAAATAGGACAAGATACATCTTTCTGCTTAATGGTTCTTCAACATCAACACATTTTCTATTGGACAAGAGAAACAATCACTTCTATTAGTGTAAAAGCCACCAGTTTGTTTTCATTTAGCTATGAAGGTCATTTTCTTAAAGCTCATATGACCGCACAAAATGTGAAAAGGTACAATGACTTTATTTACTTACAGTGAATCTTGTAGTCCTTGTACTGCCTGTCCTCAATGGCAACCACATACAGAGTGGCTCTGTCAGGGAACATTAGACCTCCAGGTTTCTGAATGAGAAAGAAACTAAATGTAGAATTAAAGAAGGTTATCCCTTTTGGTCCATACAAATACAGAAAAAGCTTTTGGTCATCACTAGGCGCATTTTGTTTATTGCAATATAAAATGTATGGCATTGGTGTACAATATATGTCAACATTATGGATAATTTATATTTGAAAACATTATAATACAGATATAGAAGTAAGTGGCAAAATTGAACTCTGGCAGAAAATGCTTGTACATACCAACCACTTGTCCCTGGCAAATATGACAGTGTTGAGCATTGACTCATAGAAGAGACAATATCCCATCCATTCAGAAATGATAATGTCCACTTTATCGACAGGCAGCTCCACCTCCTCCACCTTCCCCTTAAAGATGGTGATAACTGCAACACACCAGACACACATACAGTATTAACTAATCATCAAGAGCAAAATGTAGTATAGTTACCAACAAGCATTTAGATTTGACCAATTGCATCAAGGAGACCTTTAACATGAAGGCTATTATTTGACATGAAAAGTGAACTGCCAGTTAAGAGGCTGACCTGTGACCAATGTGGTTGAGTGTGATGGTAATGATGAGTATTAGCAGATTTGTCTCACACCACTGTATGTACAACACAAATATCTATTCAAGTAGTTAAATTTACCTTTACTTACTTACCATTGTGTAAGTGATTTGACTTTATGATCTTCTCTGAATATTCTGAGATACTTGAACATTCAATCTGCAAAGAATACAAAATCTGTATTTTAAACATATTTCAATACTACTAAAAAAAAAATACATTTTTTTCTCTAGCTCTTTCACTTTGGAAAGCAGTGCTGCATGATCCATACTAAATGTGAAGCAACAAACACTGAATCACACACACTGCTCATGCCGAGCCCATGAGTAAGACATGTCGCCCTTTTCCAAGGGGAGACAGATGTCCCCTGTATGTGGGCGACATTAACCTTTTTCACACAGAATTAAATAATATAAAGGGCTTTATGTCCATGTGGGGAATGTCTTTCATTGATTTATGTTAATGTTCCAGTTTATCTTACCCCATAGACGTGTTTAGCACCAGCATTAGCAGCAAACATAGACAAGATCCCAGTGCCACTGCCCACGTCCAGGACAATCTTATCCTTGAAAACGTGCTTGTTGTGGTACATGGCATTTCTGTACGTGAGCGTCCGCACCTCATCCTTCAGCATTTCCTATGCATAGGGACTACATGTTAATAAATTTTGTGTAATGAAGTGTATTATTATTACATTTTTAAAAGCCTTTGGGAACCATCTGTCAGACATCCTTTGAGACATTTCACAGATTACTTCCTCCTTGTTGCCTTCCAATCTTTTAATGAGGACACACCTGAAGTAGACAAAACCTGACCCAAATACTAATTATGGACACTAGTTTAAAAAGATATGGCACAAATTATTTAGTGGATCAAGGTCCCTAATTGATTAAATGGCTTAGCCACAGTTGTATCTATTCATTTATAAGTTTTCTGTTCTAGTCAGTTATCAGAATAGTCCATCTGAAATTATTTACAGGCAATTTATCTGAAGGTCAGGCACATGCAGACCTAGTGTAAGCTATACTGTAATTCTCTGTTATGCTGGAAATCCTACCTCATGAATGCCAAAGTGGGCATAGGAGTCAAAGTAATAGTCCCGTGATGTCATATCCTCTGGACTGATGAACTTGGTGACCTTGCCTCTGTTGGTACATGTGGTCAAAGCTGCCAGATGAGGAGTATGGGGCACACATGGCATGTGGTGGGCACTAGGCACTGGTTTGGGAAAAGAGGAAGGCTGGGCAGACTGGGAGAGCTGTGAGACTGACTGTTGACGCTACACAAAAGAGAAAAATATTATTTTTATTATATTTTATTATTATTAAATGTTATTTTTATTATTTTTTACAACAATCATTATATATTAAATAATAAGAAATCACAAGTATCTGTATTAAAATATTAAGAAACTAACTAGAGCCTATCGTTTCCCTCAACGTAGTTGAAGCCTCATTGTTAAATAAAGACATTATTAAAACATTCTACAAATAATTTACGTGAAGCTGCACGGCGCATTAATATGAGACTTAAATAAGGGTTTTGATGTGACCCACGTTACGTTTCAGCACCAAGGACAGCGTAAGACACTCGCCGAAGATAATCTCGCTTTAGCTCACTGTCATATGCGCGAGCAGCTCTGGTTTAATGAGTTTTATCAACATATGCCCCCTATGCAACGTGCAGGACACAGAGACCTTTCTTTAGCCCGCACAGAATCATTGCATTATTCTTTCAGTGCAAACAACGAACAAAATTCATTATTTGAACAAAGTGTTAATATAATCGGTATTATCCTGAAATCTTTGTTAAATTGTCGTTTTTTCCTGAAGCTCTGCGGTCAGGACACCACAGCAAGGTTCTTACCTCCGAGCTGTCCGCCTCCGCCATCTTCCGCCGTAGCAGCAAACAACGTGACGAATGCCTGAGTCCCATGAGAGCCGGCGAGATTTCGAAATAAACTCTTTCAAGTGTCTCTTTCGCTCCCAAAGAAATACGGAAATACGCGTAAATCACAGCACACCACAGTATCCATAAGCAAATGCGTCAACCTTGATAAAATAGACTATACTTTGTTGTAGAAAAAATGACAAAAAAAAGTTGTCAGAATAAAGTGCTGCTCGCCAGGCGCTCCAAATGTGCATATTTTGTATCCCGCGGTAGCAAAGCCAATACGGAAAGTTTTCTGTTGTGATCCAAGAAGGAACCTACATCCATTGAGAACCGCGCGCTCTCTGTGGATGTAGGTGTCCGCGCAGAGACCACACTGTGCGCCTACCTGCTGCTCATCTCACACATTACATTGGCCCGTCCAATACGCGCCCACGGACAAACAAGCCATCCAGCTGTGCGCGTAACTGTCCTTACAAAGGAATGGGCTGCGTAAATGCTGTTTGAACTACACTCGTTGCCGTTGCCACTAAAATATCTGAACTGGAATTTGAAGGAAACTATGATTTTAATAAGAAACGAAACATGAATCAATTTCTTCATTGTAAACCACAAAATAATCTAGAACACCTAGAATAGAACAGGTTATTGACTTTCTGCTCAAAGGGCAGAACTGATAAAGTCTGCCTCTTCATAGTAAAATGTCACTTTTACAAGCAAAAGATTTGAATTACTATTTTTTGTTGTTGGATATGACATGTTTGAATCCTACATAGTTTGCTTGGATTTAGAATCTTTGAGTATTAACAAATAAATACAGACAAGTGGGCGGGAATAGGTGGTAGGTGAAAATAAGGTTTGAACACTTGAGCATCAGTTGCAGGACAATACAAGATTACTCACAGATAGCTCACAGATACAACAAAAAGACCATTAGTGCATTTTGTTTCACTAAAACTAGTGTTATTTTTGATTGTAAAGTTAGCTCCCCACTTTTTCCCGCTTCCACTCTCATGGCCCCCTAAAGACAATATTCATTGAAACAGATCATGTAAACACTTCACAGTTTCCAAAAATAGCAATTCTCATATAGGTGAAACAGAAACACTGTTTTAGCCGTTTGGTTTTGTGGTTGTTTTGTTAAAAAAAAAAAAAAAAAAAAAGTTAATATGGTTGATTGGGAACTGAATTCAACCTCCTTCTACTTTCTTTAAGCACACCTCTGAGGATCCTGTTTATCCCTGTTATTTAAACAAATATTGCCTCCAAAGTTATTGGCCTTCAAACCCCTAACCTCACTCAGCTAAACTCTAAAGCCATCACACACATTACAAACACAATTTTACAGGATCACACATACTCACCCACTTCACTAGTATTTCACATTGCTACCATCCGGACGCAAATAAAGAACACTGAGATTCAACAGAGCACGCTTCAAAAAACAGCTTCATCCCTCAGCCATAATTGCACTTAACCAGACCTGAACAAAGTAATAGACCTTTGTCATTGTTGTCCAGTCCAGTCCAGGTCCATCCCAGAACCTTGATGCTCTCACTCTTTTGTCTTCCAAGGCAAGACAAGTTTATTTACAAAGCAGGAAAAGACACATCAAAATCACAATGCAAAATAACATCATTAAAATATGAATAATCCTTATAATGTACTTCACTTTCATCATTCTCATACATAAGCATGTGTTTTCTTTTGTTGTGGTATGATCCTTAGTGAACACTGCTGTATCACATAAAAAATAATTGTTTAACATTTAATAGATACACAGCCGTCTTCTCAGAGCCCACTTCCTTTTGTAATCAGTTGTCGAATTAACCTATAGCAGATTATTAAAGAGCTACCAGCAAAGCGTTGCGATAACAGTGTCTAAAGACTTTAGTATATTTTGCAAAAAAAAAAAAAAAAAAGATTCTAAAGATTTAGGCAAATGCAAATTTTGTTATAGCTTTTCAGTTACAGCCAAAACTGAAAATGGATTTTTGAATCCAAATGAACCCAGTTCATTCATTCATTTTTTTTTTTTTAAAACAAATTTCCAATTAAATCAATTTCTCCTCACTAAATACTATTTTGACTCCACCTTATAAAGGTGCAAAGAAAAATGTATACAGTAATTCAGTGCAATGTAGAAACCACAGAGTACAGCAAAAGTGAATAAAATGTATGTGAACAATTAATACATCATATAAAAGGTATTAGGGGCCCACCAAAAAGCTTGGTAGCTATACGCCCTACTCCAAAAGGTTCAGAAACATTCTATAGTTTTCTCAAGCGGTTTGGTTCATTTCCTGAAACTGAGATGACGATCTCAAATTCACATGGACAAATCTCCAAACCAACCTGCAATTGTTCTTAACTGAATGGCTGAAATTCATGATACAGTTTAGTGTAGTCCTCCAGTCACTGCAGTGATGCATTACAATTGTCAGTAAACAGTAAAACATTGGTAACTCATTCTGTACTGTTCTGTTTCTGTTTAGATGAGAAAGACAGTTAGTTTGAAGATTGTGTGAACAGTTTTGGGAAACAGATGAGTTTTTGCTTGTGAGCTGTAAGTTGCAAAGAATTCCAAGTCCGTTAGCCAAATAAGAATAAATGAACCAAACCAAAGGAGAAAGCTGTAGAGTATTCTAGTCTATAATTATATTGTTTTACTTACACCTCTTCCACAGTGAAAAAACACCTGAGCATTTGGACTTGCAGTGCTCACACAAGGTCAATGGGATGAGGCATTGCAGATGATCCATGGTCTTGTGCTGAACCATCCAGGTTATTTTAGCAAAAGTGACTAAGTGAAGGAAAAAGAGCCAAAAGCAACTGAGAAAGATCTTTGCTGGACTGACTCTTTACAGGGGAAAGTAACTTACTTTTGAAGCTTGTATGGACAGTTTGGTGAGAGATATGGGTTTTTGCTGGTGAGCTTGTTTGGCCAGATGGTCTTTAAGAATGAGCCAAACCAATAGAGAAAAACAAAATCAGACAATTTTAGTCATATGTTTTAGGGATAATAGGCCAGAATGTTAAGAGTTAAGAGTCGATGATTTGGACAACACTTCTGCATCTTGAGTGGCTACAACTATGTCTAAGAAACAGGCTAAAATACATGGATTTGTTTGCTCTTATAATAGATGAGTTTGAGAATTGCTTAAGAGCATGAGCCCACGCAACACCCCTCTGTACATGCATCCACACACACCTCACATGGGCTGCACAAAGCCAGAGTGGGTGTAATAGCTGCAAATAGATCATCATTATTATGCAATGATTACTACTGACTGTATAAAACTGATGACATGGTTAGAGCATTAACGATGATTTATTAACTTAATACTTTAATTGGGTGTGTTTTGACAATGTGTTACTTGAAAGTGTGAGAAAAACATACATAATATTCATGAATTTCAGCTTCTTGTTTAGGTGATACCTTGAGGAATTTAGCCAAAAGCAAAGATGTAATATCTAATTTGAAATCACACTGAAACCCATTAAAAGACATGTAAAATACCTGTTGCTCTTTATCTCCATGGAGATAACTCCACATCCAAGCTCAGCAATAATACTTTCTGCTCAGTTTCACATTGTTCTAGATTTCATGGTAATAATTGCTTCGATATCTTTGTTACATTTTTCCTTCTTATATCTAAGCAAAGAAAGCCTATAATAGCGGTAAGTGAAGTAGACGAAAAAAAAAATAATATATGTAAGTCAATGAATGGTTATTTGTAAATGACTGTCAATAGGGCTTTTGTATTGTACCAAAAAAACAAATTAGGTGATTTTAAAAAATCCACACTACACGTGGACTGTATTGTGGTGAATTAAATCACAAAGAATCTGAACCATACATTCAATTACTGGTAGAAAAAAGCTGAAAAAACAGACACGTTGTTTAAATAGCAAAATTATCACAAACCTCTGTTCTAACTGCAAAGCAGTAACATCTGCAGTCAACCCATACACTGCTGTTCTTCATCCTCGACCTCCTCACCCTTTCTACAACTTTGCATCATTTGTTGTGTTGAGTGTGGTTGTAGGTGGAGCTGCCCCAAACACGATCGAAAGAACACAGACACGCCCATTTCCGCAGTTCTTCACTGAAAAACAAATAAAACCGTATTTGCTATAATTACATAACGCACAGATATGCACTTTGGCCAACCAGTGTCGGTCATAAAACTGCTCTCAACAAATAAGAACTACAAAAAAAAAAAAAAAAAAAAAGACAATAAACGGCCACATGAATAATAGAATTAGTAGCTCGTGTTTATTATTATTATTATTATTATATTATTATTATTATTATTATTATTATTATATTAGTTATTATTATAGTTAGTAGTTAGTAGTAGTAGTAGTAGTAGTAGTAGTAGTAGTAGTAGTAGTAGCGTAGCAGTAGCAGTAGCATTTTTTTTTGTAGTATTATCATGAGAATCAGATTTCCGAGTTTTCCTGAAGGCACCATGCGCACCAACCTGCAGCTGGACCACAGCTAATCGGCGGTAGCTTCACTGCACTGGACACATCGACTTTGGTATGTTAACTATTTGGTAGATAAAACCACTGCGCTTTTTTATCTGGGTTTGCGTATTGTGTGACAATTGGGAAAGGGCGAAGAAGGTAGGTTTTTAACAAACTTTAGAAGCAGTTGTCGCGGGCTTTCATCTGGATACTTCGCGTAATATAACACCTGTTCTAAACAACGTGAGTTACACATGCTAACGCAATTGGCATCGAATCGAGGATCAAACAAGACTCCTAACCCTGCGACTTATAAACAAACCTTAGTCATGATGTAGATTACAAAGTTATAACGCTGTTTCTGTTGTCTGTTACACTGAACTATTGCATGGCCTACATTGCAGATTATATCAATGTGTGTTTAGCTTTTTCTTTTGTATCTCAGTTTCCCTTTCTCTCTTCATTGTTATTCTTTTCTTTCTTTTTTCAAGCATTTGTTTGTTAGCATAGATTCCAGTTCATGCAGCTTTATAAAATGATATATGATCCGCAAAGTGTTAGTGAAGATAATTATAACACACATACTTATATCCTTTTGGCACATTTGCTATTTCAGAACTACACTGAATAAATCATGTCTGCAGTGTACAAAGATGACCAGGAGGACTGGCTCACAGTGTGTCTCAAGTATTTGCTTTTTGTCTTCAACTTTCTCTTCTGGGTAAGTAGCCTTATTAATATTTAACCACATAGTCACATGCATTGCAACTCTGTTGTTTTTTTTTTTCCTTTTAAAAACACAGATCGTTTAGCTAAAGGGTGTTATTGAGGAAAAAGTCGATTAAATCTACCGTTGAGAGTTCCTAAAAGGCAAAGTAAATTATAAGTGAAATTAAAAGTGTAAAGCCTGAGCTAGAAAGTTGGCACAATATGAATCATGGATTATTTAGGGCTGGTTCGTGTGGGAAACATTGTATCATTCCAATTTTCTACCACCTCTTTTCACAATGCAGCAGTTTTTGATTCATACAGAATTGCTGCAATTTTAAGGTTAGCTATTTCACTTTAATCAAAAGCATTCATCCGAATTTCCAAATACAAACATATTCTTCTTCTAGTTTTAAGCAAAAAAGAGGACATTTAAGGCATTTCTATTTGTCCATCTGTGAAAGTGATAAAGGAAAGATTTGGTCAACACCCAGGGATGTTGTATAGTTTTGTTTTAACAGAGCTGCCCTGGCTTGACCTTTGCTTTTTAACGACTTTTTCCCTTACCCTTGTGCAGCCCAGAATGAATGTGCTTCATACTGGTTTAAAAGCACTGTTATGCCATTGCTTTGTTAAACATGTTTAACTAAATGTGTCTTTCAGTTGGGGGGAGCTGCGGTTCTGGGTGTGGGAGTTTGGACTCTGGTCGAGAAGAGTGACTACTTGAGTCTGCTGGCATCCAGTACTTTTGCAGTGTCAGCTTATATTCTGATCCTGGCAGGCAGTCTGGTGGTGCTCACCGGCTTCTTGGGCTGTTGTGCTGTGATCCGTGAACAGAAAAACTGCCTCTCCACAGTAAGAAAAACAAGGTTTTCAGATTTTTTTTGCCGAACCTTTATTTTGGTATACCTACACTACTAGATAGATACTTTAGAGTGCCAAAATGCATTGGCCTCACTTTCTTGATTTTAAAACAAGAAGATTTTTAAATTAAGAAAAACTTTCTTTGTTAATGCACACTTGCAAAAGTCTTACTTTTCATAGAGAAGATCACCTGTATGAACGCTGTTTCAGCAACAGTTTATTGTATTTTTTTATTGATAGTGCTGGACTAGAAGGCAGATGTTTCGAAAGGTTTCACTCTTGACTCTCTCTCTCTTAACAATATGTTGTTGTCAATATTTCTCTGCTCTATGGTTCATTGCTGGATCTTGATAAATGGCCCTGACAAGCCCCTCACTGTCCTCATTATTTTACTGAGACAGAGGCCTGTGGGAGAGAGGCAGCCTGTGCTGCTGCAGGTCTATTTCTATCTCTATTCGCCTCCTGTTGATGGATAGAGTCATAGGAAGCATAGGTGCTACAGGAGTGAGGAGGTAGTTTTGTTTGAATATCAAACATTACTGTGTGGTATTTATAGTTCTGTGAAAAGCGAAATAATGAGATGTCAACGGTGGGTTTAACATGTAGAAGCAGTAAAGTTAGCATCTTGTGTAGGCAACTGACTATTTTTTCCCTTTACTCTGATACATAAAATGGTTGTCCATTGCAAATATACCATTTAAACATTAATCTTGATAAATTTATAATTTTTTTCAAACATACATACATACATACATACATACATGCATACATACATACATACATACATACATACATACATACATACATACATACTTGTTTTTCTATCTTAGTGAGGACATTCATAGGCATAATGTATTACCCAGCCCCTTACCCTAACCTTAACCATCCAAACTAACCCCCTAGCCCTAACCCTAGCCCTAATCCTAACCTTAACCCAATTCTAACCCTAACTCTAAAACCTCATCTTGACCCTCAAACAGGCCAAAACAGGCCCTTCAGAAAGTGAGGACCGGCCAAAATGTCCTCACTTCCCAAAAATGTCCTCACTCTGTTGGTTAAAAACTCAAAACGGTTCTCACAAAGATGCAAAAACAAGTACATACATACATACAGTATTAAACATAATTATTCAAAACATTTTACCTTTGTGTCTTTTCTTATTTTTAACAGTATTTCTTTCTGCTACTGCTGATATTTCTTATTGAACTTGTGGCTGGCGTATTGGCTTATGTTTACTACCAAAGGGTAAATTTACTCACAAATTGTGCGTTTTATGTTCGAAATGCAGCTTTTAACAGTGAATTTGTTTTTTTCCTGTTTTAATTTCAGTTAAGTGAGGAGTTAAAGCAGCATCTTAGTCACACTATGACTGAAAATTATGCCCAACAAGATAAAGATGGCATCACATTAGCTGTGGATAGACTGCAACAGGATGTGAGGGCCTGTCATGGCACATATTTAATCTATTGTATTTCTGTTTTAACAAAAAGTGAATCTAACTTTTTTATATTTCAGTTCAAATGTTGTGGAAGTAACAGCTCTCGTGACTGGACACCAAGTGCCTACATACTGTCAAAACAATCAGAGGGCAGAGTGGTACCTGACAGCTGTTGTAAACTATCACACCTTTTTGTGGAAAGAGAGATCACCCTTCCAATATCTACAAAGTGGAGGTGTAACTTCTTTTTGTTTGTTTTTTTGCTATAGGCAACATAATGTAAATTAATTCTTATAATTATTGATCCTTTCCACTGCAGGGTGGATGTATAACAAAGCTGGAGAAGTTTCTTGCAGATCATTTGTTAGTCATCGGAGCAGTGGGAATTGGCGTGGCTTGTCTTCAGGTAAGTGATAATGAGGATATACTGTGTACATTATTTAGAGATTGGAGATAAATAGTATCCCATTAAAGCTGCTGAAGATATGCAAAAATATATTATTGAGTATATTTTCAACAATAAAAATGTGTATTTGAACTTCATAGTAGAGCTGAGCTATCTGGGGAAAAAATAAAATCACAATTTTTTTTTTCATATTGATCGATCTTGATTTTGATTCGATTTTGTTTAGTTTAAAAAAAAAAAACTAAATAAAAAAAGGCATTTATGAATATAAACAAAAACTTTTAATATATCATGTCAGATTTTTTTTTAATTATATATCAGTATTCTGCCTCAAAGCCTGACTTTTGCTCCAAACCACATTTTTATTGATAGAAGATTGGTTTTCAATTTTTCGATTCAAAGCCCAAAACCAAATAATTGACAATTCAATTTGATTCAATCTTGAGCTATCAATTTTTTGTATTAATTGCCCAGCCCTACTTTATAGATAGAAACTGTAAAAGTTAATATTACTAATGAAGAATACTGCACCTAGTACACATTCTGTACATGTTTTTTGACTTTTCCTGTCAATGATGCCATTGTTTCGTTTTTCAAACTAACTCTGCGATGCATTGCCTTGTTTGTCCTTGGTGTGGTGTGTGTGTGTGGTGCCGCTGTCACTGTAGTTGACAGGGGCAATGTTGACTGCCTGTTTTATCTATCTGCTCTATAAAGAAGAGGAGGAGGACTTCAATGCATTGTGATTAGTGTCTTCTGTGTGATTTAATCAACTCAACAAAATTAGAGGGTATATAGAAGTGAAACTATTTGCATGCATTTGTATTGATTGTTGTGCACCTGATGGTTTTGGCTGCATGCAATTTTTAGTGCATGTTTTCTGATGGTTCAAAGCTTGGAATTACTTCATTAAGTCACCTCATAGTACTTCACTGTTAATTTTCTGCTGTTCTACAAATCATAAACAAAAAATCTGACAAGTAGCACATGCATTGATCAAAAAGTACACGCTTTATATAGTTGACTTAAAAAAAAGTGTATTTATTGTGTAAAATAATTACAAGTCTTCGGCTGTTATAAACCTACGTTATGATCCCTTTTAAAACCAGCTTGCAGTAAAGAATACATATCTTGGGTGATGTGGGAGGCTGCAAAAAGGTCCAAAGCCTGCCTCAGGAAAAACACTGATAAGTCAATGTACAACTCAGGTTCACTCAATCAGCTGTATTCAGAAAGCTTTTATGGACTAACGATTGAATCTGGGCTCCTGCCAGTTTATCCATCAGCAATGGCAGGCCCAGTGACTTGGTTCAATATCTGCAGCTTATTCTTAGGCTGACCTTTCAGAGGTAAAAGACTGCTATAAATCACTTATTTTCTTATATTTAGCACATCCTTTGTTGTGTTTGGTTGTTTGTTATAGGATTTACATTTGTTTAGCGTTCTGACTTTTGGCTTACAGCTTTTGACTCCATCCTTTGCACACTTGGCTGAGCAATTAAACACTTACGTTAACCTTACTGAGGCTAGCCGTAAACTTGCTCTACAGCAGTTTTTAATCTTCATTGCTTAGCTTTGCTGTGTGCAGTCATAGGGACGTGGTGAGTTTGGCGACCCGATAGCTCTCTTTGATTCACTACTTCCTGTTTTCAGATTTGTGGGATGGTGCTGAGCTGCTGCCTGTACAAAAGGATCAAGATGGACCCTTACTGACTTAAAGGACAACATACAAACGAAGCATTACTCACTGACGACTGAACTTTAGCATGGGAAATACTTGCTATTGACATTTTGCACATACTGTATTTCATTCCCCAAGGGGCTAAAACTGCTTAAATTATGCACAGTTACAGACATAAAGACATATGGCCTTAAAGTTTTTTCGTATAGTTATTTTGTGAACAATTAAGTAAGCATATATACCTTACCATTTAGCTGTATTACATTATTACTGTTCATGGTTAAGTTGCCATACTTATATTTACCAATGTGTGCCTAGAGGAAAAGTTTTATTGTGCTAGACTAATACTGTTTTTATAATTTTCTTGTTGTTTTGACCAGTAATTTATTAATAGCTGTATTTAGGCTGTTAGCACATTCATCTAATTTAACATTTATCTCCAGAAAAGTTACAATACACATTTAGTGATTCTCAAAGACTTACCTAAGCTGGGTATGTGATTTTAATGGCAATGCACTAGATGTAATACACACTATCGAGCCACTAGATGGAGACAGAGAACCACTTTTATTAGGTATCTTACCTGGTGAAAAAAATCTGTCTAATAAAGCTTTTTACTAATGCATGAAAACGTTATTATTATAATGTATTAATAAAGAATAAGAACACTAACATGTATATGGATTGGTAGTGTTATTGCCATGAGTAATTTTGGTAATTTGAAGAGCTCCAGCTTATATATTTATTTCATTATTATTATGATTTGTATGATTATTATTATTATTATTTTTATTATTTTTATTTATTATTATTATTATTATTATTATTATTTTTTTTTAAATAAATATTTATGCAGTTTGACTGTTGTACTGCTAGTTCCCAAAATGCAGTTTCTTCTGTAGTACTAAAGCATGATGGTGTTTCATTTATCGTTGAAGAACAAGAGCAATGGATATTCTTCATTTTGGGGGCCTTGGTGCATGCAGCATATAACATCGGCCCTTTTGTCTTCATGGATTTCAGATGTCTGTACACAACCAAATGCACCGAACTTTAGGGTACATTAGCACACACACACTAGTACCCTCTGAAATAATGACAAACAGCTGGGCCTCTCTTTCATGTGTGGAGGGGGGCTTTGTGTAGACACATTTACTGTCCATACATGAACTACACATTGTGGCCAGAGGTACAACCTTTTACACTGGCTCTTCAGCAGTACTTTTTGCAGCTCAATAGTATTGCACCTTTGACAAAGTGTGGGAATACGCTTTAGTGTACAGTGACTGAAGTCTGGTTAGTAACATCTTTCACCGTGTCTACTTTGCATTACTTTGACAGTACAGACTCACCAGACGCCCTGTGGCAACAGTGCATATTTTATTGAAGGGATGAAAAGCATTTAGTATGATCGCATTCATCCTCAGATGTGTTTAAAAGCAAACAGTGTAAAAAGCTTTGGTTTGACCAGGTGCAGTGCAGATGCATTACACAAAAGGAACTCAAAGCACCTTTTCAGCGTCTTTGTAAGTTGTTCAAAAACCCTACCCACATCACTATAGCTTTTAATGCAATGCACTTGATTATGACTAAACTATGTTTTATGTAATGTTGACACACACGCACACACCCACACACAATTATTGTCTTTTTTTTGTACTGATTGGGATTGCAAAGTTTCAGAAAATTTTCAATACATATCAGTTTCCAGGCATTGTCCCACAAACATTTTAGTTTTAGTTTAGTGTGTATATGTGTGTCTGTTTCATGTGCTAGCCATTTTTTTAATCTTACATATTTGAACACTAAGCACATTTATATTATATTTACTACTTTATCCTAAAATTAGTATCTGAACATGAAATTGCTCAAAACTTTAAAACTTCTTCCTCACACCAATACCATTCATATAGCTTGTCTGAACCTTGTTCTGTCCGGTTTTAAGCGACCATATGCCTCTCATTGCTTAGCTTGACTCTATGGTTCTGCCTCATGTTTGTCAGTAATTTGGCATTTGTCTCGTGCATGAACTCACTGAAATGATCGTGTGTGCACAGATGTGGCTGGATGGTTGATGCAGCAACTCTTGGAACGCACCTGAGAAGCACCATAAATCATACAGGTGACACACACACACAATGAACATAGTCCATCCATTTAAATAAAACCTTAATTGCTGTTAGAAAGACTTCCAAAATATAAGCCTTTTCATCTAATCCTAGTGGTCACATCTTTTGGCGACTCATAAATTTTTGACAGTGTCTGTGATATTTAGGGAATCTAGTTGTTAAGTCAATTAGTTAATATGTTTGTTTCCATTGGTTTCAGTTATTCATAATAATTGCAAAAATATTTAACAGCATAAAAATAACAATTTGAACAACATCCTCCCAAAACTCCTAGCACATCCTAACTGCATTCCTTTGCATTAAAGGGGACCTATTGTGCTTTTTACAATGTACTGTATTTAGGATATAAATTATAATATATGTACATTAATAATGTACGTTTTACTTATTGTAAAGCACAAAATGGATTTATAAGCTTAAAAATATAAAGAGGTCCATTTACATCCTGTGCAAAACTGCAGAACTGATAAGCCCCGCCGCTTCAGTGTAAGTTTTTAATGTAACAAGCAGCAAGTTTTAAATTTGTAATTTTTATTGTTGTAAAGTGGCTTTGTCTAACACAGACAAGTGACCGGTGATAGGTGAGGACAGGGCTTTTCTGAACACTCGACCATCAGCTGCAGGACAATGCAAGATTACTCAAACATGTATATGAGGGAGTTATAACAAGGTTAAAAACTATTGTGTAAATAGATTTTACACAATAGGTCTCCTTGAAGACATGTTATGCGTGTGTTGCACATAAAATATAGAGTGCTACAATATCATGCTTCGGTCTACAATGTCATCAAATGTTAGATGAAAATTTTTCGTTTTTTAATGACTACATCAATATGTGGCATTTAGTGTCTCCTATTTATACCCGGTAGAAAGGATCTAAAAAAATATTAATATTCAGCAACCTGCAAACATTTTTTGCTCTAAATATGAGCTGGTCTTGAAGAGGAAAATCAAATGCCAGTGGAAACAAACTGTCAGAAAGAGTTTTTGGAGTTGCATGTGGAAAGCTTCTGTTTTGTAACGATGATGAACTTTGAGAGGATGAGTGTATCAATAGATCTCTTACAGATGGTGTAATGGTGGGAACCAGAACCACAATGTGATTTATTGTACCCCCAACACAGGTACTGCAGTCAAAAAAGCTGAATAAGAGTAATGATGTGCTGTTATGTACTGCAGGATCATTTTGTCGATGTATTATAGTATTTTAAATTCTTTTGTCTATGAATTGTACCATACAAAAAATTTGCCTTGCCTTGCCTTGTTTTTGTGGATTCGTCTTTGAAACTTAAAAGATGTGCTGTATTTTCTAAGGCATAACTGAATTTGTAGTGTGGTCTGAATTGAGAGACTGTTTCCTAGAGTAAGTGTTTTGAGGGCAGATAAATGGTTTGCTTATAAGTGATGAATGTTGCGTTTCTTGAATGTGGTAACCGTTTCCAAGGCGGTGGAATTTGTGGTTTCAGGAATGTAAAGAGTGCAGAGGTCTTTGTTGACAACTGGCATTCACATTTTGTAATTTCTATAGGCTGTTTTAAGTAGGAGTCTTTCATCTTCGACAGGCTCACAATTGTTTGTATAGCTTGTAACATTTTGATTAACCAAGACTATATTTATATTTTTGTTACATACTTAATTTTGTACCACATAGTATTAACTGCGCATTAATTAACTTTATAAAGCATGAACAAAGACTTATTCAGGCCACCTCAAACAAAATGCTATTTTATGCTATTGTTTTCTTTGGACTTTTTTCTAACAACAAAGTAATAAATATAAAGTTTTATAAAATTGAGTTGTGCATTTAATATTGCTTAATGAAAACAAGAGATTTCTGAAATGATAAAGTGTAGAGCATAACATCTATTGCACTTTGATCTAAGATCATGAATATACAGGATGCATATATTAACTGAAATAGACTTAATTGTATAATGCCATATCAGTGGAATGATGAATCATTAGATTATGTCGTTGGTTTTTGATATGAACCTTTTTGAAATAACAATTATTTCCACTTTCCATCTACCATTTAGTAAAATCGTATCCCAAAAGTGACACAGCTGGTTTCATAGGCCCTTAGTCCTTTGTAGGAAGAGCAATGCAATAAATGAGCTATCATTACCATCAGAAGTATTCACAGTATTGATATCATGGCAGTCATGATCACATTCTGCTTTAATACTTTTTATCATCCCATCCCTACTGTATAATATGCACTTATTTGTTCAGCATGTTTGTTAAAGTGGCTAAAGGTTAAAGTGCCGTTATTATAAAGCTGTTCCGAAAACTGTCTATCAAGAGTTTGGTTAAGTAGTTGAAACTTTGTTGTCCTCCATCGTTTCAAATTGTTTGAAATATATTAAAAAAATATTCATGACTAATACAAAACATGTTTTTGTCTTTTAGCTGAATTTCTGAAGGTCTTGTAACGGGAAAAGAGAGAACCTTCTAAATATCTATATATATATATATATATATTATATATATTATATATATATTTTATATTATATTTTTTTTTTTTTTTTTTTTTTTCACCCTAAAACATGACCAGCACAGCATACACGCAAGGCTACACTACTATTGTTTAAAGTTTAGATTATTCTGTCAAGCTGGGTGTGTTTTCCTCCAAAAGAAAAGGTAGATGTGGCATTTTCCATGACACTCTCTTGATTAAATGGATGTGAGGGCAGAAATAAATATCTCTAAAGGAAGTTTTGTTTCCCTCTGAGATTGATGGCTTAGAGAAGAGCATGGGACTGACCTTGTACATAATATTGACTTCATGTAGACAAAGAAAATGGGACTGTAAAGAATTTGTATTCAGTAAATAAACTCCTGTTCGCCCTTCAGGAAATGGCCACTAAAACGTAGGAGACTCAAATGCATTATGTCCTTGAGTTAGTACAAACACTATAGGCACACAAGCGTACATTACAAGGCAGTAAAATAATGTTTCAGCTATCATTCCTAAAACACCCAACAGTCAACCAAGCGCCCTACAGAACGCATTATCCTTGGGTTTTTTGCTTACTGTAAAAGGGACCTATTTAGCCACAGTTTGTTTCAAGGTCAAGGTTCAAGGTTTCTTTGTCTCCCTAGAGAGAATTTTTCTTGGACCAAACACCAAAGACACATCACCACAGAAAACACAATGCTTCATTATCTTCTATTTTGATTGATTTTATTATTGTATTTTCCTGCAATGGATCTTGAGATCTCAGAAGATTCAATTTTTTACCTACCTCCTAGTTTACTGTAATCTTCTATATATCGAGGCACTGGAACACGAAAGAGTCAAACAACACTAAAACTCAGTTATGGCAGTTATTTTTTATTCCTTTAAATTGAACTACACAGATTGCTTTAATCTGTCAAGATGACAAACATCTTTCCTTTACAGTAAAAGTGAGAAACTGCTCATAGATTCGTAGTATTTGATAGCACTCTCTGATGGAACTATGTTGTTTAATATAGGTTTCTGGTGGAGTGGTTTTAATTTTTAAGCAGAAGGTGATTTATGGGTCCTATTTTAATATTTTCCTAAGTGCGGCTTGTAGTTCAAACCCTGAAAACACATTGTGAAGATTCTTGTGACATTTGGATGATGCTTTGACCAAAAGTCTATAGTCAAATGTGTTTATAAGTTTTGAGGAACTTTGGATGACTTTTTAAATACCACAAGACACCTCTTTTCCTTCTTCAGCCCACATGCATCCCATTACTTCTGGCGTCTTCCTTGTATAGATACATGAGCATGTTCTTTCTCATTCATTTTCATTTGGAACAGATAAATACTCCATAAGAATCTATTAGGCTCTCAGGTTTAAACTTGTTGTTAAAATCTTCCTTGCTTTCTGTCCTCTCAGTGTTGATTTAGAGCAGCTTTTGAAACAGTTACCCCTCAGGATACAGTTTATTCATTCTGGAGATACCATAGAGAAAAGCATGCAATGTAACAATTTTGGCACATTTTCTGGAACTCATCCTTAATCTAACTGATTGTTTTTATTAACTGATGTCAAAATAGTATCAAACTTTGATAGTGGAGTGGATTCTGATTCACACCTTCTGTAGTCAGTCTCTGTATCTTGATTACTGTGAATTGTGTTATGTTGTGTTTTATTACTCTTTTGTGTTCAGACTTGAATAAAGATGTGCAGAATTTAAGCAGGACAGACTACTTGGCTGTGCAAAGTGGTATGTTCGTACAGCAGATCATTGTGAAGATACTCAACTTTTTCCGATAACTTATGAAAATGCTTTCTCTCAGAAAATTTATTACAAAAGATAAGATAAGCTAAAGTGTTTCATCTTTTAAGAAAAGAGCTTTACATTATCCTCATCTAATTATTAAGAATTTAAGCATTTCAGTCTTGTAAGAAAAAGCCATATGAGTGACTTTAGAATGTTTAGTGTCAAATTTTCTGCAGTATTTAGACATTTGTTTATAAATTTGTTATGGAGCACTTCACAATGTCGTCTTTTCACCACCAGATGGCCTCGATGATCTAAATGCCCATTTTACCAAACACATGCACAGTTTATTCCACCCGTCTGGTGTAAACCCTAGACTGTCTGTTTACGACTTTAATGATTGAGACTGATTCAGGGGAACAATTCCAATCATATCCAACAATCCACAGTAATATATATTTTGCAATTTTAACAAGGCCTTTTTTCCCTACCAAAAGTGTTTGCTATGTTGAAGTGTAGCCACAATATTATTATTTTCATTTGTGGTGCTCCGAGAATTCTGTGTGGGGAAAATAAAATAGTCAAGTGGTTATGATGAATAAGTAATTACCCAGGCTACAAACACAGAAACAGATGCAAGGGGCAAGTTCAACATGGGCATTATAGCCATCACCATGGAGACCAGGATTTAAGCATGTGTGTTAACGGTCTCATGTGTGATGTTTAACAAAAGCTGGGTGAGGCGTGTGTCTGTGTGCATAAGAAGCAACATGCCTCCTCCATTTGGTGAGAGAAATACACCATATCCATCCTTCTCTGGCCAAATGGTGTGGTGTGATCATACAAGAACAAGGGAGGTGTTGGAGGCATACATTGCACTTATGAATGGAATTAGACTGTACTTTTGTTCTAGTTGTTCCAGTGAGTTACACACTGATGACAGAAAATAGAAACCATCATGTTGTAATCATTCTATGCTAAGGCTATTGTTGGGGTTTGGAGAAATGACACAAAAGCAATCATTATTTTAAGCCTCATAGCCTATAAATCATTTGAATTTTTATTGATGTATTAAAAACAGATGAACATATATTTCAATAGCCATTAATTACTAGAACATAAACAATACTGATTTGAATCACTACTATTCACTAGTCAAATTTCTTCCTTCAGTGTCTTAACTCAGCTCCAAAGCACTTACTTATACAGAGGACAGACTTTTTGATTGAAAAATTGTAAGCAAATCATAGACTATTACACATAACAGATTCGCGATCTTGAATAAATTTCAGTGGTTACTGTTTCCCTTCAGTGCCACTAAAAGTTGGTCACGTGGGTGCAGGATCACTTTGTCAACAATTACATCTGAGTTGTCTCTTTTTATCCTCATGGTTTGTATTTGATAAACTTCACCTATAGCATCAACCTTTTTCACTAAAACACATGACTAAACTGTCTCCAATTCAAACTGAAATGGGTTTTGAACTCTTTAAAGCCCAAACAAATGCCTGGAATCTTTGTGAAACTGAGGCTTTGTACCTCTGATGTCTAATGGACTCAATACATACAATACATACAAAAGAAAATCAGAAAATTAACTTTGCCTAAATTTTCTTTGCAAATATTAAAAAAAAATTACAGCTGGTGCCCCTAGCTAGGACCAGAATAATACTACTTTGAAACAGTTTTGGATTTTTGACAATTACTCTTTAAAAGTTTAAGTTAATTTGCCAGAAAATTAGTTTAAGGGACTGAAAATAAATTGAAAAATTTAGGGGGTGTCAATTGAAAAGCATTATTACATATTGGGGGAGTTTTGTAAATTTTTGTTTGTCAGAAATTGTTTGAACAGACACTGTTAGTCATTGGACTATAACTAAGAGGGTTACATCTACTTTTTTATCATAATATAGCTCTAAAAATAGAGCAAAAGAGGGAGGGCCCTTGTGCCTTAAGGGGTTAAAGTCCCATGTTGAACATTTTTAATTAGAAATTACACAAATATTCATTGCACTGCCCAACAAATTGGATTTATGTTGTATTTAAATTATTCATCTTGATAAGAGACAATCACCAGCCACTCTTTAAACTTATTGCTCCATTCCTGCACAGAACACTATTCTCTCCTCACAAGTCTCATTACATTTTTACATTTGATTTCTAGCATTTGTGGAAAAATATATTGTTTATGTTTTTGATTTTAATTTAATATATCTTCAAAAATCCCTTGAGACAGACAGTGTTTTCTGACAGTGTTCATTATGCAATCCTAAGCTTTGATAATTCCTCCAGCGCACCATTTAATTAGAAACACATGGCCCCAAGATCGCAGTGGAGCACAGTGCTTCTAATGTCTATACAGCTTGCACTATGAGTAATTGTTTCTGCCTGGCTTGTGCGGAGCCATTTTTTAACCTGCTGACAGCCAGTAAGCAGAAGGGGGAAGGAGTGGAAGATAAAGGCTAGAAGTGTGCGATAAGAATTAGAGTATATGAAATGTTTTTAAAGGTAGGATTTGATTTCAGATTGAAGCTACAGCAGTGATACACGCAGTAAAAGCAGCAGGTGAAGAGGCCATGCTAGATCCTCATTTTTCATGCCTCCTTGTGTTTGTTCCTCTCGGCGGCAGTTGTTAGAGTGAGGTAGGTCCCAGGTGAGCTTCAGACCAGCGCAGGCTGACATCATGACAGCACACTTCATCAAAGACAGTACAAGGTTTTGGGTTGTGGCCCAGGCTAAAAGAGAACAAGACGTTGTATGCAGCAAGTACTAGACTTTACGGCTTTGTTTGCAAAGTTTTGTTTAGTGCACGCTGTTTCATGATTATTTATTTATGTATTTTTTTGTTTGCATCTTGGCCATTTTGAGTTAATGGATTCACTCATGGATTTATTGACTAATTTACCAGTTTACCAGTGTCCTTTAGAATATATAGGCTAATGCATGTAGCAGAGTGGTTTGAGCTCTGGATTCCCAATAAGGAGATTGTAGGTTTGAATCTGGGGGTCGACCCAAATCAACGTCTCATAATCTCTCTGATTGGAGTTTGCATGTTCTTCCCGTGTTACCGTTACTCTCCGGAAACAACGGTTTTCTCCCACCTCCAAAAATGCATGCAGTGAATGATTGTTCATCTGTCTGTGTCTGCCTTTGTGTTAACCCTGCTATGAGTTAACCACTGTCCATGGAGTCCTTTTGCCCAAGGAGTCAAAGTCACTGGTATAGGCTTCAGTCACCCCTGACCCCAAACAGGTACAACTGATAGAAAATGATTTATAATTATAAATTAATTATTTAACTAAAATGCAATGTTTTAGTGCATTTAGTAACTCAAAATACATTTTTGGTGGGATTTAAAAAAATAATAATAATAAATTGTAGTCCATTGTTTTTGTTGTTGTTTTTTCTTTCTTATAAAACAACCACATTAACAACTAGGATCTACTACACCAAATAGTTAACACTATCAGTGTTCCACATTTTATCCTGTAAATTTGCTGCAATGTCTTAATTAAAAAATAAAGGATGTAGAAATCATATTGAGCCAAGTGTAACTGTCTTGCTCTGTTCACTAACACATTACGTGACCATGTTTGTACTCCCAGCTCACATGAGTCACCCGCTCCTCTGTCAGACCTCACTGTTGGCACCTCATCTTCGTGGGCTGGTGATGTCACTGGACCCCTCCACTGTCATCAATAGCCGTGCATTCAGCGGGTGTCACATGACTGCTGTTGTGTTTTGTTTCTGACATTCTGATGGACAGCTCAGTGTAATTGTGTGGCACAGATGGTTGGTAATGGGAGGGGGATGGAGGAAGACATGGGTGACTTGGGTGCCAGGCGTGCAAGGTGGCAACTGCATGTCTCATCAAGTTGCACTACACTGAACACTTATCTTTCTTTTGTCTTAGGTCTTTTGTTTCCTCGGAAAGTCTTTTTTGCAAATTTGTCACTTCCTAGTATCTTCTCTACATCTCTTTCCATTTCCATTTGAATCGTCTTATCTTCTCTACTTCTCATTTAGCCTTTACCTAATCCTTGTCTTTGTCTTCTCCCCCCCCCCCCCCCCCCCCTCTCTCTCTCTCTCTCTCTCTCTCTCTCTCTCTCTTTCTCTTTCTCTCTCCTCTCTCTCTCATCCTCTTTGTCCGTGTCTGTGTTGTGTATTCTTTGTGTTCCTTGACAGCCATCTTCTCTTTATTGTTAGTGATGGTATTTTCCCCACTGGAGACTGCACTGCACTGCTCTCCTTTGCAACTGAAAAATTTGGACATGGACCTCTCTCTCTTTCTCTCTCTCTCATGTTCCCTCACTCTGTTCCTTTCTTTCTCTTCATCTATACTTCTCAGTTTCCTCCAGCTCTGCCAAGCTTCTACTAATTCAGCAGGGGAGCAGTTGAACAAGCCTGGTTTGTTTTGGAGAGCCACTGGGCCCCGGCTTCACAGAGATTAATGCTTACACACTCTGTAATGACATTTATGAGACACGGAATAAAGCAAAGAGCAAGAAAGGAAATTGGACGGACTTGTAGGATCAGATGAGGTTCACACTTTGAAAAGTTACCCTATTACTACTTTTATTACTATTTTTTTAGACTTTCTGCAGTAACTTTCTGTTCTTTCAGGTGTGCTCTTGCCAAAAAAGGGTCACCTGTCTCATGAGTGCAGTATCTTGCATGCAGTACATTTTGTTAAATTTGTAGTAAAATGACAAATTGAATCTTGAATCACTTATATCCAGGCATGGTAGCAATAAAATTACGACCCCCTTGAAAAGGGCAATCAAAGAAAGAACGGTATGTTGTTTTTCTATTTATTTATTGCTATATTCTATGATACTTTATATAGATTTTACAGTTTCAGAACTAGGATGGTCTAGAAAACTATAATTTTCTGTCTGCAGCACATGTTTTTCTTTATAAAATGCACTAAAGTGGATTTGGACAAAGAGTACCGATATATTGTTATGTAGTTAGTAAACTGAAGCCAAAAGAACAACCTTCAGGTAAACGCCTTGTTTTACTGCTTTTGCGTTTGATTTTAATAAATGGCAATAGACAATGTAACAATGTAATCCATGTATAAAACATCTGATTCCTCACTGAAACATGCAAATAGTTGAAAATCCACTCCACTGCACTTTTGAATGCATGACTTTCCACTGCATTTGTTGTTTTGAGTAATGAACTTGCCTAATGTATCACGGCATTGCTTTCACACTCCACAACACGCACTGCCCAAACCTATCTTTGTAGATCTGAATGAGAATAGATCCCATTGTGAATAAGAACATGCACATGGTCTATCCATTGGTCGAGCTCCATCACTCTCCACAGCCCACAGTGATAAATGGGGCCCAGACAGTGTATCCAAGCTGCTATCCATTCTCATTACTGACACCGCTGTCCACTGCACGCTCTTTGCTGAGTGCTGGAGGGAGGCTGCAGGACTGTCTGCATCAGAAAACTGTCAGAAACAAAGTTGGGGAGGATTTGTTATGATGTTGAAGGCAGTGTTGACTTTGCCATGTACTTTCAGATTTACAATGTTGGTTCAGCAAGGTACACATACGGTGTCAATTGCAGGTACAGTACAGTACAGTATTGTGCAAGGTTTTCTATAGAACAACCAGGTATTACAACTTGTAAAGGTGCTATTACTGAAGTGTCATAAACAATGTAGTATACAACTATATTTTTATCTGTTCCTGTACATAACTACAAAATCATAGTGATTTATTGAGCTTTGTTTTGCATTCACTTTATCCAGGTTTCAAACTGGCACAAAATGTTTCCACTGCTTCTGGGTTAATTTAGAACTGTAAATACTTTATCGTTGCTTATTTATCTTGTTTGTGCATCTTATTTATTGCAATTGAGTTTTGTAAAATGCTAATTTGGCTATCCACAACAGCTCCTTTGTGCATTGGGAACTTGAGAAAGAGAGAGATCGGGGCAATTAGACTAAGTGATTTTTCTCCACACACAAATGTGCTGCCATTTAGCTTACTAATTGTTTTGGGGAATAGAGGTTTACTAATTGGGTACAAGTTGGCCCTTGTTTTAGCAGAATCTTATGTTGTCAAATAGAGTTTTGTCCTAATAGTGAGAAAAAATTAGATTTTATTTTTTATCACATAAATTCTGTGTAGACTTTAAGACTTTTTAGAACAGTGGCCGAAACAGCATTAAAAAGGTCTATGGACTAACTAATAACATAATAAATTAATTGTATTTTGCAGAATGTTTGTACATATCTAAACAACAGGAAAAATAGTTTCTATGCAGAAAATTACAGAATATTTCTAGTTTGTATTGGAAGTTGTGGTACTTACAAAATTGCATCCTTATCTCATTACGATCATTAAAATGTAATTTTGAATAATTGTGCAGTCTTACCACAAACAAGAGTACTTAGCTTGAGTACAAAATTTGGACCAGAAGGATATTTGAAGGGTCACCTTATACGTCAAACTGGTCATGTCTCTGTTAATTAGTCCCAAGGTATACAGTATATGTCATTTCTTACTTTACGGCTCCTGTGACTTTCTGTCACAGGAACCGACTTTTTCTGTGATCGATTAATCTGTAAATCATGCCCTTTGAGAATCAGGGAGATAGAATTTGCTTTCGGACCAAAAAGTTTTTGAAAAGTATTGTAAAAGCGTGTTCTTTAAAAATACATGCAGCTTTAGTCTATAACATACCCCAGCCTATGACTGAAACATATAACATTCTGTATTTTCAAATGTGATGCTGACCTCGTCACCTGTGTGCACTGATTCATATCTTATCTGTATTGCACCTGTGAAAAGACAAAATGTCATTACTCACCCTTGAGAAAAGGAAGTAATGAAATCTTGCATCTGTCTCGTCTTGGCAAAACACTACAACTTGGAAACCACAGACACACCATTGTGCTGCTGTGTAAACATTTTCAACCATACTTTTTATATTAATCTTGAGTGAATTGTTATGAAAACAGACCACAGAGGCTGCAAAAAAAGCTGTTATTGATTTTGATGTGTTGCTAGAAATGAGTGCAATTTCACAAGAGCTGCGGGTTGCGTTAAAGTTGGCAGGTGTTAGATTTCAGTCAGTGTTAGCTTGGGAAGTGCTGTGTTCATTTCATTTTTCACTCATCGCGGTGTGGTTTTGTGGACAGGCAGGTTAGTGATGAGAGAGCTGGTGAAGCAGACCTCCATCATGGCTGACGACAGTGACAGTAATGCAGACAGTAACTGCTAATGGGACCGACGGGACCTGGTGTTGTGTGGGACATCAGTCACAGTCCACTCAGTGAACACACTGCAGATGTCTCATTGTGCTGCTATTCATATATATGTAATGACACTTCTGAGGCTGGAACACTGTGTTTGCAGCATAGATATAAAGCAAATAACATACTGTTGTTAAAGTAATAAATGTGGGTGTTTTTTATACATTGAGAGTCCACAAGATCTTGCCGAGATAGAATTGCCACAAGATTGTTTATATTGAGTCAGACTCAGAGCTTGATTTATAATTTTTGGAAATGGCAGGACTTTGGAAGAACAATACAAATACTTGAATTAACTCTCTCATATTACACTCCATTATCTTCTTGCGAATACCCCTCAAAAGTCAGTAGTCAGGCATTTATTTTCCACAGATGTGATCTGTAATAGTCCTCATTGTGGTCTTTGTTCCATGGAAATTGATATGTTTCTTTTCATAATGTGTAACATTACAGTCAAAGCAAGAGCTTCCAGAAACTATACATATTGCACTTTTAAAAAAGCAACCATTTTGATTACATTACATTAAATTTGACTTGCAACTCATACATTAATGAGACATAATTTAGGGAGACAATTATAACCCAAAACTTTAAGCACAATGGCAAGAGTGTGAATAATGTGAAGCGTATATTTTTCCGTAACCTTCCTGTAATGCTGCACAGAAGGACAATGCCTGTCTACTCCATTCCCACGGGTCTCCCTTAACAACTCACCTTCACAAAGATCCGCGAACTTCTATAGAGAGAAAGATGTCACCTTATTGCTTCTCTTTTAGTCTCCCCCTCTGGCCAGCTGCTGAATGGACACACCGGTGACTTGTGGAGCGCGGCATTGATTCCTCTCCCAGTTGACTCGGTACACCCTCCGGGGCAAAAAAAAGTGAAGCAAGGATTGATATGCTTAGGGCAGCACAGTTCCTCTTGTATCAGAAATGCTGAGGCAGACACAAGATGCGCTGATCTGTGTAAGATAGCCTCTTAAAACTGATGGACACAACTGACTGTAACCTACTGGCAAACTTTCAAATGTTTGAAAAATCAGTGTGAACAGCACTTAATCCTAGAACAGATCATCAATTTACAACAGACCAGCAAGAGAATGGCAACATAAAAGAATGGCACACTTAATATAAGCAATTGATAGAAGGTCTAGCATAGATACACTGTACTTGGTAAATCTCTAATAATGTAATAATGCTAAAGCTGCTAAGTAAATGCTAATGTTCACTTTAATGTATCCTAAGCAAGTAAAATCAATACAAAGACTCACAAACATACACATTCATGTTTTTTTTTTATCACTAATGTATTTTTATGAATAGGATTTTTAACATTTTGAGTCTCACACTCACAACGTTGTGTTAAAGCCCTTACAATCACAGTGCAATAACTTCTTTCTCTTTCTACTGGACGAGGAGGGCTTCTTGTGGTTGCTCCTTCACCCTACAGCCTGTAATCTCCTTGAGAATGGGGTAATTAGGGCCACTGTGGGGCAATTACCAGAGCTCGAGTTGTTTAATTACGGGGCTCTCTGAAGCTGTCTGATGTTAGTGACAGCAGAGGCGCCTCCAAGTGACGAGTTCATCCTGACAGGAGCAGCTTGTGTGAGACGGAAATAACATAAAAAACACATTTAAACTTTGCATGTGAGGGTTGTTTAACGCAGTAATGGATGGATCAAGTTGCTTTCGTTTCTGTGCTTTACACAACTCTAGAACAGGTAAATGTTTGTTAAAGCATTATTCGTGTTTTGTCCTCTGGCTTTCTTTATGTTATCTGCATTACTTACATTTATATGTAGGAGTTTGCTCTTAATAAATACATTCCCAAATTGACTTGATAACAGACTCACTGCATGCGCTTTGTGCCCCAAAAACGTTTTGTAGATTGACAAATTGGCAAGTCTTTATTTTAATTACGAAAGAAAATGTACTCTTTAATAAAAACAATGCATGAGCGTTGTGCCTCAAACACTTTCATGTCCTCTTGTGAACTGTTCCTTGCTAATTTATTTTTGCCTTTTTTCAGTAGAGAAATGTGCAAAAATAGTGACAACGACATTGCTTGTAGTGAAATGTGTACAATAACAAAAATGCACATTTGCTAATTTTTTCCTCTTTCCTTTTACTCAAACCTTCTTGTGCATCATTAAACCTAATTCTATCACTAAAAGGATAAGTGTGTATTCAATTATTAGTCACTGTGGTGCATTTTGGCTCTCTAATGATATAGGAGCCACAATCATTCTTTCATCACTCTTGCTCCACCTGTTTAGTGTGGCCCCAGCTTAAGAAAAACATCAAGGCCAGATTGGAGTTTATCAAAGAGAATATTAACAAAACTCTGGATAATGTTGTTTGGAGTGATGAGTCCAAAATGTAATTATGTACACTGAGGTGGTATAAACCAAAGATGGCATGCCCGGAGCTGGTCAGTTGCCCATTCTAATCTCCTTGTGCTTAAGTGAAATGGTAATTGTCTATACAGGTAATTGTGAAGCTGAACATTAGCTTCCTTTTATCTCATAGACCAAGATTTTGATTCTTATCCTTATCAGATGGATTTCCTGATTTCTGAGGAGTGTTAAGGACTGGGATGCAATAATAGATTGTGTCCGTGATGATTCACAGCCTCACAGGTGTGCAGTAATAGTGGTTCCAGATGTGTAACAAATCCAACTGCAGACTATAACTTTCCACCAACCACTGGAGACTTGTATTGTCTTTAACTGAAAACTGCAATTTGTTGAGCTTCCATGAGCTTTTGGCTAAATTGTCCCTCTGCGGTTATATGATTGAGATGTTGATGTGAAAACTTTCTAATCTGCAAAAATTACACTTTTTGCACATTATTTTGTACTTTTAGTGGCAAAATCCTTGTGTCAGACAGCTATTTTCAGTGCAACAGTGTTCTGCCAGTAAAAACAATAATGTGACATGAAAGTTAGCCTCTCTCTTTTATCTTCTCCAACACACCATAATGTCTTTGGACAGGCCTCGGTTTGAACAGGAAAAGAACAGTGGACCTAATGACTTTAGGACAAAGGTTGAGAGGGTCAATCCCCAAACTGGGGGTAAAGAATTTGCTCGACATCCCCCCGACTAGAAAGATGACTCTGTCTGCTCCACATCCAAAAATAGTGAGCGTTTTCCACCACACACAGACCAGTATTAATCTTAACCAGACCCAAATACACTTGAACCATGTACAGTAATTCAATTCAGATGACCCATCTTGTCCACCCACTATGGCAGTCATCAAAAATCAGCTCAACATGTTGCCTATGTTGCCTTTGTATTTTCTAAACATAAACATTTGTAAATTTCAGGTTTATAACTGTTGATTGAAGGCCTTTTCATGCAGAATGGACCTATCTTTATTCTGTTTCCAAAAACTTGTTTGAATTGAAACTGTGTTGTGTTTCAAGTGTATTCGAGACATAGTAATTTATAACATGTGATGAAGATGTAAGAAAGAAAAAATTTGCCGTCAAATGCCTATTGACAGTTGAACTTTGACCTTTGGATTTCAACACCCTGTGCTTCTTGTTGCTGATCTTGTGCTTGTTGTATGTAAAAGGAAGTGGTCAATGGTGCAACAAATGTGTGTATTTATGCGTTGAATGGACACATGTGTTCTATATTTGAATCTTCAAACACATAAGTTACAGTTCATTGTGACCTGATATTATACAGTCTATGATTGTGACATACATTCTTCCTCTAAAGTTTTTGGCAACTTTCTCAGCAGATGTTACACGATGACAGTCGATGTCTGCCAGGAAAGAATGGTGATAAATGAACTGCTTTGATGGGCCTTGAGTAAATCTGGGATGACTGACTATAGCACCTCATAGTAAAAACCGCAAGACCTTATAACCATACTCCACTCAATATCTCATTTGGGTTTTATTTGTTTTTCAAGACTGAGTATTAACACTCTGTGAAAGTCAGTGTCGTGGAACCATCACTTACAAAAATAAAATATGGGACCAGAAAGGCTGCAGTTGAGCTGCATGCTATTTCAGGCCAGCCTCGCCCTTTCCTGACAAGTTACGAAGCAAGAGTCTAGTGGACGTCCTAAAACATCTTTGACATGCTGCTCCTAGTATCTCTGTCACCAACTCGACTAGTATTTCTTTGAGTATGTGAAGAGTACATAACATTTTGGCTCTGCAACACAATTATTAGTGGTTGGTCTGGTTGATTTTATGACCAGTTACTGTCATTTTGGATATTACTGTTGAATGGCCATTTGAAAAGTTATTGTCCTCCAAGCACTTTTGTTATATCAGTCATTATATTAAACATAAATGTAATGTAATGTAATGACTTTTCCATGTGGGTTGTCTTCCAGTGAGTTAATAAAGATGAAAGCATTGGATGGTTTAAATAGCAACCTATTTCCTTTCTGCTTTCCCATCTGGGATTGTCATAGTAAATCATCTTCCTCTCAGAGATTTTATATCAGATTCTCCTTACATAACTTTTTTGTGGTCATTTATCTGGACTTGGGGCTGGCACCAGGATTTAAATATAAGTTTAGTAACTTACATTTTTACATTTACATTTCAGTTGGCAGCACAAATTAGATTTGACCACATCTATTACTTTCATGAAACTATTCTCTCATAAAAATAAACCAGACACTTTAAACTTTGAAAGCGTTTTCATGAGCTTTTGAGAGAAATGAAACTTTTTATTGGTGACCTTTTTTGTTTTCTTCCTGTCTCTCGTTTGTTCTCTCCAATTAGTGAAAGAAAACAACCTAGCTGAAGCGAAGTGAGACAAATCCAATCTTTGAGTAGAAAGAAAGCAGCTCCATCGTTTGATCTCTGCAGGCACTGGTGGAAAGAAGCCTTAAAAAGCTGCGTTATCTTTAGAGAAGGTGCAGCTCGCCCTCCTCCACCTGACTGACCTTGTCATTTTGGTTCCCTTTCTTATCAGTGAAGGGGAGTGATGACTGCGCCTGATGCTTTACTCCATAACAAAAGCTAAAGCGAACTCTCTCACAGTCTGATGCTTGCAAATAATTAAAGGGGAGGAGACCCACAAATCGATAATAGCCCATAGTGTGAAGACGGAAACTGCTGGGTTGAAAATAAGACTAAAATGAATCTTTTCCTCTATGGATTTTGAAGTGCGTCGCATGAGGGTCAATGCAATGCACTCCACTGCCAAAGTCTGCTTTTAATTGGCTCCCCTGTGTTGATCATCGAACTGTTCTCCCTTGGCCTTGTGAAACAGCAGCGCTGAAATACTGCTTTGTTGCTTATTAAAACTGACGCTTTTGCATCCATCACTAAATGTGTGTCAGATTTTCTCTTCCTATGTATAAGATTTTCGACTGCTTTCTCTTGTTTTGTACTTTTGTATTGCCTCTATATGCAGAATCGTCTTGGTTCTTGCCTCCAGTGTGTGTCAATCAACTCAGAGCTGGCTTTGTGCAACATGTCACTTTTGCAAAGCAGAGATGAAAAAGCCATCTGACCCCTTTTAAAGAGGGCTCCACTTGTGATCACTCTACCATTTGGGGACTTCCTGTGGCTGAAGTTTGCCCCCACATTTCATGGCTTCAGACAACCACTGAGATCAAACCATGCCCCCCTGCTGAGGCTCCCTCTGAATGTGCTAATAGACCGTTTGTTCCTTCAAAAAACAGGTCTTCTGCTCTTGTGTTGGTGTCCCTCAAACTCCATCCAGCCGCTGACTTTTATAGTGATTGCTTTGCCACTTGTGCCCAAGTTATATGACCCTAACTACCTTCGAGAGCTGAGGAGGGTTGAACTTTCACTGCAGGTCACCCTCTCTCTCTCTGGTGGGAGAAAGTTGCTCGTCTGGTTTAGAAATGAACACAGTTGCACCTGCTTGTTCTCAGCACAAGTGTTGAAGTCATATTGAAAGAGAAACTTTGTGATCTTGTCCTGCTTCCGACGTTTGAGTGTCAATTGACCTGTTACAATTAAGCCATTTTATATAATTACCTAAATTATGTAGCTATGTTATAATTTTGCCTGTTCTGAAAAATGTAATTTCTTTCAACAAATTGTCCTGACTGCCATTTTGTTTATTGTAACATTAGTTTTGCACAAGTAACAGAATTTGTGGGTAGGATTTCACAGCTATTAATTGTCAAGAATTAAGCACAAATCCAGGTGAGATTAACAGATGACAAAGGAGTTGCTGTGTCATTCCCATATGGTTGTGTTTCAGTTACACAAACTATGACAGGAATGAATCTGATATTAGAGCTGTGCCTGCGTATCGAGTGTTCTGCTCTGATCTGTCTTTCCTCTATGTCAGCAGTTAAGATTGCACATTAATATATAACCAAGGACTCTCATCGACTTGACATCTGTAAACATAATTTTGCCGCTCCAATATCCTCCTTTACCGAGGCCTCACATTACCTCCTCGATAATAATTTGTACACTGATAATTTGAGTGATCTTTGCTGGCCACAATGCAATACTCACTTGAGTGCTTCCTTGGCAAAATCAAGTCCCCGAGGTCAAACTTGTGGTAAGTTTGAGGAGGCTGGCATGTGGTAGTGGTGCCCAATTAGTGGTTTTGGCTCGTAAAGCAGGGGATTGTATTGTAAGGCACAATAACACACTACATGTTTATACAGCTACAAAAGAACTCAGTGTGAAAGACTGAAGAGGCTAATTACATGAAATCTAAACGGTGAAAGTCAGCATTGAAGAGTGATTTGGGTTATTTAATTTAGGCAGCACAGATTCAATTTAGAGACTCACAGCAAGTTTGAAAAAGTCCATGATGTCAAAATCGTACAAATAATGGACTAGGGCTATCAACATGAATGTATCTTAGGAAGTCTATAGGCAAAGTACTTTAGGTATCACTTTATAATAAGCTCTAGAAACAAATCATTTACAAATGTTTCTTAACTATTAAGATAACATTACTTGATCATTACTAAATGACTTGATAGTATTTACTAATAATGAATAAACATTTACTAATAATTTACTTCAGCTCCTATTCTAAAGTGATGACCATGTGGTGGTTTGATGATTCTATGGATAAGTTTAGGATAGGTGCTTGGAGAAGAATTAGCAACAGTAATTAAAAATTAGGGACCGGCCGATATATCAGCTGGTCGATATTTTTGGCCGATATGAGCACCTTCAGACCTATCTGATATCGGCCAAAATATTACAGATATTTTGATATTTATGCCATGTTATACCTCGTTTTAAAGCTTAGATCTTCCAAAATACAACCATTCCATTCAATTACCAATCAGATCAATATTTAGCGTGGATATTACTTTTATTTTTGGAGGTGTTTTATTGTTGGTCTGCACCTGAACGCAGCAGCTCTGCATCCGCAGACTAGTGCTAGTGCGCTCTGAAGCAGCGCTGGATTTAAATACTCTAAACTTTTTTATCTCAAGAAAAGGAAATAGGTGACGCCCGCAGCAACTAAAATAATTTTTATTTTATCAAAGAAGGACGATCCTCGTCAGAAAGGACACACTGTTGCTGTCAACAACAAGAAGCAGAAGTGGGCTTTCTCACTACTTTCTCATTTGGAGTTTGGATTAAAGGAAATATTTTTGTGAAGACTTGGGATCTGAGAAGAGGTTATCTGGGCGGTGTTAAAAACATGTTTGCGTTAACTTTCAATGTAACTTGTTGCCTCTCTGTAGTTAGCGGTTAGCTCGTGATGCTATAACAATAATATTGCCTCAGCTCGTTCTTTCTGGCGACTGTAAAGTGTTGTGTCTGTGTTGATTATTACTGGAGATACATTGACATGTAAATTAGCAATGAAAAGAGGTGTTAATGGTCAACATTTACACATTTTAATTACTGCTGCGTCGTGCAAATTAATGAGGCTAACCGCATTTTCAGCCTTTTGAATTCACTTCACTAGTACAAGACTATCAAAAATAATGTGATACAAACAAGTTTCAAGCCTTTAAAGTCACTCATAAGTGGCGAAGTAACACTAAATGTGCCATAAATAAATTCAAATTAAGATCACTAAAGTCATACAGAGTTTTTTTAACATCTGCTCCTAATAAAAAAGTATTTTTCTATTTCTTAATATATCAGCTGTCATATCGGTTATTGGCACCCCAGCCTCATCTATATCGGAATCGGTATTGGTTCCCAAAAAGCCATATCGGTCCGGCCCTATTAAAAATGCAAAAAAAATCCTGATTTTCTAGCACTAACTTTGAACAAGGGGAACGCTCATCTTGATAGGGGTGCACAATTTGACACAACACTGGAACTAGCCTTTTGGAACACTATTGACATTGAAATCAGCTGAAATGCAGAACCAATTATACCAAAATATCATCAAGGTCTGGGAGAATCGGTACCAGTATGGACAATCGGATATATCATATATATCATAATATATTTTTGGGAAACCTATAAAAGGTCATCACTTTAGAATAGGGCTAGAAGTAAATGATTTATAAATATTTATTCATTATTAGTAATTACTATCCAATCATTTAGTGATGATCAGGCCACGTTATCTTTGTGTTTTCCACTAAAAAGTAGATGATGAATGCATTACTTTGTGGAAAAATTAGACCTCTGGGTTCTGTCTGAATGTAATGATAAAGAGCTTTAGTACTTAAGAGCCGAATGCTGTGCTCTGATTGGCTGAGCTTGGGGTGGTCACTCCAGTTTCACTTTGTTGCTTCTAAAAAGACGTTAATTGACCATAATTACAACCAAAAATGAATACATGTTGATATTAAGCATGTGTCAAAGGATTTGAGAGAAAGTTGTCAGATTTATAAATTGTGATTGTGTAAAAATCAGCTACCCCACCTTTAACTAACATTGATAAATTATGTGTGTCTAGACCTTATACTTATAAAGTGTTATTTTTATCTATACAAGTTGGGGCCACGTAAACTTATTTTTCTGATTTTTTAATACATAAAGCTGGTCAGTTGGAGTAGTGATGAGAATGTCAATAGACAATGTGAATGAAAGAAAACTAAGTTTTTTTACTGGCCATGTTTTGAGTGGTTTATTGCTAAATTGTGACACTGTATTTTCTCTCACATTAAGAAAAACTTTTTAATTGAAACCACAGACGTACTTAGATATGATTGGTAATAAACTTGATGCATACATTGAATAAAAAATAAATACATTTAAATAAGTAGTGTGTTTTCAAAAGTTATAGACTTGTTATGCCTTATGGGCAAAAAAAACCCAAAACATTATTTCAACATCCAAAACCTGTTCTTTAATCTATGATTGATTAAAATAAAACTATTCTTAGATGAAGCAAACTGACAGAATGGATAATTATAGTTACAGTGGCACCAAGACAAAGCCCAAGAGTTGCAAGTGTTCAGTAATGAGTCTTTATGGTGTTAGAATTGATGCCTGCTGTGCTGATCCCACTGTAAGTGTAAGTGTTAAAGGGAGCTGAAAACGCCCGCAGAGTCACCCTCAGTGTCGCCAGCAAAGTAGGTTACAGTCTGAAAATGTGCGAGAACCTGCTGAGGTGACAAAGCTCAATCCTGCTACATTACACTTATATGCATAGAAAGAAATCATTACCTTCATGTTTATAGCACTTTTTTTTAGTTTGAAGAAATAGAAGTGCTTTTTTCTGATAAAATGTTAAGATGAGAAGTATGTTTTCCCTGGGGGAACAACAACCAATTTTCAGGTCAGATTGCACTTTCTTTTGGATGAGCACTAAAAGGAGACATGCTTTTCTATGTATTTGTCTCCAGTAGGTTAGACTATTGTAACGGCCAGCTCACCGGCCTATCCAAAAGAGTTGTAAAACAGTTGCAGTACATCCAGAGCGCTGCTGCTCGAGTCCTGACCAGGACCTGGAAGTATGATCACATTAGTCCTGTGCTTAGGTCCTTGCACTGGCTTCCAGTGGCTCGGAGAATAGACTTTAAAACAGCTCTGTTTGTGTTCAAGTCTCTCCATGGACTAGCACCAAAGTACATCTCTGACATGTTAGTTCTTTATAAACCATCTCAGACTCTGAGAACCTCAGAACCGACCTCCTGCTGGTGTCCAGAGTGAGGACTAAACATGGAGAATCAGCGTTTCAGTTTTATGCAGCTAAGATCTGGTTTTCCTGAAGATGTAAGAGAGACCTCCACTGTGACAATGTTTAAATCTTAGCTCAAAATATTTTTGTCTATCTGTGCATATGACTGAAAAAGCTTGTCTGCACTTTTGAAGTGTCCCACATTGTGCCATTGTGTGGCTACTTGGCATTGCTGAATCCTTAGTCTATCACTAATTTGGACAGCAAAGAAAGTACAGAATAGAGGGCATTATTATTATTATTATTTAAGCAGTGGCATCTTGCTCACCACAAAATATAGAATACTCTATCATAAAATCACACTGACTACTGAAGATATTGTAAATTAGACACACCATATTTGACAGAATCCTCTTCTTTGCTTGAAAGCAGGTGAGTTGGAGGTGAGTTGGAGGTGAGCTCTGAGCTATGACTCCTTAGTGTCCTATTAGTCAAGTCCAATCCCACCCATGTAACTTACTGTGGGTTCTAGTGCAAGTAACCTACTTTTTGTAAGCATGGATCTGTGTAATATCATATTTCACACATCAGGAAGAAGAGATGACAGGTGACCATTTTGTGATTTTACCCAGGCCATGATGCAATGAACCATGCTGGTAGCCAAGCCTTGTTTCTAGGCTCCATTAGGATTCTGGAGAGGCATATATGAAAAATAAATACCCCCTAAGAAGTCATGCATTTTCTCCTTTGGGATCACACCATGACTTTTTGGAATGTGAGAATGCTGGATAATGTTAGTGAAAACAATAAAATCCAAATTCAATTTAGTGGTTGAGTTGTATTCCTGCAGTGGAGCTAGTCATTCAAGAGGTTCAATTTTGGTGAGCGGAGGCCCTTGTTGTGGCGTAGTGGCCGTGTTGTCGTCAGAAAGCATTACAGCAAATCTCCTATGGGACACTGATTGAGTTTGAAATAGCGCAGGTCACCCCCGAGCTATTTGAAGAGATTTAATAGAACTTCTTATGTCTTGTCCCGTGGAGTGAGCCAACAAAGGTCACCCAGGAGTCATTCAGAGGTCATGTTTGCTTAAAACATCTCAAAGTGTGCCACAGCCCGCCAGCTTTCTCCTTGTCCCCTTGTACCCTCTTAACCTTTCCGACTCTGAGCCGACTGACCGAGAACTAGGCTGAGGCCACATCTGGATGCAATTGCAATTTTTGGGCTGACTCCGAAGATCCAGACTAAAATTCCTGAGGCTTAGCAATACATGGAGATTTCAATATAAGTGGAATTGAAGGAAGATGGAATTGCAAATTGTGACTGGTGTTGTATTTTCATTTATGTTTTCAAAACGTAGTGCTTTCTATTTAGAATAAGCGGATGCATAAACTGTGGGCTGTCAAATGGATGGATTTAGACAAATGTGACATATTTATATCGATATCTAAAGTCTTGTGTAACAACAGGGTTTCATTTTGGAGGCCTGCTTAAAATGGACAGTCACAAATCATTAAATCATGCCAAAAATTCAGAATGTTGCCAATAGCTAACCATATCATGGGGTATGTGATTCAATCAAGAAACAGGCAGTTTGCTTGTGCAAAGATAAATGTGTCAGAACCAGAAAAAATGTTGTGGAACAATCTTAAATGTCTCTGTCATCCAACCTTTAGAAACTAAATGAAGACTATGCATAAATGAATAAATGATAAAATAATAATTAATATTAACATTGCCAAAGAAGACAATCAATGTGTAGAAAGGCAGAGCAGGATTAAACAAAAAATAAAAACTATTCCCAAATCCTATATATCCAGTGTGAAAATTCAATATTAGCTCAACATCTCAAACACAATCATTATCATTTGATACAAGAGTTTCACTAGTAATGATCTAGTAAAATCTTGGGGTTCTTCAATTTTATTTTTAATTTTTTGCTTTTAATGTTTGTGACTTTTACATATGGATATTTGGCACAGAACGTAAAGTTTTTAGTATGTGGTCTTGAGCTATATCTATAGGCTGGAGTTTCACGCAACATTGGTTGTGCATGTGCATAGGTTTTGATTATGTTGTAGTTTCTGTATTCCAAAGCTCAGCCTGTTTCAATTAACTTTGACATTAAGTTGAAATACAGGCAACAGGCCCTAACAGTAGCCCAAACCTCCTCAGATATCTTTGCACACGGACAGGAGGAAATTTGTGAAGGTTATTTTGAGTAAAACATGATATGCTGCTCTAACAGGAGATTTTAGTCATTGGTGTAAACCAGGGAATACACAAATGATAGACAGCATGATAGACATAACTATGGAATATATAATGTGATATTGAAATGCTGTTTTTTTGCTAAGGTTTATATATAATGTAGTTGACCTAATTGGTGAAACTGGCTTGTCAAGAAAGGTTGGGGAGCATTTAGTTCATAGTAGGCCTATAAATGTATTTAGAGTATCCTTAATTGTGTAAAATCTATTTTGTATTTATTTTTATACACTTTTTTTGTTTTATCTATTTGTTTCCATTCAGATGTAGAGGATAAATGCAGGACAGACAGTGGTCAAACCCTCAAAGTCCACCAGGGCTTAAGACATATCATATTTAGGCTTTAGTAAACGCTGTGTAAAACTCTGACTGACTCACTAAGACACAAGATAAATCAGATCCAGATGGAACACGCCACTCAATGTTTACCGTTATTTATCCAAACCTCAGAATGATTACACAAACGCTATCAAGGAGAGGTGGGCTGCTGATAGAGAGTCACTGAAAAAATACAAATATTCCAAAAAGAAAGATGGGTGAAACCGTGAGAGAAAAGGAAGTTTTACCAGGAAGAGGAAGATATGACTGACCTTAAAGGGCAAGTGTAGACAAAAAAAGACCTTGATATTTTTTTTCAGATATCATATCAGATAACAAGAGGCTTATGTTTAAATGTTTAAAAATTCTGCGGTATCTTAACACTTGTTATTTTATGTAGGTTAATAGTTATAGGATGCTGAGGTTAGACATGCCCAGCAGGAGGCCTAAAAGAACACTAAAGATGTGATTTATGGATTAAGTGGTCGAGGACATACTTTTTTTTTTTTTTTTTTAGCTTTGCAGAGCCTAAATAAAATCATTCAAAATTATTTATGGAAAAGGCTGCAGGTCTCTTTCAGCAGTTTTAATATTCTATCTACAACATTTCCAAAGGTGTTTGTAAAGATGTTCTTTATGTCGTTACTTTAGTTGATTTCTTAATTTCAAAACAAATGCATTTTAGCTGAGTGTCTATTCAAGTTCTCCGCGACCTTACATGACTTAGTAAATCACTTTCCCAGAAATGCTTGAGCATACTAAAATGTCCCAGAAAACCTTTGGTGGAAATTATAGACCTATGAAAGAGAGAGAAAACAATTATTCATTAACAGTGTTGTTTATAACTAATGCTGCACACAAGGAATATTCACATAAACATTGTAATGAGTCTTTCACATAGTCTTGCACAAGTGTCCACAAAAACCATAAAACCTTCACCGACATAACATTGTGTGTGATCATTAAGTGACTGTGGCAGGTTGTTTTTGCCCAGGTTGCCCTTGCTGCATCTGTTCCCCATAGAGCCTCATTAGAGCAGTTCCTTGGGGAGCTGATGTGCCGGTCAGCACCAGGGTCCAGGGACCTCTGCTGTCTGTGGATCTGACAGAGTCTATAATGTTGAGGTCTGAACAGGACAGCCCAGACAGAGAGAACTCATGACCTTTAAGACTGTGATCTGATGAAGAGTTGAGCTGCAAGGTCCCACTGAGCAGCATCAGCTTTTCTGTGGGGTTTATTTAATGATCAACAGATAGGCTCGCAGACTCGGAGTTCTAGGGCAGTGTTCTCTTACAGGTAATCCTTTGTATAATATGATGAGAGGCTAAATGTATGTCATGATAAGAAATAATTGTGTTTTTACAGTTCTAACCTACACATTTACTTTCCTCATGCAGATCTTATGAGCTCCCTGAGTTTCACAGTGTCTGAAAGCAACAGCTCAACCTACATAAGATTAAGTCTTTTGGTGCATTATTATTTATGCTCTAAATAGAGCGGTAATTATTATGGTCTAAATATTCTAGTACTATACATAGAGTATATTTTTATATAAGCTTCATTTTTTTTTTTTGGCTACTGGCTGTTTTCAGAAAAAAAAACATTTGCTCCTGTTATCATACCAGCATGGGTAAACTGACTGGTGAATAAATACCAGGCTCAAAAGACTTAAAGTTTTGTAGTTTGCAGTTTGTATGATCTACAGTATTTTCATCTATTTTTAAATTGTAAAGCTAAATGAAGTTGCTAATCATTTAAATTCAGTTTATTTGTATAGCCCCAAATCACAACAGCAGTTATCTCAGATACACTCGCCTAGAGGAGTGGAACAAGGAACATGTGAACAGCAAAGAACAGATTATGGGTGAACTTAGTACTGAAGTGTCCTTTACAGGGAAGTTGGAGAAGTAAAAGAGGATAGGCAAGGGAAGAGAAGGCAAGTTTATTTGTACAATTTGTACACAAGATAACAAGGAACAATTACAAAGCATGACAAACTCACACATTTAAAATTACTACGAAAGAAAACAAGAATGCAGATAATGCATACAGTCATATGCACATATAAGCAGAAATTGCACATATAAGCAAAAGTGATTGAATATGATTTTCGTTAGGGCTTGTGTGAACCGACACATACACATACACAAACGAGCGAGAACCAAAAGTTGGAACGGGCTTGGGCTGGGTCACGCTTGGGTCCAGAATCTAAACTCTGAACAGTGCAGTGTAGTGGTTATTAATATTAAGTCTTGAGCTTGTCTGAACAGACACTGACGTATGCCCCGTTCATGCAAGTTTTATTAAAGTCTAAAAGTACTATAACATACTTTTTTTTTTTTGGCGCTCTTTGCAATGTAAATCTAAAACATCTTTCATAGTGACATTTCATAGTACCAAACAGCACACTTTCATTAATGTGCATTGTTGTTCTTGGAAAAAAAGAAAGCCACATGTATGACCCTGCAGCCCCTGCATACAGTAGATGCAAAATACATTTATTACAGTGGAAGAGTATTTAAACTTCAAATGCAGGTTATTCAAACATGCAACCGATCAAATAGAGCTGTGAGTGTAGGGTAAATATGAGGCAACACGTCAAACAATAAAACAATTGTTAAATTGTATCCTTTAGCTTTGCACAAAAATTCATAAGCAACATTTCTGTGTAAAAGACGGTTGCTTAAGTTATTTCAAAGAACTTGTTAACTAGCCTTGCTTTTATTTCAGTACTTTCCATATCAGGACAGATGCTTCTCAGCATCTGGTATGGAATTTCAGATTGGGCCTTGCCTTTCTCGGACACTCTCTGTATCCGCTCCAACACATGAAGTGGTTTATTATTACAGTATGGAAATAATATCAGATGTGATGTGTCCACACGCACCAACCACAATGCCCCTGCCTTGAAACGCACATGGTCAGCATTCAAATACGTTCTGCTTGCCCTTGGGAAAACTTGCTTGTTCGGACCGTCCCAGGTTTCAAGGTCTTGACTTCAATCATAGCTGTAAATGTTAGGACATGTTAGTGTTTTTGCAATTGCCTGGTGTGTACTGCGATGTCCTGAATTGTTTGCATCAATTGTGGTTGTAAAGGATTAAAGGGCCGATCCATAAAAAACTGAAGACAGCTGCCAAGAGCAAACAAGCTATTGAGAGTAAACGAGTGGAAGTGATGCCAAGTGCTCACAGACTATAAGGAGACTTTGAGAAGTAAAATGCTGATGTAATTAACATACTCAAGCCATGATCAGTCATCTCGAAGTTAATTTGTTGTAATAAGATTTGACTCTGCTCATTTTTGTGTGCTTTAATAGGATGTTGAAAGACAGGAATGAAGCTAGAAGGAGAATTTTAAAAAGTCAGTAAAGGGTCAAGAATCAGTGATCCTTGAATGTGGAATTCTGTACTAAGAATATGAAACAGAGCATCTGAACATTTTTTCACTACATATTTCAAAAAGTGTTTCAATTCAGCACGGGAATACACAAAGTATTACGCACTGTCTCCTAGATATTATATGCAATTTCATATTCAGACAGTTGCTCAATACTTTACTATGCATTGTGTGCTGACAAACTGTCAAATTTTGATAAAAGGTATTACAAGCCATTAACTGCCTGCTTACATTTGCTTTCACTATCCTCCCTCTGTGTTCTCTGCACAGATACACCATTCAAACCATTGTAATCCTTATTTATGTCTCTGCCAAAGAGATAAATGACAGAAACAATAGGAGCGACCACATACCAGCTGTTGGAAGAGATCATCTCTCACTTACCTCAGCGTCTGATCGACCAATGAACCAAATACAAACCAGAAAAACACATCTGCACAGTCATTTGGTTTCTTCAGATTTTCAGTTAAGCACAATTGCTCTTCTATTCAATACAGAGATTTATGATGGTCCAGTGTGTGATAGGATAGATTTATAGATCTTAGACACTGGCCAGCAAACTGCAAGTTCAAAAAATGTGTATTGCATTCCATAAATATAAAACAAAAGACCAATTACATTGTTTTAAATGTAGATATTGTGAATAAATTGATCATAATGAATGACACTTTTTGAAATTCAGATCTTCAAGTTAAAGCTGCATGTCTTAATAGAATCCAGATTTATTCTACCTTACTGCTTTTCTTCTAATGCATCTTTCGCAGCAGTTTTTATATGTCTAGACACATTTACAGTTGTTTTCAATGTGTTCGCTCGGTATCAGCCTCTTCCTGGCAAGAAAAAGTAGCTGAAATGCCAGCTCAACAGAGTCCAAAACAACTGGCGCACCCAATGTAAAGAGATTCTCACCCCTCCATAGAGAAAATAAAGTTCAGTTTGGGGGTATGTTTCCCATGAGAAAATAGTGGCAATGAATATGCATTTGTGTTGAAGCATAGGTTGTCCTGTGTTCTTAGCCACATAGCAACACCACACCGTCCAATCAGCATCTTTGAACACACTTGACCAGCGTTTACTGATTTTAAACTGCCCAGTAAGTCTATTGATTGGTTCATGGCTGGGTTGTTTCATATTGATTCTTCATAAATTAAAAGTATTTCTCGGTAAGTGAAAGTACATATTAGAGCTGCTGTTGTAAGCCATTAAAACTGATTCAAATGGTCATGAACTTTGGAGAATGTTGACCCCAGGGCTTGAGTGAGAGGTGATCTTTCTCTTTAATACAGTGTCAACCTCTTGATCAAATAATCGAAAATAGGCTGGAAGGGAAATAAAGGATTCACTTAAGAAAAAGTGGCTTATCTGGTAGAAAATTACACTATTGATTTTTAACATCTTACAGTGCATGTTTTTCTTCTTGATATGTGTCTCTCTTGGTTTAATGTTACTGAAAAAAGGACTATATGGGTGTCAGACCAACCTTGAGAATAATGTACATTGTACTGTAAGTCACTAAGTTTGCCTTATTGTCTTATTTTTCAGGCATACCCAGAATCAGCTATGCATACAGATTAAACTCTCCTTTGCTTTTTATGTTTTGTTGTGTGGAAAGAAATCCTTAGCATTATATCTTACATGCTTAAGGCTCCTTTCTTCAAAAAACAAGCCCACATATTTCAAGAGCATTTGTCAGACTCACCTTTGTGTCTGGTTTTAAGTTTCTTCTCATTATCAATACCGTCAAAAAGTTGAGCAAGACTGATGGCACAGTACTGATGGAGAATTCTTTAAAGACAGACTGCAGTGGATCAAGTGTCAGTGTGTCATCACTAACACATGTAACCTACTTGAAAAATCATTGTAATGTAAGACAGATTAGTATCAAAGGCATGCTTGAAACACAAAAGACTATCACCAATACAATAGCGTTAGTGTAGTAATGCGTCAGGTAAAACATATCGATTTCAAAGTGACTTGATAGCATTTCCACACTGCTTCAGGGCCATCTGAAGATTACCTTGTGTGTTGGATGTTTATGTGCCTTTAACCCCTCTAACCTTTGTGTTTCCTCCAAATACCAATAATTGAGCTTAAGTCAAACTGATAGATGTCTGAGGTGGAAGCATAAAGAAGTCCCTCCTCCTGACTTCTTTTTTTTTTTTTTTTTTTGCTAGTTAAGGCAACAATTGTAAGTGAAGCTGTCCAAATCATCATCTCTCTTTTGCCTCTGATGAACCTCTGCTCTTAAACTCGTTGACCCTTTCACTAATACAGGTAAACCACTGGTGAGACTATCAGTGCTATTGAGGCAGGTTTAGTTGGAGGTATTAACAGATGAGCTAAACAAACAAAAAGTGCTGGGCTGGGACATGGGAATCAATGGTTAGGCAGACAGAAGGCCAATGCAATCAGGCGACCAGAATGAAGCGGGCTCAAAGCTTGCTGAGCCAGCATCGATGTCGAGTGACTCATTTGGAACCAGGACTGTCCACTAGTCCTCTGGGCAACTATCTCTGTAAACACAACAAAGGGACAAGCTTTACTAGCAGTTTTAGACCGAAAATGTGCACATGTAATCATTACTTTTTGCATGTTTTTTTTCTGTTCTTCATCCAAAGTTCATTTCTAGAAATCCTTGAGACAGAGATGAATGAAATACATTTTGATTTCAGTGCACTTTTCTCTGAAGACTGTGACTGTAGCAGGAGAATAACATTTACATTAATTGGCTTGTTCCGAGAAGTGCTGCTAAAGAGGAGCGCTAAAGTTTAAGGTCATATGGACTGTACAGTGAAATTACTTTCTTTCGCCATCAAATGCAGGTAGACACTTGTGTTTGTAGTGCTCTGTAGAGGCTTATTAAAACAGACTAGGTAGTTCTTTGTAGTTTTCAGACTCCATACTGTTACTCCTTCTTGACTAGTATATTTAACAGTAACTGCTCTTAACTGACTCAGAGCTTCGATTGCTCTTGCTGTAAGCTAAGGGTTTCTTGAGCTTTATGTTCATTGCTCTTTACTGGACCACTACTTTGTGCTAATAGTTGTTTGTAATATTTTGAATTGAAATAACATGGCTCTTACTTAAGGACATTTTTATCTTCTTTACCCACTTTTGATTAAGATAAGTTTAAATGTTATAAAATTGTAAAGTTTAAAGAGACAAATACTGTTACTAGTTAGAAAATCGCTAACTTGACATACACATCTTGTTTTATGTTTCATTTGTTCAGTCTCATTCGAATCTTTGATTCTCTTCCAGTGAAAGCGTTGGCTGCGTGGCTTGGGCAAACCACAGACAATAGCAGTTTTTCTACGATCACTCATCATGACCGTCTAGCCATTCTGCAGAACAGGCCAAACAGCCCCTGCAGTCTCCTCTGGTTGGAATAATATATGTGTGTTTTCTCTGTCAGAGCTCCTGCTGCCATGGTGTTTTCCTGTTTAGCCGGAGCTGACGGTTCTGTCCTCTGACTCTGGTGTGTACTCTGCCCCATGTGTGTCCTCAGCAGGCATTTTTCAATTAGTTGTGTTATCTGTGTGTGTGACCAAATGACCTTAAAGAATTTGCATTTGATAATCTATCAGACCCGAGAAAACCAGGACATAACTTGCTTACAGGAAACCTCATTGTTACTTTGACTTGCCATTTATGAAAGAATGTTGTAAGCTAGATAACCTGTAGTGATTAATCTGTCTCTAATTTTAAGCACTTGTCAAACAAAAGTTTTTACAGATTTAAAAATTTTATTTAAAAGCTAAATTGAATATCTTATTTAACTTTTAAGTAAATTTTTTGACTGACAGTTAGCTGGAAGAACAGCATTTAAACACATTTTTAAAGATAAGCTTTTATTTGATAAACATGCTTACAAGTAGATAGTAACAAATACATATGTAAAAATCTTGTTTAGTCCAAGGCTGTAAAGTTTGTTAGGAACGACCTCATAAAGGGAAATGCATTTTGAGAAAACAGCTGCTGATGCACAATGTTCCAGAGAACTCAATGGATGAAGTGGATTAAATTAAGTAAGAAAACTCCTTTAGGAGCAGACTGGACAATTGTATTGATTCCACATGAAAGAGTGATAGAAAAAAAAAACTTTAGCAAGTAGTGTCATTTTAATTCCATCCTGAGTTAAAAAATAGGTTAATGTAATGTTTTTGGTACAACTAGTACACTGCTGTTTTAAGGCAAGATAGTGTTTAGCCTTTAAAATTGATTTTAAATCTTCTACCCAAAAGTAATGCCATTAGTAGAGACGTTAATGTGTGATGAAAGTATCTTATTGCCAGATAGATAACCCATAAATCACGTTATACTTGAATATGCTTACACTGTTTCAGCAGCTGCCTGTGTGTGTTGGGTGATCCACTGGGCACACTGTGGTAACTCCTCTTAGGTCAAACTGTCTCCAGGGAGAACAAGTGGAAAGTGAATGCTGCCAGTTCGGACATTAGGCTATGACAACTGCTCTCACCAGCATCTCATCTGACAGACCTATTATACCAGCTCACGGGCTAAAAACAGCAGCGTACAGTAGAGGGTATAGTAGTGGAACATTTGACCGAACAAGCACGGGCCAAAATGGTGACACATGTTCCTGGTCATAACTTTCAGCTAACAACCACCAGACATTTGAGGATATTCGAACAGTAGTGACAATGCATTTTATTTGGTGGCTTCCAGACCACAAAGTGCGACAGTTATTGCATTTAATTTCCCCTCAAAGACTTAGCCAAGAGGAAATTAAAGATCAAACCTCATCAACAAGACTAAAAATAATTATTGAATTTCAAAAAGGCTGCTTTAAATTGTGACAGACAAGGAGGTGTTTCGAGTAACATGTTTTATGGTTTTCTTTAGTTTTCTTTATGAACATATTTTGATCTTCATTGTAGTGACTTTTTCAAATAAAATACAGTTTATATTGTTTTTATTATGACATTGAAATATTAATTTAGGGGTGAATACAATTGGCAGAAACAAAAATGTGTGCATGCAAAAACATTTGAAAAATACTCAATGTTTATGATTTTTCAGTGGTGAATGATTTGTTTGTGTCTCAAAGCAATTCCAAACATTTGCCTGGAGTAAACAGTTCTACCTTTAAACCTTTTGTAAATATTTTCACCTCACAAAGTCTTTTATAGAGATGATCAAATTACTGCCGAGAAACGGATTGTATGTAAGCAATTTGTTAATCTTTCTTGATTTGTTTGCATTTTTGGAGTTTTTAACACCTGCAGCTTGTTGCACACCATTTGCATTTGTTTGTATGGAGTCTTTGTAGATTATGTGTGGATTTTAGATTATTTATGCAGCCATCACCTTGTTTATTGGATGTTTACAGTTGATGATATGATTAATGTGTCTAGTTCCTGTTGTCCGTTGTATTGTTTGTGCCATGTCTTTGAAGTAGAGCTCTAGGATTCATATCTACGTCATTGGTCCAGACGTGCTGTGCCTGTTGCTGGTATTGGACTGTTTGATCAGTGAGCTTGATTTGTGCTGCCTCAGTCTTCATCATGTATTCAGTCTTTTGGAGTTGTCTGTTCTAGGGTTGTTGCTCAGACACCCAGGTGGTTCTCATCAGTTCCAAAGGAGAGTTTACTGCTCACCTAACGCTTTCCATACGAAGAAGAGGTGCCCTTTTTCCTCTGATCGAGTTTCAAGTCTATGGCAATGGTGCATTGAGAAGTTAAAGATCGGCTACCTAAAAAAGACTTTGGTAGGCGATTGAGAGGTGTGAGAAATGCACCCAAATTGTTTCTTTGCTCAGAGCAACACATACATAATTATTATAGATATATATTCATTTCTAACATTTACTTTTTTTCCATCTCAAGGTGTTAAAGACTAGGGAACAACATACATATGAGCTGCAGAATCACTTTATCTACAAAAATGGTTATTAAAATTGCACTTGGTATCTTCTGTTGGAGGCTCACCTTCTGTTTGCATGATGTTAGATAAGTTTGATGTCATAGTTTGGAATGCACCAGGCAAAACACGAAGAAATGTGGTGACTGTGTCTTCCTCTTACTGAGCAGTTTCTCGTACAACTTTACAAAGAGTTCAACTGTTTTTTATTAAGGGGACTTATTGCGTTTTTATTTTATTTATTTTTTTTTTATTTGGGAATAAACTGTTCAATAGAAAGAAAATTAGGTCCATTTGTTTCTTGTAAAATTTCATTGTAAAATTTGACGTAACAAGGAAAATGTAACAAAGACTTTTATTGTTGTAAAGTGGCTATGATTTTGAACCATACATGCTTTATTATGAATATTTTGAATAATAACAAATAAATACAGACAGGTGGGCGGGGATAGGTGGTAGGTGAGCAATCGGCTGCAGGACAATAAAAGATTACTCAAACATGCATGAATCATTCTTAATAAAACTTTGAGTAAGGTAATGATGAAAAGGTTTTAACAAGGCTAAAAACTTAGGGGAAAAATGTACAATAGTCCTCCTTTAACAACAGCTTTATAATATTTTATAACGTTATTTTATTTTTATTATTATTTTTTTTTGTTGTTGTTGTTGTTGTTATTATAAAAAATATAGTCACACTATTATTACTACAGGCTAAACTACTTGGCAAGGATTTAATTTTTTTTTTTCTTGATGGGTGTGTATTTTATTTCTGTAACATAAGTACGTCTTTATTTTAAAATACCTTTGGAAGTCTATTCATGCTTCTGTCATCCATTCAGCAATAATGTGCCATATGTTGGAATAGTTAGTAGCCATCTGTCAATAAAACACTAGTGCATATTGCTATTGCACTGGCCGGTTCTGCAGGGCGCAACAAAAAGCCTGGCTCAATTCACGCCTCCTTGTTTAACCGCCTTTGGCCAAAGTTTTTGGGGAAACTGGAGCGTCATTTTCATTGGAGCACCTGGAGCCATTTTATTTGCAGTTGATGGAAATTTTCAAGGTGCAGCGAAAGGAGGCATTTAGGCAGAATGAGTTTTTTGGCTTATATTGTTCTGATCTCAGCCAGAACTTTTCTCCTTGTTTTATTTTTTTTCTCAAACACATTTTTCTTTGTTATTAGCCTAGAGCAGAGTGACATGGAGTTGACCATTTTACTCGATAAAGTTGTGTGATTTATTTTTATTTTATTTTTTTAGCACATTTTGCATTTTCCAAACAAATTACACTCATGTTTTTTTTAATTTGGGTGTTCTTAGCTGTATACAGTTTTTTTTTTTTTTTGAAAGTTTTGGCAATTTTTGTACAATTTCTAACAAACTAATTTTATTTAGCTTGAAAAGATGTAATTATGACACACTGAGACATATTTTAAATGATCATTTTGTGTTTGTCCCTATTTTTTATCGTGTATTCTCGTTTACTTTATGAACCATAGACTTGTTAAATTTGAATGTCCGTAGGTATGTAAGGTAATATTTGCTTGGCCGTCCTCTCTACAATACACTGACACACAAGTACGCTCACGCACACATCTGGTTTGGGTTTCATGTGCCTCTCTTTATGTCTTTTACCATATTTTTTTTTATGTTTTACCCATTCATCCTAACACACACACACGCACAATAGTCTTTTTTGTATTCCTTCTAAAACAAGTTCAACACTATGCCACCACTACTGCGTCCAAACCCATTGAATTATAATAATATACATAATTAAATCTATTAAAAAAAAACGTGAAATGTACTATGCATTTCATATGATGACTGTGATTTTCTATTGAGTATTCTGGCTTCGAAGAGGTAACGTAAAGAGTCTTTTTGTGGCAGTGGCATTTTGCAAAAGGCAATTACCATCAATCACACTGAATTCTGTGTCAAGGTGGCCTGGAGTTGATTTCTGTACCATAGAGACATAGTTTTGACAATGACATAGGATCTTTTATTGGCTGCAAGCTCGAACGTTGAAGATGAAAGACACTATTGGACCTAATGGGGCTCATGGACTGAAATGTAATGCACGGCCATTGACTATCATTATGCCCTTGAAAAGCCAATGGACTGCTGTAGGACACTGAGCATTGAAGTCATTACAGAGTCAGCCCATAGAGCCCAACAAAATACATTAAACTACAGTGTACCTGATGACCCCTGGGAGGATTAGGTAATGCAACACACATTTATTGCAGCATGTAGCCCATATTCTGCATCATCATGTAATTACGACAATGGACACAATTTTGAATGTTGGCCTTTTGTTGTTGTTATAATAATGGCTGATGCTAGAAAATTGCAGTGAATCGATCTGAACATTATTTAATGGTGATCAAAATGAAATTGATCAAAACATGTATTCCTTGGTTGTAATGTTGGTCATATGTGCTGTAAATAGCAAAAGAAACAGTACAGAGTTTAGGCAGTTGCAGTTGACGATCAGTGAGTAATATAAATCCGCTCCTGTAACTACTCAAAAAAATGAAAATGTGAAAGAGCAGTTACATTCTGCTAATAAATATTTGCTATGTAGTTGATTGTGACATTAAAAGGGAAAGAAACAAAAGCCATAACAGTTGTAGAAAACTAAATAAACAAGAGGAGTGAAAGATAAATGATGAGTAGAGGGAAAGTATCCTTGAGCAAAATGGAAACTGAAGCTATATTTGTGGTTCTGCCAGTTAGTACGAACTGAGCAAATGATGCTACAGGGATTCAGAGTGACAAGAATTGTAGTTTCTAGTGCAATTAACAATAAAATATCAAATATTTGTTTTGAATGGTGAATTAATTTGCAAAATGGCACCTTAGAATTAAATTATGTCATTAAACATCAGTTTTCTGGTAAATCAGTAAAGATTTTAAGATGTTGTTTCATAATTATTCTGTCTTTATGTTTATAAATTATTATCAATAATCAACAGTTTTGTGGCATTGTTCTATAGCTTTTTAAAATTATTTTTGTCATCTAAACATTGAATAACGTCTGTCTATGAACGTTTTGCTCTCCAGCAACCATAATGGCTGACTGCCATGGTAACGCCCACTTTTGGACCTTCCATCCCGAGTAATATAAACAGGAAGCTGAAACCCTACGATAATCACCTGTTTCCCCATACAAGTATACTCTTGTGCGTACTGGTAATCCCAGAGTCGGGAATAGACGGATCCCACTTGTGCGTTTCTCCCCTCAGCATACAGCATTCCACAGCTCTGCAGAGGTGTTGGCTAATTAGTCACCTGACCCCTGAGGTCAAAGGTCTGTGCTGTACTTCACCTTAGGGGATCTATGTGATATCTGAAGTACTTTTGATTCCAGATGCTTAAAGCAATGAAATTCCCCTAACTCCCTGTAAGCCATTTCAAGTGCATTACCTGAGCCACATAATGACAGGTGAAAGGTATCTAGATGGTTCCACTTTTTTTTTTGAACCCCACTCCCCCTCTGAGCTCTCAGGTGCAAGACAGAGATTGTAGTTGATGATGTTGGGGCAAAGGACAAGGCCTTCAAAAGCTAACCTGTAATGGTGGCTTCAGGCGTGTAATAGGAATTGCAATATGTTCCCTGTCAGGGCTATGAGGCTCAAATGACAAAAGAGAGTGCAGCGTGCCTGGTCAGACTCTGGTCAAAGACGACACATTGTTCTCATTTAATGCACATATTACTACCACAGTAATATAAAAATCTGTGAACTCTTTATTAACTACAGTTGGAAATTTTAAAGTAATTTGATCCACATAAATGTCACACCACCAAAGCCACGCAAACAGAGTCAGTGATACAATAGGAGAGGGGAAACAGGTGTTGCATTTGAAAAAAAAAAATTTTGTAACCTCGCAACTGCACACTCTTCTCTAAACTTCTCAGTGAGTATATCATCCGAGCTTTGACAGGTGAGACATGACATCCATAAGCCTATAACATTCCTCCTTTCTGCATTTTCAACACCACCCAAGTGGATTATGAGCTTTCCACGAAGTTTCATTTTCTTTGAATATTTTACAGATGACCAGACAAAATGATAAATAGCTACTTTAGGTGGAGTTTAAGCAGAAATGAAATTAGATGTCATGCAAAAAGCCAACATTACATTGTGCATGGTTATGTCCTTTTGTAATAAGAAAATTGTTTCATTCTTCTCTTTTGCTTTTTTTATTCCCTAACAATCCTGGCATAGCTGTACAAGTCACCTTTGGGTAAAAAGTTTTAAGAAATCCATAGTGAAACAATAAATGTAAAACTCTAACTCGTTTCCTCTGAATGTTGCTTGATTTATCATAACCAATGAGCAGTACTCTTAGCTGTACCCCAGGATTAGCCCCTAAATCCACGCTTCAAACTGTGCTGCTGTTATTGCACGGGGACAGAACCACAGGAGGTTTACTTACTGTGTAAAGTCTTGAGAGGCCACACAGACTGTAATATGTTTGCCCAAACCTGATCACTTCTTTTTATTATAGCAGCCACCGTCCTGCTGCAACGCCCCAGGGACACATACCGATCTGTGTGATTGATGGAGACTTCACTCAGCTGTTTGCTTTGGGGGATTTGTTATCAGTTTGGATTTTAAACCACTATTTGACATCAGTAAACAACCACTGATAAGATATTGTATTTTTTTCCTGTTTCATTGTCAAGCAAATATGCCTCTTGACACATATGAGGAAGGAAGGACAAGCACTAGAAACATTTTTTTTTAAATTTGCATTATACAGAGACGCGTGCTTTTTGAGAACGTTTTGGAAACTAATTGAGAACTCTAAGAACAATCTATTTTAAACTGATTTTAAATGACTTTTTTGTTCTAAATTTAAAGATTTTGTGTCAGATTGTCAAAACATTTAAGTGATTGATTAGGTTTGAAACAGGCTCTAGACTAACCAGTCTTATGAGATTGGTGGTTTGTGCAACATGTCAGAATTTGTGTCAGGGATTCAGGGATGTGTGCTGAAACATGCATGTGTATTGATCCGATCATGCAAATGAACCCTGTGCATGGGTCACAGTGAGCCCTCAGGGGACAGATATGTTTCTGAAAGTCATTCAAGGTCCAGTCTACTCCCCTTCAACACTGGGTTTACTTACAACCAATGACTATCAATTTCCTTAAGTAAAAAAAAAAATGCTTGAAACATTCCTACTCAAGATTTTACCTCAAGAACATAAAGTAGTTTGCTGCTCTGTGGCCTTAAGTAAAACCAACATTGAGACAACCAACATGAATTTGTTTTTGTGAAATTAATTGTTGGAGTGTTCTTTAAAAACATGTTTTTAGAAGACAGCGGAGTCAAAATGGAGACATTATATAATTTATCAGCGTTTGAAATCTAAACCTGGTTTTGATTTTCACAGATACTTGCCCAGTAATTGATAACAGAGTTTACCCTGACACCAGTGCTGCAGTTATTATGTTAGTTTTGTCATTATGCAGCAATTAATGTTATCTTTCCAATCCAGAGGTGACGCATGTGAGATAAGGGTCATTGGATACACATGATGTCAGTCACCACCACTAGGGTTTGTCTCGTACTACACCAGCCATGTTGTCAGGACAGTGCAGCTGGTAAGTTACCTAAAATTGCTACTTTCATTTTAAATAATGTTGTAGTCAATTTATTTTTAAGCTGGCAAATCATTGGAAACAAGACTTTGATTTACAGCCGTGAATAAATGTTAAATTAACTCAAAAAGCATTCATTATGCAATCAGCTCTACCAATAAGTGTAGACTAGCACTGCTAGACCTGTGAAACCATGGCCTATTGAATACATCTGGTTTCCATGGTGAGTTAACCTTTCCACTTTGTGTCCATTCATACTACTTCATTTTGCAGAAAGTCCATAGCAGTCATCTTCACACCACCACCCACAGCTTAGCGAGAGAAAGAGAGAGAAAGAGAGAGAAAGAGAGAGAGAGAGAGAAAGAAAGAGAGAGGATGGAAAGGGAGAGCAGTGGATCACATGTCTTCATGGCTGTCCAACAGTAAATTAGAATGAGGAGCAATTTCCTGAGGCCCAATTAGCAGAAAATTGCTCCTGTCTGTTGGACTGGGTCACCGGGGAGAAGGGAGAGCAGTAAGTGTGTGCACAAAGTAAAGTGAAAGGTAAATGTAGTGTAGGTCGTCACATCATGGGGTAATTTATGGCAATGGATAATGTGTATGCTAAACATTTTGAGTCTTGAATATGGGCAAAGAGAGAAGCATATGAGTACACAAGGCCCAGTATACCAAAACCACATAATATTTATAGAATGCAAGATGTTTATGTTGTAATTATTTAATTGTTCAACATTCAAGGCAATAAAATATCCGAAACAAGCGAGAAGTCTCATTGTGCACCTTTATTTGCACGTAGCAAGGTCAGTGAAAGTGAACAAAACTTACAGAGCAATGACTGACTGCCATATGTATTTTGTAAACTCTTCAAAAAGCTGGTGGATTAAGGAATCATTCAAAACTGTCAGAAAACAGATTTTACATCTACAATAGTGTATTAATTTTGTCAGTAGTTTGTAGGGCTGTTAAAAAATCATTAAGATTATGAATTTCAGGGAATGGCATGATTCAACTTTTGATCTTTATCAGAATACGCTGAAAATATGCACTTAATTTGTGGGAAAAAAAATATTGTTTTCACACATTCACACAAAATTATTCTTGAGAAAAATTTAGGCATCAGATTTCAAGTTTTTCCTTAGTAAAATCAAACTGAAAGTTACAGTGTTCTGTATATGTTCATTTTCAACCCTAGAATATCTGTTCATCTCCCTTCCACTTCTATTGTCCTTGCGCTTTAACCCGAGCATTGAAATCGTTTGAGTGTAAAGCTGCTGAGTTTAATTTCCTGTTAATGGAGAATTGATAGAAAAAGTGGCAGGGTGATGAATGTGTCGTTTTAGATGGGGTTCATTGCCCGCAAAACCAATCGATCGGTGCTCACATGGCAGCAGTTTGGAGGCCTATGACAGAGGACTTGCATAGACATGTACTGAGAGACAACTGGGTCAATTCTAGTCCTGGTTTGGGATTGAGCCATGTTGCACAATCATCGCTCAGTGTTAATGAAAATGTCCCAAATTGATGTGAACTACAATCGCTACTACCATCACTTCGGCTGGGTTCATCTAGCCCGGACTCACTGTCTGAACCACGCGTCGATTGATTTATTGTTCATTCTTTGGTAATTAAACAAACATTAATGTGCGGTTGGGTACTCCAGTTTGAAATTAAAAATCAAGGCTTGTTCATAAATGTTGGTTTGTGTTTCTCCAAATGTGGAACATCGAAAACATATTTTTACAGTGTCACTTAATTACAATTGCCCAACAGATAAAACATATTGATTCTTTCTCACACTAGATAATAGAATTTGACTAATTACAGTTGTTGGTTGTGAAATCTTTTAAGGCTTTTTAATTTTTATTTGTTTGAAGAGACAAGAATAGCACCCTTTCTTTTTAATATAAATAAATCAGTGTCAACTTATTAAATAAACCTACCAACTCTCTCAGGAATGCCTCAAATTGAATCAAATTTCAAGTATTGATTGCTGAACAATGCTGTTATTGCCATGCTCTCGGCAGATCATTAAAATAAAACTGTTGAGTAGTGAATGATTTGATGTATGTTTATGTTGTCAATTGCCAAATGTTCAAATTCTCATTTAGTTAGAAGAAACAGCGTTGTTAATTCTCAAATAATCCAGCTCAGTGTTTCCAAAATTATTTTTAGGTCCAATGTATCTGCAGACAACAAGAACTATTTATGTGGTGAATGTAGGACACAACTTTTAAATGTGAATCGCTGCAGATGCTACAAAGAGACTAGGTCAAGCAGATCCATGGTGTATTGTGAGCTTCCCTGTTGTTCTTTGCTGATAACATTGGGCCATGTGTCTCCCCATCCATCTAATTATCTGTCTACCTGCCTCCCTCTGTCCATCAGCACCCAGCTCCATTGTCCCTGCATCCGGGAGGACAAACACAACTTGCCGACCTTCTGGCCATTAGAGACCTCACCAGTAAAGGAAGCTCGTGACCCATTTACCTGTGGCTTATGGGGTCATTGGCTGCCACTGTTGCAATGCCACTTGTCATTATATCGTTCAAGAATTGTAGCAAATAGTTACTTGCCAGGTTTCAACACCCAGTTTCTCTCAAAAGACAAAGGAAGGAAAATCTTGAAGGAATCTATTTCAAACAAGTAGGTGCTTAGCATTCATTCATCTTTGCCTGTCAGAGATTGTAGCTGACTGAAGCCTTTCCCACTAGGGATAAATGGACATTTGCAAGTTCATCTCAGAATTCACTTACTAAGGAAAAAAGGCGTGTAACACTTTTTATCATTGGATGGTGGAAATAAGTCACTCTGGGCCTGATGTATTAACCCAGGTGCAAGAATTTTTGTAAGAAAAATTTTGAATAACGTGTTTTATTTGTAAGCATTTTGCAGTCAATTTAATATTGAAACGTGCTCATATAACATTTACCATTTTAGCATTTTTAGTTTTTGCTCCCCTAACTTATTTTGTACTTGAGTATATAATCTGGCCTCTTGAGTTACCTTGGACCATAGAGTAAGGATAACTAATTTTCTATCATTCGTTCATGAGGAACTTATGCTTAGACTAGAGAAACTTTCTAAATGTTTTAATTTTGTTTTTCTATGTGCTTATGAGATATAAATGTAATTTGTTAATTGTAAAACATAAAATTCATACTTAGAAAAACAAACATGTCCTGCTCAAAAATGCAAAACTGTCAAAGTCCACCTCATCGTCATGAAATCTTTAACAACTACAAAAAAGTGGCTATGTGATTATTTTGAAAACTAGATTTTTTTACTCACAATCTGACTTTTTAAATACAGACAAGTGGGTGGGGATTGGTGGTAAGTGAAAACAGGAATTTTCTGGGCACTTGAATATTAGGACAGTTCAAGATTATTGCCATGCATGAATCAATACATATACAGCTTTGAGTAAAGTAATTATCAGAGAGCGCTGTTATAATAAGGTTGAAAACTCTTGAATGGGACAGAAATTCTATGACATGTTGCATCTACTCAACCCATCCCACAAAGACAAACACAGATACCTGAATGAAACCAAAACCCTTTAAACATCTGTGACACAAGTTTATTTTCTACACTGTAAAGAGGGAAAAGGACTTGACCTGAATTTCTTAAAAGCTTTCTAACTCTTGGTAATATTCTTACTTTTAGGGATATTGCTCTTCATCTTTTCTAAGTTGGATGACTTACTTCTGTTTCAATAAATCCTATTCTGTCTGTGATTGAGGTGCAGCTTTGTGGTATGGCCCCTGCTACATAGTGAGGTTATTGTATGGCTATCTTCCTCAGACATGAATCAGAAACAGTGCCCTTTTATCAAGGTATTAGACTTGGAATTAACAGGGGTGAAGAGACAACACATTCTTATTTTTGATCAGACTTACTCTTTGTTTTTTGTGACTCCAAAAGCAGATTTAAAATATCAACATGCATCCCTCTGATATTATCTTAGTCTTTTTCTAATGACAAAGCAGCCATGCAGTACATACCAGTACTGCATACTTGTACATGTATGATTGAGGTACTGTATTGTGCCGAAATGGAAATTTAGCTCATTCTAACATGACACTGAAGCTACCTGTCAGGAGCAATGGGCACCCGCAGTGCAGAGCCAGGCTTTGATCTTGATTACTGTATTTCTTTGAATACTCCCAGTGTCTTAACACAAACTTACTGGATTTCATTTAATAGGCTATTTTTCAGAAATTATATTGTATGAAAAACATTTTTGTCAGCATAATGTTACTTTGTTATTGAATTATGTTGTCTTAGCTTTTGAAATATATCAACTATGGCCTGTTATTGTTGATATGGTTTAGGGAGATGTGGGGGGGTTCTGATATTTCGGCCTTGAAGTATCCGCCTATATGAGCGACAGAGAATGCAAGTTGGCCAAAGACCTTAGAGACGTGAGTATATGCAGTCTTGCTGAAGCTATAGGAGGGATGGAGTGTTATAAGAGGGGGGCCCATGTATCATGTTTCCGACTGTGTGGCTGCTGCCATCACATTAAAGAACAAGGGGTGTTTATGTCAAGGCTGACTGATTTGCTTTTTATTAATGTTTTACCTCCCTCCGCTCTCCGCACACCAGACGCATCCACCCATCACTCCCCTTCCCCCATAGAAACACTCCAGGACCACACCAGCTCTCTCTGCACACCTCCAGACTTCAGACAGCTCAGATGGGGCCTCTCTGAAACGTGCCATGTATTTTTCCTGAGTGGATGAAGCACACGGACATTCACTCCTTCCCTCATTGAGTCCCTGCTTCTTCCCCCAAGCCATTTACACTGTGGGAAAGGTTAATTGCTTGAAACACGGCCACTGTTATTTCAGCTGATTCCAGAAGCATAAGACTTGACACGAGATTACAGTGATGATAATAAAACAAAGATACCAATGATTATTCATAATGCTTTTGTATGTGCTGTATTTAGTTGTTGAGATCAATGTATGGTCAGAAATTTTAGTCAGAGGAAATTTAATATCTCTGCTGCAATTTGTGTAACAATGAAGCATTTGACTATGTTTTTTACATTTGTTTTCTTTAGAGTTACTTCCCATCCAAAAATACCTTGATCTAGAATAACTTGATATTTACTATAAATAGCCACAAATTCCTTCTGTGATAAGAAAAAAACATTGGTGGGAAGCATTCTTTATTGTTAATTCACTTTACTCCTAAAGGAGTGGTGACTTGACATACAGGTGGCGTCAGAGCGGCTGGCATGGTCAAACAAATTATAGAAAAAGAGAAACCATGTTAAGTGCGGCATTCATTAAACAAACAGTGTTTAGGGTAAGGTGCTGTGTTCAAACACATTATGAAGCTGAAGGATGGAAGTTGAGCACCAAAGTGCATTACATTATAGAGTGGTAGTGGTGGAGGGAGTGCAACATTTCCAAACACATTATGGTGGAGTGGCGATGGCATGTTAAACTCAGTGTTGATGGAGAGAGGTCAGCAGAGTTTCTGTTTTATTTCTGTGAGATGTGTGTGCTGTGTCTGTCTGCGAGTGCTGATGGAGCATTGACATGGGCTCAGGTTGAGTACACAAACAGGGATTTCTCTTCAAGAATATTTTATTGATATGCTCTCATACTGAGCTAAAGGTAGGTCTGAAGAAAATTGATATCTAAATCCAGATTCACTTGAGCCTGTATTCACTGACAGAACTCCTCTTCTAACCCAGCCAATAAAGTCTGTCATAAAACATTAAACTCAAATCCAACAAAACACTTGAAGACAACCTTACCCTTGCTTTGCCTTGGCACTTTGTCCTGCCCAATTAACCTTACAAGCATTTGGCTTTTTTGTGCTGCCAGGGGCAGCAGGGGTACCTCACCACTGGCATTTCAGTGCACTTGGCAGTAGGACACCTTAAACAGAGAAAAATGCAGAAAATGTTCTCTTTCCCTCTTGTGCTCCTCTGGTGGTACTCACATCGAATCTTTTCAATTAGGCCGCTTGACTTTGCATGGCTAATTAAGTTCTCATCCTGACGAGCTGTCTGACTTCTCTACAAGCCTCTTACTCTGGACTTACAGCCCCACAGGGGCCACTGGCCAGACGGATTGTTGTCCAGCTGGAATGGGATTAGCAGTACGCCAGGGGCCTGAGGCCCAGAGTCCCTCAGCTTTGTTTGAGTCTGAAGTGTCGATTTGGAAGGGGTGAAGTAGGGAGAGGATTGAGGTAATCCCCTTCTTCAGTGCTGCACCCCAAAGGAGACAAGCCCAGTAAAGCCCCCAACACTGGACCACCAACTACTATTGGAACAATATTTACCGCCAGAACAGCAGGTACTATGCCTGCTCTCTAATAAATCTGCATAATCAAAAAAAAAAATCTAAATTAATATATCCACAAATTAATTTGTGCTAGCACACATAAGTTTTGTTGTTGTTGTTGTTGGTGTGTTGGTGGTGGTTGGTGGTGGTGGTGCTTCTGCTGCTACTTGTTTTGTTTTTTTGCAAGCAATATATAGTTGAAAAATAAAAATAAATAAAAGTGCTTTTGCAGGTTTAAAAAAAATAAGACATTACAGCTACATTACAAATCACAGATACACCCATAACCTGCAGTATGGTTTCTGTATACTGCTAACATCATACCATAAATAAGATAAGGATTTGTTGTAGGGCATGTCATGTTTTGTGAGAAGGTTTTGTCTACATATTTTGTTGACTGATGTTGTTATAGCCTAATCTCACCAGCAGAACTTGGAGAGACAGGAGTCACTGTGCTTTGCGTTAGAGCTACATAAAACTGAGTGGTCTTTTTATATCTTTATCCTGAAAGGATTAGATGAGGAAAAAATCTGTTCTTTAAATTGTCATGCTCATTCTAAATTTAAGTCTTGCAAGCTGAAACAAGTTGGTTTTGCTGCTGGAGGCTCAATGAGGCCATTTGCAGTGGATAATCCCTTTTAGCCAAATAATAGTTTTCAATTTGTTGCCGAGCTTCCTGTACATAACTGTATATTATTGGTGTTGTTTGCCTTGCTGTTGTAGATAATAAAGTACAAACAGAAAATGCAGCAGTTGTTTGACCTCCTTGAGTTTGGTGCACCTGTGCCTCTGACTCAGTCTCTGCATTAAGCCAATACCAACATGCTGTCTTTCATCGCAGTGTGACAGAAGCACATGAGATTAGAGGAGAATCCACCAAAAACAACCGTGCTGATCTCAGGGCTAATCCAGACAGATAACTTCACAGAGAAGGAGACGGACTCTGCCCCATCTATCACCCCGAGAGAATCCACCCTGAAGAAAAACACCAGTAGAGACGTGCTGCTATTGTCCCACCCCTCTGGTACTAGAAAAACAGGACATGATGGAGGTTTCGGTACCACTGGGGAATGACTATGCCACCAGCATGGAAACTTCTGATGGACCAGTGCAAACAGAGACAGCATTGTTTTGATATGACAAAAATAGTTTTAATAAAAGCGGAATTAGTGTGTCAAAAGGCTACAAGGGTGTGTGCCAAGAACTTGGGTTTGACAACGGCATGTTAGACCTGTTGAAAGGAATTATATTTGGCTACTTACAATACTGTGTGTTGCAAAACGTAAGTAAGCTGTCAGATTTCTTAAGCTGCTTATATTTTAATACTCTAGGGATCGTTAGTTAAAATGGAAACAGTATAACATAACACAGTTTTAAAAAAAATTGCGTAATATAAGGAAAATGTATATAGCGCTTGTCACAGCAACTCCCCCTCCCCACTCAGTGATGGCAAGCAGCCCTGGGATAGCTCAGCAGTAGCAATTTGCCTAAACACCTCGCGCCTCAACCTCTGACCACCTCCAAGCATTCCCTAACCTGCATGTTATTGATTGGTGGGGAAACCGGAGTGCCCGTGGAAACCACCCAGACATAGGGAGAAACATGCAAACACAGGAGTCGAACACGACCTTTTTGCTGTGAGGCAAGAGCGCTATCCACACTGTCATCACCAGCAAATAAAATAATGAGAAAAGACTGTAAAACAAATTAAAAGCCTCCATAAAATAAGGTTTTAGTTAAATAAAAAAAAATAGACTTAGAAAAACTTTCTTTATGCTTCAACATGTGACTGCAGTTTTATTCACCAAAGACTAAAAGAAAAGGAGAAAAAACAAAACAGATAAATTATGTCAGCCTGTAAATGACCTCGCTCTAGCAACCCCTGAAGGGGAACTGAGAGTGAAATCTTGGCATTACAATAGTTAAGCTTGAAATGTGTGAATTGTTGCCAAACTGCTTGTAATCCGGGTGTTTGAGGCACCTGATCCATCCATATCTTTATTGTAATCTTTTATTTTTATCCATCATCGGTACAAAGCCAGCACCCCTGCCATTATACAGTATCTTTTGGCTCCTCTCATTGAAATGCAAGCTGGTCTGGTGTCTCTATGTGCCAGGACAGCATCATATAGTTGTGTGTATGTGAAAATGGCTCCAGTTCTCACCAGCAGGACCAGACACCCTTCTTTGCGTCAGTTGTCAAAATGTCCAAAGTGACTGCTATGAGAAAAGGAGTCCTTATTTCAGTCTGATCTTGAGCCAGACATCCTCACTTGGGGACCACTAGATCCACTTCATATTTTGTAACAAGTCCCCACCCCCCTCTTTTACAAACACACCCACTGACCACCCCTCCTCTTTGATTTCTGGATGGGCTCTGATAATGGAATTTCTGGGGATGAATCCAAACAGATTGTCCTGTGTGGTAGAGTGGGTCTGTTGTCTTATACAAATGGCACAGTGCAAGGTTATTTCATTAAATCTCCATCACCTACAGCAACATGTCAGCATGTTCTGCAAATGTCACTATTACAATAGATCAAAATTGAGTGTGCATTTGCAACATCCAATCAGTAACAAAACAGCTTTAAACCCAAAAATAAACATGCTGGATCCGGACTAAAAAAGAATTAGAACAGGACAATATAGGACATGTTTTTAAACCATTATAACTTATTTATATTTTTTGGTAAGTCTATTTTAAAAATTATCTTGTTTGATATCATGTTTCTTTTTTCCCTGCTGTTCTTAAAATGTGCGTTGCAACACTGGACTTTCCCCATTGTGGGACAATTAAAGGATATCTTATCTTATCTAAAATGGTCTCAATTTATACCAGAGTAAATCCACCCTAAATTTGAAAACTACAAATCCAAAATGATTTTGTATAGTCTAAAATCACACATTAAAAACAATTGCCTCAGAAGGCAACTGTTCATTTACACTGCTTTATCCACCTTATTCCTGGGGCCGCTGATGTAAAACGGGTTATGGGCGCAACTTCCGGTATAGCAACCGGAAGCGTCACTGCGTTGTTGTTTCGATTGAGAGTTGGCGGTTTTATTAGCTTTAGCGGTGTAAACAAACTTTAGAAGCGTGTCTCACTTAATTCTCCGACGTTCACAAAAATGGCATTGCGCAGCTCGGGGACATGTTGTGCAGCTCGTGGTTGTACTAACAATCAAACAAAATTAAATTTGTGGCTTAAAGAGCGTTGTGTGGAACATGGGCTGCTGACGAAGCGGGAGTGTAGTTGCCCTGCAAGGTACAGTTTTTACCGTCTACCAAAAGAGGAGGAAGTCAAAAGGATGTGGCTGAAAAATCTAAATCTTAAGAAGCCACCGAAGACATTATATGTATGTTCTTTTCATTTTGTGGATAAAGTACCCACGGAGGATAATCCATATCCTACATTATGGTTGGGATACTCCAGACCCCAGAAGAGACGCCGGGTACTGCGAAGACCTGACAGCTGTGTTACACAAACAGGTAAGAAATGTTATACATCTCCATGGTATCTCCTTGGTTATTCCAAAAGTAACATGTAAACAATCGCACGTGAAGCGATAACGTCACAATAGATCAGCGCTGTGTGCCAACACGCAGATATGAACATAAAGATTATAGTGTGAACTGACCTACCTGCTGTTTGCCTTAAATTATCCGTGTACATTTGTTTAATTGTTCTGTATACTCTTAGAATATAAACCTTAATCCTTGTTAAGTTCAGAACTCATTTGACTTGGCTCAACGTCTGCTTTTAGATACATTAGATTGTGTGTACCTCTTTCAACAAAACCCGACCAACCTTATTGCTATGAAGGTACTGGTATGCCTCGGAGCTTTTAAGATTGTTCATAGCTTCGCCATCTGCCGCAACAGAGCTGAGAAAGTAGCTAAAAATGCTACTATAGGTGATGTTCGGACACTTTTTCAGGTCATCCTCCCATCCTTTAATTTTAGTAGGCAACGGAATTGTTATATCGCCTCGTTTAAGACATGAAAGCTGGTGTTCCCACATTTTTACGTAGTTTTCGATCCAGAAAAAAACAGGAATCGCGATCGGTTCTACATTTGTAATGTAAACAAACGCTCGTTCCGGTGTCTACCTGAAGTTTCTCCCATAATTCACGCAAAGGCTCATGGGGGCTAGGAATAAGGTGGATAAGTTCTGTTCATGTGACATCACAGCATACAGCAATAATATTTCAATCAGGTCATATGGAGGACAGCTAAAATGATTATTGTTTAAATACAGTTTATTTTTGTAATGGAAAAGTTTAATGTGTCTAGTCATCTCAAGAATCGCAGCAAGGAATACTTCAAGTTTACTCTTAGCCTATGCCGTTGTGGATATAACTTCTTAGCTTCAGCTTGTCATTCCCTTAACCCTAAGAATTGAAAATTATTTGAGATTACAGTTATTTTTTGTAACATCTTTACAGTTTTCTATGTTCTAATATCACTTTATGCTGCATGAGACATACATTATTGCAATTGGTGAAAATACTTGAATTTGTAGCCTCAGGCAGAATGCTGTTTTGGTCAAATGTTGCATGTATTATATCCGGCGAAGATTTAGGCTGTTTGTGTATGTGTTCAGAAAAATCCTCTTGTACAATTTCCCGGGTCAAAATCACAACCACAATGCACTTTAAAAGTTGGAAAAGCTTCTGAATAGAGGGGCTTGTTTAACGACATTTATTATAAGACAGTAAAATGTAATGGGGTGTTTCATTTGCCATAATGAAACCTAATCACCCTGTGGACAGTGCTCTGGATCCATCTTCCCTGTGGTTTATTAGTCGGAGTTGAGTGGCAGTGAGCAGAATGGCTTTGGTCTGCCACAGTTATTGGGAAAGAAGTTCAAGAAGCCATCCTTTACTACTTAAAGAGTCTGACTCAGTAAAACATTTACAACCAGAGTTTCTGATAATAAATTATGGATTTCACTGATTATGTTTATTCAATGAAAACACAATCATACACTTTACAGTACTTTTGACATGGACTCGTACTGTAGTCCTTTAACCCTCAAAGTGCTGGTTTTGATACGTGTACGTAAAAATCTGTAAAGGTACCTGTTTTCTTTATCCATGGAGCCAAGATGGCGGCGCCAACAAGCCAAGTTGCAGTCAGGTCTGTGGAAGGCAACCACGCTCACAATAAGAATACATTTTATGTTTTTTTTTTTTTTTTTAGGCATTTATTTGAATATATGCAAAAGTGTTTTTAAATTAATGTTAAAAAATAAATAATTCCTTGGCAAAGCAAAAGCAAAGAAAAGTTGCATAAATGTCGCTAATAGTGATAATTCATAACATAATTGAATACTTTACTTTAATTTTGTCTATTATTGGCAATACATCTATAGAAAAGTACAGGGAATGCTGCTACTTTCTTTTTTGACAGTCAAGGCTGAAAGATAATTGTCACCTCGAAGGTTTTAGTGGAGCTGCCATGATGGAGTCATTTAGTTGTACCTCTGCATTTCATCACTTTAGACTGTCAATTATACTTGATTTACAAGGGATCCGCTGCATGGCCAATGTGAAGCATCAATTTGAGAGTGGGTGATTGCACTGGAGGAGGGAAGATGACAGGATATATCATTCATTATGATGCAGCCTGTCCTCCAATTATTCCCGGTCAGATTGAGAGTGATTTGAGCCTCTTTAGGAGGAGCTGGACTATAGGGTGTGACTGGTAGTAACCACTTTAACCACTTCAGAAGCCACAGAGTTGTGTGGTGATGTATTATGCTTTATGTGCAGGTGGGGGAGACCGCACAGCCCAGCAGCCTGTCAGAACACTCTATTTACACAGATGGTTTGTATTCACACACCAGCTTCTATGAACACTGTAAAACCTGTCGAATGCCAGCACACTTTGTCTACACACTGTAATAAATAGACAGGACTGGCATCACACTTCTCAGGGTTACACTATTAAAGAGTTCATAAAAAGTCAGAAGAGACAGGCCTGAAGGACTTTTACCACATTCTCAACAATGTGGATTTTCGACATTTTCTGTTGCTTTATGTGAGAAAAAAATGATTATAACGTTAAAGTGTAACACCCTTGTACTCTTGTTGAGTTCTTGTAGTGATAAAGCACTAAATGTTTTTGTTATTGTGGAAGTGTTATCCTGTTCACACAGCTGCACAGAATAACTGTGGGGAAGCATGTATTGCTGAGGTCCCACACTTTCCACATTCAAATCACAAAAGAAAAAAAAACAAACTTTGAGAACTGTATCTATTTATACACATCAAATATGAACAATATATAAAGTTGTCATGACAGTTATGTAACATAACTGTCTTTATTTTTTGCTGAAAAGGAGTATCTAAGGACTTGGGAAGCTTTGGGAGAGTCATTTACTTGTTTGGTATTATTGGTAAATCTGCATGTCTTTTATTGACCAATGTTTTATGGTTTGATTTTCTGTTTGTTATGGTTAAACAACTTTGAATCTTTATGAAGAGTTATTGTGAATTTGGCCTACAAGCAATAGAGTGAGCTGAGCTTAATTCCCTCAGGAAAATGGGCTACATGATTTCATACCGTATGTACATCAGTAGGTCCAAGCACTCTTTTATATCCAAAATAAATAACACAATTGTCCCTTTAAATTAAAGCCATATAAGTTGAAATACAGTTCTTGGAAGTGAATATGAGCTATATTAATGTGGCTCCTCTGCTGGGCAGTAACACGATCGGCAGTGCTTTGGATGTTTCACAAGCTTGTTAATATTTAATATATTTACATATTACATATAGGAGTATTTTTTCACTTTCCTGAGAACGTCTTTCCAACCTGATTATGGTTAGCACGGTATATGGATTATATCATATTATTTGCAGTCATTTCGGAGTATTTGGGCGTCTCACTGGGTGTCCCTGGATCGAGTGACGCAGACAAGAATATACAAGCTGTTTGTGGTTGGTGAGGCTGGTTGAGACTCATGTTGAGACCTAACTTGATAGGTATGAAACAGCAATAGAAATGTGTGTTTGAAGGCTGATCTTTTTACATGTAATACCTAAGAGCTTACAAAGATCAATCATATGTAATATAATTATTATAACACATATTTATTTTTACATTAACCATGATTATTTCTTGTAACTTTTTCTTTCTGCTACATTGCAAACGCTAAGAGTCAAATACAGAGAGAAGTGTGTTTAGCTAGCAGAAAAATCTATTTAGCTGTTAAGTTGTGTTAAGACGCCATGACCAACTAGAAAAAAGTCTTAAAAATCTTGTGGCTCTGTTCTACAGGACATAGAGTCTGTCTCCATTGTTATTGGCCAAACCTGGATTTATTCCAGAAAACGTTGACAGAATGTTTCTACATAAAAATATACATAGATTTAAAGAATCCCCTTCCTCCAAAGACTCGACTAAGGACTTTCTGCATCAGCAGAGTTGGACTCTCTCTGAACTTAGCCGACTTGGTACTCTTTTATCTTTCAGAAATTTCAGATGCATACTGTTGACTGGTTGTTAGTATAATTTACTGCAGAACAAGTGATTACATGCACATTGCACATGGCTCTGTTGTTTCCCAACAAGTGCACCCCAGCTGTCAGAGCAAACAGGCCCATCCGCTCCCTCCTCCACACCAACGTCAGAGACACACTCCTCAGGAAGTGACTACATTTTATGAATCAGTTTTATGTTTTAAGGAAAGCACACAATTCCTGTAAACTTCATCTGCCCTGTACTATCAAGGTCATGGACAAAGTGGAACATAAAGTATACCAAACTTAAAATATACAGTATATATATAGAATAATATGTATTTTGCCTATCCTCCATCCCTCCCTCATTGTGACACATGTTACAGTTTTCTGCTCTGTTGCAAAATAGTTTCACTTTTGTTTATTTATCCTCCCATTCCCGTACTTTTCCTGAACGTATGAACGGAAACTGCACACATGAATATTTCACCAGAGGAAATTGCTAAGAGTGATTACACAATCTGTGCCATGTCCACTTTCGGGCGGCATGATCTTGTAAACCTGTGGGGTAACCTATGACCTTTAGAGAGGTGATGAAATGAACAGAACCTCCCATTTCCACCCTGAAAACATTGTGAAGTTTATAATGGATTCAGCTAACTTTTAAAGCCACAGAAATGTGGCAACTTTGCAGTTGTTGAACATTTCAGAATTTTCTCAGTATCAAGATAATATTTGAAAAATAGTGCAAATAGCAGCAATGTTACACTATAAAACTGTTTACAGTGTGGCCATTGGTATTCAGAAAGGTCTCAACAAATATGTTTCTCTTGCACAGTTCTTTTCTATGCCTACCTTTCTTGCCTAATGAGGTTGTACCTTCTATTTTTTGTTTGGATGTAAAAGATTCTGGGACCACCAGATTATAGCAGACAGAAATCTATTGTTGAGAAATTCCAATATTTTATGTAATGTATGTCTCTCTGTCAACTAAGTTTCTTTTGTAATTTGCTTCAGAGTTTCTAGATGTTATAAGAACAGAATCATCCCTGTGATGATATGATGATCATTTTGGTAAAACTGCCATTGTGATTGTGATCTCTTTCATTAAAGTAGGTTTTTGCTCTGAGATAGACACAAAGTGGCTTACTATGATCCATTGTTCAGCTGTACTCGTCTCTTTTCCTTTATACTTCACTGTGCAACACAACTTTCATTTTTGCTCATTAAAGTTCCTTTATGGGGTTTTGCTCCTGTCCTTCCTGCCACCTTTCCTGACAATGCTACACCTTTTCCTGTAGGATTGATCATATGCTGAACCAGGCCTGCTGTGTGACTCCCTGTAACAGAGTGGGCGGCTTGGGAACAGCACAGTGAGGAGGAAGAGGAAGTCATGTAGGGAAGCAATGGCTGTCCAGACCTTGAACCTAGGCTCCAGTTATTGACATAGTCATTAGTTCTACTGCAGTGTGCCAGCAGTAGTGATGAACATTGTGTATAGGACTCGGAAGTGAGCAAGAAGGTGTGGGTTAAAAAAGGACTGTCGTAATCTGGTGCACGCAAAGGATGAGGTGGGACATTTCCGATATTCTCAGTAAAACAGACATGTGGGATCAGGTTGCAGTAATAATTTTTCTCCCCCACACACAGGCATACACAGGACATTAACAGTGGCTTTAATGCTCTGGATGAAGATGCATATCACTGACAGTGACCACACACACAGATCCACAGCGTTCTCATAACTATGGTGTCTCGTGTTCACTTCTATTTTTACCAACAGGCGCTGAAAGCCTCTTGAAGCTCGTTGTCAATGGGCATCTCATTCCAGCACCAACAGCATGTCACCATTTATTAAGTCGTCATTACTTACGACCCTGCGCTGCTGCTCTGCCTGGGAGTGTCGCAAATAGATCAGCAAAGATAGGTTTCTGCTCTCCCCAAAGGTCAAGCCATGAGCGGGCTTGTTGCGGCACATCTCACTCCAGCCGTCAAGATCAATGCAGGTAGCAGCACTGCCATTAGTTTGACTAATGCAGATAAATGGAGCTGATGGGGACAGTGCAAAAAGACAGAGGTCGATGAGCAGGACTGTCCACACAGCGTTGTATTTTGGGTAAACAAATAAAAAGCTTGCTTGAACTAAAGGAGTGATGAGATACAGGGCCATGGGAGAGGAAGCTCAATGACTGCTGTTGATGAAAACACGCCAACCTTTGTTAAACATAGGTAATGATAACAAAGTAATTGCACAATGAGTGCAATTACTACAACATAGTGTTTCAGATAACTAATAGCCCTTGAAAAAGAGTTGGAAGTTTAATTTTTGGTGATTTATTTATTTTAGTGCTGTCAAGCGATAAAAAATTAAGAGATTAATTAATTATGATCTGTAATTAATTAATCTAATGAATCTATTTTTAATTTCACCTAAAAGTTGCTGAGAAAAACACTCAACTTAAAAGTTAGCTGATTTTCACACTGCAAACTTGATTTAGGTTTTAAATCTGACAACTTCCTCTCATAAATCCTTCAACACATGGTTAATATTGACGTGTATTCATTTTGGATGCAGTCATATCTTATAAATGTCTTTTAGCAAACAACATAGTGAAACTGAAGTGACCACCCCAAGCTCAGCCAATCAGAGAGCTGCATTTGGCTCCTGATTAGAACTAAAAATCTTTATTATTCATTGCAGAGTAGACAGTGGTCTCATTTTTTCACTAAGTGCTGCATGTTTTATTTACTTTTAAGTGGAAAGCATAAAGTTACTTATTTACAACTAAAAAGTTAGCTACCCCAACTTTAAGTGTTTTTGTTTTGTTTTTATCCAATTTAATTGATTAATTATTGTTGCAGATGGAAATATTAATATATTGCAAAAAATGAAGACTTTAGGAAGATAAAGATTTCAAAATAGATTAATACGATAAAAAAAATAACTCAATTAATATATCTGTAATTAATTAATCTCAATTAATGCACTAATTTGACACAACTAATTTATTTATTTATTTACTTGTGAGTGAACATTATTTACTATGTGAGTGAACATTTTTTATGTTTATTTACCTATTTATTCTGTAGTTTATGTCCTTTGAATACGGCCCTTTCTTTTTCAGTATACACTGACCAACCAAAAGTATGCTTGTTATTGCTGGACTACCCTCAAGTCAATCTCACACACTCTATATTTCAGCCCCATTCTTGTTTTCTTCTAGGTCTTTAGGTGTGCGAATTGGCACATCAGCACCCCTGTTTATCAAAGCTTTTATCACCTCTCCACTCCCGTGTCACCCAGAGAGAGGAAACAGGAGGTGCTCGCACACCTGCATGGCCTTGGAAGGGTGAGAGGGGGGAGAGAGAGTAGGATGGGACAGGGGGCAGTGTGTGATGCTGTTGACTCACAGTGTAAATGACTCTACCAGAATCCAGCTTAGACTTCGCAGGTTAACTAGCAGCATGTGTTCCCTGTAATGGCCAATTAATTCTCAATGGAAAAAGCCCCCCTTAGCTCATGTTTAGTGTGATGAACTCAATTCAGATGTGCTGAGATTCTGTTCATAATACCATAATAGATCTTTTAATCAGCTTCTTTATTTTACGGAATATTGCAAGACATGGCTTTTAAGGTTTGTGCCCTTTGTCTGGGCTTTTGTTTCTATCTTTCCCAATGGGAACGATAGAAACATACTCAAAGACCACTAGAACAACTAGGAACATTTACTTCTTTTGTTCTGTTATCCCTATATATGCAAATAAAAACCAAAAAGAAGAACTTACCAGTAGCGCAGTGTTTTAAGATGTAAATATAAACTTAAATAAATATTAAATAACAAATAAATAAAAGCATTTATTTACTTACATACACACATGAAGATACGCTTATACATACATACAAACATACATACATACACACATACATACATACATATTTTTTTATCTTAGTAGGAATTCAAGCATAATTATTACCCAGCCCTACCCTACCAACCATCCAAACACCCCTAGCCCTAACCTAGCTAATCTAACTTAACCAATTAACCTAATCTAAAACACATCTGACTCAAACAGCAAACAGCCTTAAAAAGTAACGAAAATGTTATCCAAAAATTCCACTGTTGTAAAACAAAGTTACTAAATAGAAAACAATACATACATACAACATACATACATTTAATTTAAATTTTATTGTTCATTTGTCCTGAATGTTTTAACAGGTCATAAGGCATACAATTTTAATATGTTTTTAAAACAGAAATTGCTCTTTGTTTGCGTCAGTGGTCCAGGATTCACAAATTGATGCATTGAAGTTTAATATGTTTTTGTCACAAACTATGAAAATATGCTGATACTTCCTCTGCACTAAACTGGCTTCCCACTCCTCTCTCAGCTGCTCTTCCTACATCCCCTCCCCTCACTGTGCTGGACGCTCTCTCTCTCTCCTCTCTCTCTCTCTCAGGCTCTCAGGCGCTCAGGCAGTCTGTTGAAGCCGCACACACGGATTAGAGGCTCGCTGTGAGTGTCTGCTCTGAAACAAGCAGCCAGAAGACACACAGATAACAGCAAGAAGGGATAGTGAGGTGGATAAAGCATTTAAAAATATTTAGATTGTATCTTATTTCTCTGCGTTTCAGTAGTTTCCAGAAGAGTTCTCACCTGGAGCAGGACAATCCAAAAGGACAAGTATTCTAACTGGACCCCCACACTAGGAGCCATGTGATCCGCACCACTCTACACATTTGCCTCTACTCAGTTTCTCTTATTTTATGCACTGAGCCAGGAAACCAAAGTATTTTTTTTATACCTGGAACCTCCACTTTGAGGACTGACGTTGTTAGGGACTAACTCCAGGGAAAGACACTCATCTTGGGGCACTGGTTGGAGTGTAAGTGCCCCCTGGTCTTGGAGGGCCAGCCAGCAGCACTCCACCCGCACCATGGATTACCTGTTGGGAATAGTGGTGTTGCTGTGCGGCGCGGTGCAGCCACTGAGAGCACTGGAGCCCAAGCACACTGTGCCCAGGCTAAAGCTGTCATTTAAGGGTAAGTCCGCTGCGACTCCGGGACATTCAGAATCACGCTTTTATTCCCACACCAGCTGGGCCAATACTTTGACTCTTTGCCTGTGGGTGCTCTTTTCTCCTCATTCATTCTGTCCCATGTTGAGTAGCCTTTTTCCTGTATTTCTGTGAATGCCTTGCCGGGCTCATTGTTGGTCACTACACTCTAAATACATTTTTCTCTTTCTCTCTCCCATCAACTTACTGCTTCTTACAAACTTGTGTGCATTAGAAGTGCACTATTCATGTTTCATAGTCAGATTGGTTCCATATGCTGAGACAAGGGGCTGTCTCAAATGTATGTATTAATAGTAATAAATTGGACCTTATTTAACTATTTTCCCATATGTTGTCTTGTCCCTTCTCCTGGTGCAGTACAGTCCAGCTATAAAAGACGCTGTTTTAAAAGCAGTTGCAGCAAAACACCTAAAATGGGTGTTGTGTCTGACACTGACATTTCTTTAAAAGCGGTTTGTTTCATGCTTCTAATTACAACATTTAGCCTTTCAGTGTAGTGTATTCTTCAATGCCAAACTATTGATTTAACTCTGTGGTGATAAATCATTTTTGCAGACTGGAGACAGAAAGGGAGCCACGTACTTATTGGATCTTTTTTATATGTGTAAGTTTTTGACGTACACAGCAAACATGTTATTCTCACAGCTTGTATGTTATTTTGAGGGGAGACTGCGGAGCGCCGGCTTTTCCTCTCCTCCCTCCCTCACTAGCCCGTCCTCTCTCTGTCTGGTCGTTTCTCTCACACCCTACGCTAAATCAGGTTCTTTGTAATAGCAGACTTTTCATCTTTTGGCTAGAAATAACCCATAACATTTTTGGCATATTTTAGCAGTACGCTTTTTCTCATTTAATGTCAGTGAAAGGCGCTCATTGTGGGATGATGTCCTGAAACAAAATTGAAAAGTATATGGCTTAGCGTGTGGTCTGTCAGTTCTGTGTTTTAGAAGAGATTTTTTTGTTTGTTTCTTGCACAAAGATACATTTTATGTGCCTTCATTCCTTCTGACTGTCACCCAAAGCTGAGGTTGTTCATATAAATTTAACCCATGTTGAAGGAAGATGGTCTTTTACTCCTGAAGAGAGTCAGTTTGATGTGTGTCACTCTAATTGCTTGTCTAACTTTAGCCGTCTCACTTGGTAGAACTTATGTTTAGAGGCTTGCTATATGACATGTTTATTCTTTATATGGAACACAAGTTGTAATTTGGGTATTTTTTTGCTTTTTTCACATTCAAAAGTGAATTGTCCTCAAAACATTTGTTACATTCTTTTTATTTCCAAGGGCACAGGATGGAGATGAATTTAATAGGTGATGACACACGTTAACCACAAGATCAAACCCGAATCTGGAAAACATCACAGCCAAAGTTACCTGCATAGAGTCATAAATCCCCAGGGCTTCATCGTGTCAGTTCACACAAAACTACACCTCTAGGCATGATGGGAAAATGTCAGCCATATTTTAAACCACCATCTGTTTAAAGAATGTGTGGATGGTTTTCTGATCTTCTGCACTATTCTATATAAGTTAACATCGCAATGACAATAATATGAGACTAAAAGTATGCTATTAACTACATATGATGGTGATAGGTGGCTGTATCCAAAGAGAGTCCATGAGAGAGAAGTTTTTATAGTGTAGATCGTTGCTGATAAACTCAGTTCAGAGTTTTGAGTCACATTATTCCACAATGAACTAATTGAACACTGAAATGTATCTATGGACGTAGTAAAAAGCATTTTATAGTTTACTGACTGATCATCGTCATTGTGAGATATTAACTTGCTTAGCTTAATATTATGACATGATCTATATGTGTCATAATTGTAACTAACAGAACTTGTCTTTCAAGATTTTAATTTTATTTTTACTTTTTTGTTAGACATCTTTCTGCTAAATTTCAAATGTGTACTACCAATGTTGAAATCTGTCAGCTCTGGCATGTCTCCATACTGTAACACCTGGTTGAACCATTTAGCTACTTTTTGAGCACGCAGACTTGGCATTTGCATTGTCTGCGAACACATTCGGATCAGCCGCTGTTAACTTCTTTTGGGTTGTGCGCTCTCTGGAGTGTCAGCGTCTTTGTGTGACTTCTCACCAGTTTCTGCCTGTGTCTGTGAGTTAGCAAGGCCCACAGGTGTTTGATGGCTCTTTTCGATGCCTGTCAGAGGACAATTCACAGCTAACACCCACGCAGTTGAGGAGGTAATAGGGAACGGGAGGATGTAGGAGGCAGGGTGAGAGCCACAAAAGCAGGCAAGGCGATCAGCTTTAATGAAGGAAATGCTGGCAGACTTACAGTAGACGACACAGAAGGAAAACTGAGGCTAGTTGTTAAGTGAAGTGTCATTCATCTCCCTCTCGCAGTGTAAAGCCGGCATAGTAATTAAGTAAAATAAACAACAAGGGAGGAATCCTCTTGGGGAGGATAGTAAAGCAAGCGCTGAGCAAAACTTCAGCCAGACCCTCAAGCCGGACACAGGGAGAATGTTGAGTGGCACAGTTGTTCAGAGCCTTAAAATCATAATTTTTCTATGTACCTTGAACTGCAAGGTAGATTTCTCCAGGAGACATTCTATTCTTGTAGTGCACTTGGTTTGTGGTGTCAATGTGTGAGCCAATCGTTTTTAGCATTACTGGACATTTTAATGGTTGGTTGATATCAGCAGATATGATTACCTTTCCTGAGTCATACTGACTAAAGCAAAACTGAAAATCAGTCCTTTTGGCACCTCTGACTGCCAACAACCACTTACTCACATATCATATTTATACTAGTAAGCAATTTGGGGACCTTTCAGGTTCAATGACAACAACAGTAAAGTTGTAGTGACTGCTACCCCACTTTGACATATGGTGCTCCCTGCTGTCATCACCTCTCATCCAACAAGTTCGAGACGTCAACCCCCCCTTGACCCTATGTTTATATTGCACATTTTATAAACTGCTGTGGAAAAATAGAAAACAACACACAATGCGTAATCATAGAAAACCATCAAATAAATTAATAAATAAATAGGCTCACATGGTGGCACAGCTGTTAGCGCTCTGGCCTCATAGCAAGAATGTCCTGGGTTCAACTCTTTCCACATCTATGTGGAACTTGCATGTTCTCTATGTGCCTGCTACCGTTTCTTCTGGATACTTTGCTTTACCCTGCCACTTAGGACATGTAACCCCTCCCAGACTATCCAGAAAAAGTGATTGCAGTCTCATCGGGACTTCCCTTGTTAAACACTCCACTTTGAACATGAGAAGGCTGGGCATTACACATCTTAGGGCTAGCTACAGAGAAGGCTCTGTACCCTCTGGTTTTAAGTCTAGTTTTACAAAAAAAAAGGCATTTTTGATAAAACTTTTTTTTTCAGACACTAAGTACAACTTCTCTGTGTATGTCTTTTTATTGTTATGCAATTTGTCAGCTTTGGCATGGTTTGACATTTGCAGTTGAGCATGTGAGCCCAGTCCCATGAAATCCTTCTTAAGTGGGTGCTGATGACATGCCTCGAGGGACACGTCTCGTCAGACAAAAATGAGTGATTTTCAACTTTTATGCAGGAGACAGGCCCATGAGTGCAGACTGGACAGTTTCAGAAGTGAGGCGGCTGAGGAATGGCAGCAGGTAGATACAATGACCTCTCCAGGGAGCGACTTCGAGCAACTGCACGGTCAATGATTTCCCAGTGGGCTCAGTTAGACATTCAGAGAGATGTGACCGTACAGGACACAGCCATGATCACACAAGTTAATGATTTTCTCCTTCAGACTGGAATAGCTTTTACTTTCCTCATTGCACGTAACATAAGGAGATGAAGAAACCTAAATCGCAGTGTCAAATATTCTTGCGCTGAAAGGATATGACACTCATATCACTTTGAATCATGGAGGAAAATGCTTCAGTTGCTCATCACTGCTTATTTTTAGTTTTTGTCATAGCTGATTTTGTAGGGTGCTGCTCAAAATAGGTGGACTTTTTGGTATTTATCAGTACAATAAGGCAAGTTGTGTTAGTTTCTATTCCTGGTATTAATTACAAAGACTTAGACTGAATTGTTAACTTGGAAAAGTCATTTATAAATCATAAACCATTTTGAATGAAATGCCAATGCATTTTGATTTTAAACATGAGGATAACATCATTTTTTTATCTATTTTTTTACTTTTTAGGACGACTGCATAAACAAGTTATTGGCAATGCCATAGCTCTATTATTCAGTGTCACAGTATTCAGTTTTGTTTTTCTTAATTATGCATGTAAAGAAATTTTGTCTGTTGCCTTTAAGTAACAAAAATAAAGTAATTTGCTTGTTTACACTCTGTTGACAAAGCATTACAGAAACAAGCCAAAATGCTTGTTTAAGAGCTGCAACCATAGAGAAAAATGGAATCAACATTTATCATTCTTCCCAGTTCTATATAGTTGCACTTGCTGACTTGAAATTGTCACTGAAATATATAAAATGCCTACAGAATATGCCCTGCACATTCCCAACCCCTGACATTCCTCCTCTTCTTTTGTATTGTAAGAAACAATCAGGTGGAATACTGACCCCTAAAGGTCAATTGATGCACCCACAACAGACGTTCAAATAAATGCCACTGTCTTTAACCAATAAACTGCAGCAGTGACCCTCTTGTGATCTCTTAAAAGGTTGCCAAAGACCGCCACAATGAAAGTCCAAAGTGCTCATTAAAGAACATGATAATTAGTATAGCCCCTGTTGATTAAGTAGCCTGTCGTATGACCTTTTAATGCCTTCACACTGCCTTTTTTGCTTGACGGTTAAGTGGGTGGAATGAAAGACAGACTGAGACGGAGACTTGGGAATCTGGAACAGGCTTGCAACCTTTCAAAATAGACACTTACCACACAAAACGCAGACTGGCTCTAGTGCCATAATAAGAAGCTTGTCAGATTGACTTTGAGAATGAAAGGAAGCTTACTGGACAGAAATGAAAATGTGTTAATCTGAGATATTGCCAACAATGTGTAGAGACTAAGCTAAGTGCAATCAATTTTTTAAGGAAATCCAGTTCAAAATGTTTTAATTTTGTTATCAAGCATACATCTTGTAGAAAATCATAAAATAGGCTGTTTTGATACCGTTTAATGGCATCAAAACAGAGTATTAATGGGTATTCTATTTTGTGTTTGAATTGTTAAGTGACATGGTAATATGCTAATCACTGCATTATACAATTTACATTTGGCATAATTGTCTCACTTGTTTGTGAATGTCTTAAACATGTGCTTAACATTCTTGAATTGTGAGTAAACCTGAGTATTTCTTTCTTTAGCTGCTTGTTCCTTTTGTTGTATGTGACTGTGGTGTGGGCTGAGGCTGACTGAGCGGATGTAGATAATTAGAAGGTGTTCTTGCAGCGTGCCATAGCTCTCCTTCCATCACTTTCTCTCTCACATCGAGCCTTTATTTTTGGCCATTCATTTGCCCTTCGTCTGTAGTGCGGTGGCTTTTTAGGAAACCTCAATACCACACGGTGTAAGTGCTGCTAGAGGAGACTCCCATAGTTTATGTGTTTGTCATTTTGCTGGTTGCTTCTTTCTCTTTTTGATTGCAGCTCAGATACATATCTTTTGGCTAGCCTTCTGTTCAACTCGGACATAGACACACAGGAATCTGTGCGTGTGCTGCTCCCACATTCCAACTGTGTTTTTCATGTTATACTTAAAGAGCTTTTATGTTTTATACTATATATTTAGACTTGTATAATTGTCAACAACAGGCGGAATTGAATCTTATATCATATGCTTATCCAGCGGAAAGCGTAATATAAAGTGTTTAAAGCAAAGTCTGCAACTGCAAATGAGCTTATTTTAGTTAACTCTTGCACGTTTAATGTACATTCATTGATGCTGATGCTAATGTGCAGTGTTTTTGCACATTTAAGAAAAAATCAAAGTCATTGCATTTTAAACTTATTTTAGAATTCAAATAAACACATGAAGTGTACAAAATTTCAAATATAAAAGACTAAAGACAGTTTATTAAATTAATATGATCCTGATAATTAAAGATGAGCAATCAGGAGGTGTAAAGCAGAAACAAAATTAAAAATGGTGTTGTGGTTGTTTCCAGCTTTTTTGGTCCCAAGTTCCTTTAAACTTGGTCTCTCAGGTTTTGAATAAATAAATGGTATAATGTCAGTTATTACTATAATTTATAATAATTTTCTTGCTTTATTGATTAATTATTTATAAAATTCTCCCAACTGCTTCAAACTTGTCCACAATAACATTTGTCTTATTTTAAGCCTGAACTCATTCCCAGTCCCCCTAATAAGGCTGAGGTCTCTTTTCCCCTGGTTAGGAAACGCTGTGATAGAGGGCTGCCTGAGCTGAACTATTGAACAAGTTTGAGATGAGCTGTTTTAATGCTGATAGTCCTGAGCTAAGCCTATTATAGTTGGGATTGATTGTGAAAAGAGCTTGAGCAAACGAGGCATCATGAGAAGTTTTTCAGTTTGAACATTTAATAGCGTCAACATTGTACATTCAGTCCAAAAAATGAAAAACATGATTTAAAAAAAAGTTAATAGACATACAATGAAGTAGTTACATTTTATTCACTCTGTCTATAATGTGCCTAGCTAGCACAAATATGCTGCTCTTCTGCATCTGTGTTTTGGGGAGCGCAGGCTTGGGTTACAGCCGCCTGCAGACTGCTCCACTCTGGGTATGAATGGGTCCTGCCACCTGCTAAAAATTGTCAGTCACATGGACATGGGGTGCACCACTCAATCAGCACAGAGTCGAGTTACAAATGAGGGGGACATCTCTGAGGAGAGAAGCACCCACAGAAACACAGAGACAAAAGGAGAAGCAGAAAAAAGGGAGAGCTCAGCTCAGGATCGCATGGCATAATTGCAAAGATGTGTGGAGGTGTTAATCTCTCTGCCCCAAGTACTTAAAAAGTCACTTTAAGGTAACTTATGATAACTGTCTTTGAAGTACTTAACGATCTTGGTGAATTAGTAAAATGATTCTTTCTCCTCTCATTTATTCTGTTTTGGTTTAATGGAAAGTCTAGTGCAACTGTAGTTCTGTGTAGCAAACTTAATGTCAGCATAGTGGTGTGATTTCACAATTATTCTATACTAGATTACTTAGTTTTAGTTATCCCTGTTGGTTATAAACAGTCACTATGATAAAGTTTAAAAACTGTAAAATTTAAATATGAGTTTGATTTGGTTCATTATACTTTAGATTTTTTATTATAAATATAATATGTTGTTGTTTTGTTGAAAACATACATATTCAACAATAATTTAGTAAGGGGAAATATTGATCAAAAATTGCTTAATATCAGAAATGATACTACCATCTTTTCAAAGTGGTGTTTTACTATGGCAAGCATCAAACCTGTGATCTTTTTTTTTAGCTATACCACAGTGTTGGACTCTAGATATACGTAGTTCCAAAATCAAAATGTTTAAAATAATGCAGAGCCTACAAAGTTGTTGGAAAAGACTTTTATTTGTCCCACAATGGTGAAATTCCAGTATTGCAAATAACAATTCAAAAACAGCAGAATAGAAACTGTGCAGGTAGGGTAAAAATAAATTACATAAAATGCAATACTTACTGTATATACAATAAATGGCTATGACTATAATTGATTGTATATATGAATGAATGAAAATTCAATACTGATGGTGAGGATAATCAAATATTAAAAATCAAATATTAAAAAGATCTTATATAATGTCTCTTCATCTTGCACATTAAACTTGCTAAAACAATGTGACTGAATTGCCCTGGATTTTGTTTGGCTTTGGTTTGGACGTACAACACAGTTATCCTGATACATCCTCCCAGTGTGTCACAAAAGCCTCACATTATGGTGGAAATGGTTTTGTTCATTAGACGTGTGCACTGTCACAGTTTGCCAGTGACACTTTCAGATGTGCAGCTTTGCCTCATTAATTCCCGATAAAATGGCAGCAGTGACATTGGGCTCCACGTCTCAGCTGACAGGCCGCACCAACAGGCAGAGGCTCCAGACATGACCACGCTAACCACAGCCTGCTTCCTTTCAAAGTTCATTCATCCAACTTCCCTCCACAATGACACATCTCCCACAGCTACAGAGTACAGAGCAATGTTTTGATTCTCGCCTTTGTGCACAGAATAACCCATTATTATTCTGCTTTCATATTGAGACAAGACATTTTTCATTTGAATATAACACACAGTAAACTGGGCTCATTTCCGCTCTCACATTAGTTGTAAAAGCACACTGTGGCAGAGTTCTAGATTTTAAGGCTAAGCTATTGTGAATGCCCTCAAATATGTTAGGTAAATTCACACAGATGCAACAGTGACAGTAGAAAGATGGAAGATCAAACATAAATATACAAGAAGATATCCTACATTATTCCATAATCTGAATAATACAACTAAAATATAGTTTTGTAAGTAAGTTTGTGGTATAAAAAGGAGAACCCCAACAGTATTACTTATTTCTTTTCAGTCACTCTGAAAATTAAGCTTAAATGTAAAGTACTTAGGATAGACTTGGTGTTAATACACTGGTCATCAAGAGGAATTGTGATCTATTACATTATAGAAACAATACACAAAACGGTTTGTCATAAACTTTGTGTCATCAAATGTGAAAAAGACCAGACGTTACACACACAATGGGTAAAGTCATGTGTATTCCAACTTATAATAGCTCAAATCACACTACAGGCCTGGTGCACTGATCGTTATTTAGCGTTTTGAATGAGACTTTCCATATTTAAACCTCAGATATTTTGTTTGATGTGCTCTTGGTGGTTGAACTCAGAGTGAGCTCCATGATGAGAGCAAAAGAGTTTTAAAAAGTTCTCAAAGGATCTTGAAATTAACCACTTCACTATCGGGAAGATAGTCAACAAGTGTAGGGCTTTAAAAGCAGCGGCCAACATGTTCAGATTTGGTCGTGCCAGAGATTGCCTTGAGAACAGACTACAAGATGCTAGAAGAGATCTCCAAACAGAATGTCATCATGGGACCTGCAGCAGGCTCTGGCTATTGTTGATGTGAAAGCTCGTACCTCCACAATCAGAAAGAGACTGCACAAGTTTGTCAGAGAGAATACTGAGATAGACCAGGACTTCTGGAATAATGTTTTTTGGACTGAGTCAAAAATGTAATTATTTGGACGTCAAAACAAAAGAACTAACATGAGCATTCTACAAAAAGAGCATTGTCTAGAGGGAGCAGTGTCATGGTTTGAGGTGCTTTGAAACAGCAGGACCTAGTCAGCTCATCATAAAATCCACCATGAATCCTGTTGTGTATCAGAGTTTACTTGAGGAACTTGTCACACCATCTGTCATGAAACTAAAGTTTCAAGCAGTCCTATACCATGCAACACAACAATGACCCAACCGCAATAGTAAATCAACCTAGGTCTGGTTAAAACTAAAAAGTAGAAACTCCTAGAATGGTTGAGTCAGATCATTGAGTTATGAGGTAAACTTTTCTCTAATCCATATCAGAAACTTGATTCAGCCAAATGGGGGCAACATTAGCAAAGACAATGGTTGTATCTTGCTTTGTGACTGGGTTTGCTCACAGGTTTGATAAGAGCAACCAAAAGAGCTTCCTTCTAGTGTTCCTGAAAAGCCTACACCACTAAAAAAGCTTTGGATTTTGGTAATTAGGCCCCGATGGAAAAAGCAATGGGAGCTAGTTTGGGTTCTCCCAGCTAGTGAGCGGCCTCACCCATATTTTGATGTCACACGTTTGGCGAACATCCCAAGATTTTGTAAAATGTATTGCTAAGCTTTATATTACTGTTAACAAGTTAATCGATTAATTACAACTAATCGATTATTGTTTTATACACAGTATATTTATCCTTGACACAATAACTTTACGTTCATTCTTTAGATAGATAGCTAAATAAACTGGATTACATCTACAAATTAATAGTGTGAACGAAAGTGATTAATGGGCTTCACTGTTGTGTGGTCATGGTGTCAAAAATTTACATAAATATTTTAATTCCATATTTTGAAGTTTGTTGTAGAGCTATACTTATTTTTAGATGATAGAAACATCAGTGAGCTTTTTCAAATGTGTTTACTTAGCTTTTTGTTTTTTACACTCCTGAATCTTGTGTTGCCTTATACTGTAGCTCGTTTTTGAATTATGTTTCATCCAACTTCAAAAACTATGGCTTATTATTTCCGTTTAAATGTCAGTGTGCATTCGCATGCCTGGCCAAGTCTGTGTGGGTTTTTCCTAAATGAAATGTGAAACAAAGAGCCGGAGCAGCCTTGTTATAGCAGTTGCAGTATTTAGTGTTGTGTGAGTGGGTTTGCCATGGTGGGCCTAGCCAAGCCCCGAGCCGTCTGTGGTCTGTGCGGTCCAGTCGGCCAATAACAGGCGGAGACACTAATGAAATGGTTCCATATTCAACCAAGCTTTCGCTGCATGAGATTTTTAAACACTGGATTCATGTTATTTTCTTTTATTTGCTGTCATTATGTTTGATTTTTTTTTCTTCCTGTCTCTATACTCTTGCCGCTGTTTTTTTTTTTTTTTTATGTCAACTCTGTCAGTGTATTCGGCTTTTATACTTGATGTCCTTCTGCACTTACTGGCTTTGGTTCTCTTGGGAGAACAGGAATGCCTTTGTGGTGACAGGGAAATCGAGCAGTCGGCTTAAATAAGACAAATGGAGCTGTGCGGTCAAATTCATCACTTCCTTAAAGCATAGTCATATACAAAGATTTATGTGGTTTGGAACAGAGCTGCATTATTCAGCTGGGAAAATTTAAGGGACAAAATATGAATTGTGTTATAAAAAACACAATAAAGCAAATTAGATATTGCAAAGTTTAGCAAATTTTTTGGATTGATTGTACATTTAGGACTGAACTTTGCAAGTTGCTAACTACATGATTATGAATGAATGAATTTAAATCAATCATGCTTGTTTGCCTAAATAGGACAAATGATGCTTTGTGATCAAATTCATCACGTCTTTAAAACGTTTTGTCTTATTTTTTTAAGTGAATTTTTTGCTTTCTGAAAATTGTAAACAAACTGAAATAATTATTTTAAACTTCCCACTTACATTCTGAGGCTCCGAATTGTTCATCACGATGTGATTTCATCTTTTTTCACAGCTGTTAGGAGCGACACGTGCCAGTATGCTAATTAGCCACAATGCTAACAACAACAGACAAACATAGCAGCGAAGGGTGGACAAACGGGACATTATTAGACAGAGACAGGACATTATAGACTAATTTTTACCTGAATGAATACATTAACAAGACATCTGTGCTAGGGGAAAATTGAAGTTATTTTATTGTAAAAAAAAAATCAAGTAGGCTATATATATCTTTAGTGAAATATAATGTCTCTATATATACAATATATAATTATATATTTCCTCTCACTGATCTACATTTTGAATTCACATTAATTAGGTTATTTTCAAATACAAGATAAAATATGTTTTTGATGATTTTATGATCACATTTTGGTCCGTGCACGTAAAGAGACTTTACTCAATAATAAAAACAAAAAAATGAAAAACTATTTTTACCCTATAAAGATATCTTGTTAATGTAATACATTCAAGTAGAAATTGTCCTAATGTCACGTTTGTTCACTGCTGTGCACTACGTTCGTCTGTTGTTGTTGTTGTTGTTGTTGTTGTTGTTAGCATTGTGGCTAACTGTCGTTAGTACCAGAACGTCTTGGTTCTGACAGCTGTGAGCACTTCATAATGAACAATTCAGAATGCATTAGGTACGTGAGCAAAACATAGACCTAATGAAGCAAAACTAAAAAAAAAAAAACCTCAAATTCTTTCTTCAATATCTGAACAAACCAAACAGGACATTGGCTTTATGGTCCATTTCAGTCATTTGGGAACTATTTCCCACTTCCTATTTCTAAAAATGCGCTGGAACGCCACTCGAACTGGTATACCACTTGTGAACAGGATGTCCCACTTCACACAATCACCACAATAAATGAAACTGGGGGTTTAATTGCCACAAAAACTAGATAAATATTAGTTGCGGGTTATATAATGTGATTTTTGATAAGCCTAAAGGTTAGCATTAGCCATAATGTTTTCATACGAGTTGATTCAGTTGGAACGCTCTGAACTTAGAATTGGTATTTTTCAACTGGGAAATATCACAGTTCGCAATTGCCTGTGACCACAACATTAAACTTCTTGATTTAAAAATCCCCAACCATTACACTGATGATTAAAATGCCTGTTAATTGAGATCCATTCATTTGCTCCTTCTCTAGAGTTTACTTTTTCACACTTATGATCTGTTGCTTTAAAAGTAATTAGCCATTTCCCATTCTGTATCTTTAAGACTCCCAAAACCCTTTTCCTTTTATTTTCCGACATACTCACATGTCCGGACAGCCCTTTGGCCCAGGACTGTCACTCAGCTTTACCTGAATGAGAAATCCATCGACTTGAGTTGTTTTATGGGGAGTGTTGTCGTGGAAACCGGCCCACACCTGCTACTGTGCTTATGAGAAAGAAAAGAGTTGGGGCAAGTAGGGTGCGGAGGTGAACTCTGGAGGTATGTGTGGATATCCCTGAAGCTTAGGATAATATTTGAACACTCTGTTAAGTAAAGCCCTCAGCAAATTTCTATTGGCGGAGCGTCTCGTCTCTTTACAGACACCTGTGTTTTGTGGCAAAGGACATCGTAAGAGCAGCTAAATGTGAGCCACACCACACACAGAGAATAAAGCACAAACTGGATGGAGAGTAAGGGAAGTGTGGGCGAGCGTCATGCCAAGCCAAACCACTGCAGATATTACTGTTCTCTGTGTGTTTGAAAGATAAACAAAAGTAATTCTCCAGACCCACGCATTCAAGACACTTTTTTCCCCCAAGACTTTCAATGGAGTTTTTATTTTTCTCTTCTGCGGGTTGATTTGAACTCAAACTATTTTTTGTATTCCGACAATAAATCTAATATGAGGAAGTAGGGTGATACGATACAAAATGACACGAGTTAATGATGATAACACTCAGTTCCAGCATTCAATATAACTTTTATTCTAAAGGCAGACTAATCATTCCCTAGCACTTTCCTGTTTAATCCACTTTTTTAATCCATATCATCCATAATTTATGTCTTGTGGCATTGTTAGCCTATCGACTTTATATATTTCTGTTAGAATAATTTTTTAGTCAGCCTATAAAAAGTATTTTTTGTTGCAGATATATGTGAATTATGACTATATCTAATGTACGATAATTATCATATTTGTAATTGTATCGTATTTGATCATTTCACCCCCTGTACGATCAATATTCTAAGTCACTGTGTCTATGTAATTGGACGATGATTTGAAGCGCCAGGTATTTTCTTGGTCTTGACTAACTTGAGCTCACCTAAATGACTGAAAAACTGATCCAGGGTCAGCAAATAGCCTACTTGGCACAGCGTGAACTTTAGTGGTGTTCTGTGATATTATTGGTCAACAGCACCAACAGTTCCTCACAGCTGCATATCTGCACGGCTGCGTCTGCCCATGTGCTGAGACCAAACATAAATACACAACCATGCTGCATAAGCAATAACGGAGACATGGGATGAAGGAAAGAGCGAGTGAATCAATGCTTTATTTTACTTATAATAAAGTATGATTGAGTTCTTATGATATTATATTAAATCAGATTGATTTGGGCTGTGAAAGGAGAACGCTTGCTGTGAGTTGCACTAAACATATGCAATGTTGTATTTTATTCACCCTCCCAACTGAGTTGAACATATTTAAAAATTAGCTTCTGGAAAGATTTAGCATCATCTGAAGAGGTCTTTATGTCAAAGAAATTGCTCTGGCCCAGTTTGGATGTGTACGATAATTTTTAGCAAATACAATAATTTTGAGGCTCTGGTACGATAATTCAACATTTCTCATCTGGCAACACTGTTTGTCTTTCAATTGGTTAGCAAGTTGATATTGAAACCTATTTCTTTTGTAAACTGAGACCTTAACAAAAATTATCAACGATAAAAAGTTTAACATTCATAGCTGAAAGCTCAAGATTGACACTATTTATGAGTACAGTGCATTGCTTAAAAATATTTTCTTTTTGACTTTTTGACTTAATAATAGTGCTTTCTTTACTATAAAAAAGTTTTTTATAGATTTTATAGGTAGATATCGATTATGATAACCAAGTCTTGTTCAATGATTTGTATAATAGCTACAACCATAATATGATTGTATACCTTCGGTCTATATCTTACTTGCATACATCCAGTAAATGGACCTCAGCTCTTTTATCACGTGTTTTCTCTATCAGACAGGCCTTTTATGTTTGGTGTCACTCAAACAGACATTTCCCACTCATCGTACACAGCCAGATAAACATCATGTAATGCCCTGTCGCCTTCCCTTTATGAGCGCTCATCACATCTAGCAGCATGTGGGCGTCTAAACGGCCTGTCTGCTGGAGGAGGGGACTGGAGAGTGCTTCACTGACAAATGCACTTCAAATTTAAATGGGATTCTTCTATTTTAATCCAGGAGCTTTTAAAAGACAAGAGCAAGGTTGTTTTACATAATGAAGTTTGAGAGTAACACATTTTCATTTGTATGAATGGATTAAGCACAGTTTCAAATGCTCCCATGGGAATAATGCCGCGGCTCTTTTAGTTAATATACATAATGAACGAAACATTAGAGGCATTTAGTGTAATAACTGCAACCCACTATGCATTTATAATTTACATATTTAAAATAGACATATGCAAAATTGAATGTTTTCTTTCTCTTTTTCCACTTGTCTCTGTTTGAGATTCAGCAGCTTCACGTAGCTTTGTTGTAATAATATTTAGGTTGATATACTGCTAAGGGTTAGACTTTAGTTTGTTTAAGATCACTAAAGTAATTTTGAATTTGTAGAGCAATTTCTCAAAACTAAAAACTAGGTTGTCCTTAAACATCTTTTTTCATCTGTCTGCTAGCAACCGTTTTGTGTGTATTCATTAATGTAATTATTCAACTATTTTGTAAAGATGTTTGTTGTTCTCTGTATAGTAGTTGTACTGGTTAGCTGTGCAACGCTGTTAAATGACATTGATTGACTGTGAATTGAACAAAGAAGCTAGACATATAGGCACAGGTGCATGTACATATTTGCGTTCGTGTGTAGTTCTGAGCCAGTCATATTTACATACAGTCCATAGGTATAATGGTGTTTATATAGTCCACCTGGATGTATGCACTGTCTGAGGTAAATGTGTGTGGGAAAAGTCTGCAGAATCCAAGTGTAAAAAGAAACTAGACAATGCATGGTGTTTATTCATATTTTATCCAATTTCCATTGTATTTATCCAATAGTTAGTAGCACGGAGAGTGAGCATTCATCAAAAATATTTATACACATCATTTGAAAAAGACCTGCCTCCCTCATTGGGGCAAACATTGGATCACCATTACATTAGCTTTTGTTAGTACATAGAAAGTTTCAGTGTGGAAACCCAACCTGTGTGTATATGTGTGCTTCAATGTTAAAGGTAAAAGTTGCTGAGTTAGGCAGTGCTCCCGGGATGTTGCAGTCTAAGCAAAACCCCTGATTGGATTACAACTGCTGTTTGTTGTGGGCATGTCAAGGCAGAATGGATGTGTTGTAAACATATAGGTCAATATTAATATATGTATGTCACTCTGGGGTGTGGCTGCTGTTTTGTCCTTGCATGCTAACTTAGTCCATGCAGTGCTCTAGTTTCTTGGTGTTTAGATTGGAAGTCCTTAGGTACTCACGCCCCAGTTCCTCTAAATCTCCCATTCGTGGTTGATTCTTGCTTAGATAAAGCTGGTCGCTGTGTATTTGTGTTAGTTGAGATCAGCACGTGTTGAAATATGCATGTGTGTTTTTGTTCTTTGGCCCAAACAGAGGGAACCTTTCGTGACTGACCTCTGAGGCTATGATTTTCCCAGCTCTAGATCTCAACATTAGATGATACAGTTACATGAACTGTGCCAAAGAAGCAAGCAAGCAAGGGGAAAGATATCTTAATAAATCAGAAGACACGTACTTTTATTCGTCTGCATTTTTAAGCTTTTGATTCACAAAGTTTTTTTGGCAGTTAAATAATTGTGTGATCAGCATTGCATTGCATTTAAGCTCCTTCTTTTAAGTTGGAATATGCAGCCTATAAAAAAGAGATTTTTGTTTTGTTTAATCTCTCTAATATTTTTAAGTAAAGGAAAAGGAAAACTTTGCGACTTATTTTTCAAAAACAGTATCAGAAAAAGTTTATTGCCATTGTCACTGAACAAAATTCACAAACTAGAAACTAGTTTCTATAATAATGTGCAACATATAGCACGGAAAGTTAATAATAATGATAAAAATAATATACTAGAATATTGGTCAACAAAATAACTTTATAGTACATTGGATATTGATCTACTACATGGAGAAAATCACAACTAGGAGTTAATTAATAATGTTTGATACATGTTTATTAATAAGAAAAGTGTAGCTTTTTTTATTAAAACCTGTGTTTGTGCATTTAAAATCAAGGACAATGTGTGTGTTAAAATAGTATTTACCTCCCACTAAACCTGCTAAATAAACAATAGTACTGTTCCTTCTCCAATTTTTATATTATTTGCCCTTTAAACTCTCTTTTAGTATATATCTTCCGTGTTGTTGCCAGTGTATTGGCCTGACCAGCAGGAGCAGAAATACCTCCACTCTCTCACATTCATGTATGCACACTCAGCCCCATCTGTGCCACAATGCTACCAAACCCCGAGCACCTCCAGAGATCTCTATCAGGCCCACACCCACCTTCTCCGTTTTCTCAAACACATATCCTGAAATGGGCTTGACGCAGATGAGCTGTGACTGCCTTTATTAGGTGACAACCACTTCCCTCTCTCTCTTTCTTTCCATACACTACATCCTTCTCTCTATCCCCTCTTTTATGTAGACACAGATGTCCAAGATCTTACACACACGCTGCGAGTGGGCACAGATGGCTCCTATAGCAGTCCGTCAATCAGAGCTCCACTGGGAGGGCAGGCCACTACAATCCTGTGTATGTACAGTGTAGTTACATGTTGTTAGGAGGTGGGATGTGTCTCTGGGTTTGGTGAGGGTCTATGCTGGTGACATTGATGATGATAAACGATGTTGTGTGAAAATGAAAGTGATATATTAAAGGCTTGTACCTGTGGTGATAACAAAAAGCACATGTTTTTATTTTCTGCATTGAACCACAGAGGGACAGCTGGTTTTGGGATGGTTAATTTTGAACACATTTATTTGTTGACCTGCTAAACATTATTATTCCATCATGAGAAACCTTCTAAGTCTAAATTAGGGCAGTAATGGCTAACCTATAACTAACATTTTGTAGTCAGTTTATTTTGACTGTGAAATGAAATAATTTTATCTCTCTAATTTGTACTGGTACATATTTTTTAAAAGTACTGACTAAATTATTATTGTAAGTAAAGTTTTAATTCATTTTGGTGGCAATTTAAAAAAAACAAAAAACAAAGTGAAACTGGAGAGGACCCCCCATGCACAGCCAATCAGAGAGCTGCATTCAGTTCCTGATTATAACTAAAATTCTTTATTATTCAATTCAAACAGTGCACAGTAGTCTCTTTATTATTACAAAATGCTGGATTTATTGTATATACTTTGTTGTGGAAAACACAAAGTTTACTAAATTTTAACTAAAGAAGTTACTCTAACATTTCATATGAGCTTAGGTGTTGCAGTCCGTGTCCTCTGAACACGTTGCACCTGACAGGAATAATGTAGTGCAATACATGTGCGGTCAACCTCTTCTAAAAGTTAATTTACATAATAAGGCTTGTACAGCTAAATGCCACATACACCCACTTGAACCCACACAGACTGTCTGCAGAGCACAACCAACACAAGATGAATAATTTAACCAATCACACGGCTCAACAGTCTTAACTGTGTCTGTGATTGGGACATGCTGTGTTCACTCTGAATGTCTCACGCTATACCTGAGTGACATGTGTAAATGTGCAGACCACAAATCATGGCACAGAGGAACTCCAAAACCGACAAATATGTTTTTTTTCAAAAAAAAAAAAAAAAGATTGATTTATTATGAAATTTTACATTTCTAGAAAAAATAATTGTTACTTTCTTTTTTTGTTTGTTTTGCAGAGATGTTGGAGACTAGTAATCTTATAACCTTCAATGGCCTAGCCAACAGTTCGAGCTATGATGCATTTCTACTTGATGAGGAGCGAGGAAGGTTATTGGTGGGTGCAGAGGACCACATCTTCTCTTTGACCTCGTGAACATTAACAGAGACCACAGAATGGTAAGGATTCCCCCACACGCTTGTGCTTCTCTACTTTCTCATCACTTCACTTCACCGTCTGCTCTCTCAGGAGACCATAATTCTTTCTTCGCCTATTCTTTTCATCCCTCTTTCTGTCTCGTCCAGACAGGGCTCTTCATAATTCCATTACAGCACCTGGACTAGGTTAGCTGCTCTTTTATCTGATTGGGGCGCTCTCTCAGACCGACAGCCTGCAGGCTGCACACAGGGGCAGCAAGATCCATGAATGCCCTGTCAATGTCTCAGAAATATTTCCCTCTGGAGTCTCTGTGGGTGTGTGTGCCTGTTATATTTTGCCTATCAAAATAGTTAATTCAACATAGTCATTGTGCAATTTACAGCTAAACAAAAAAAACTATGACTCAATGCTCATATGCTGTATTATGGTGCAGACATGTATTCATGCAGTGCCTGACCCGGTCCACATGTGTGGCCAAAGGCGACTCCCTCTCTCTGGATATAGAGGATATAATCATTTCCTCGCTGTTGCAGCTCACACACCACTGTCATGCTCCATGTGTGTTTATACTCTGACACCGGGGGCTACAGACGGATCTGCCTTCAGGGCAACACTAAGCCATTATTTATTTGACAATCTATCCCTATCCCTCATAGAACAAAATGCAACCATATGCTCAAGATTTTACTGGCAAAAGGTAGATTTACTTTTTGATTGAAGCTTTGAGAACAGTGAGTGAATGCAGCAATACAGTAAAATAGTTAAGACTGTAATAGATGTGAATGTTCATTGGTTTAATTTAATAGCCTCTCTTCACCTCCTGCTTGGTGTGATTTTGTCTCTGTCCTCTTTGCACAGATTGCGTGGCCTGCCACCCCCTCAAAACGGGATGAGTGCAAGTGGGCAGGAAAAGATTTAGGGGTAAGTCTACTATCACTATGAATATATTTACACCCACACAAAATCAGACATTACACATGACAAGTAGAATTTTTTATGATGAATCATTTTTGTCAGTCAGTCATATTGTGCGTTTTTAGAAGCAGCTTTTTCCTTCAGAGAGAGGTATTGTAGTGTGTCCAATGCATATTTACTGTGTAAAAGGGCTTTGTTTGAAATTCCCTAATTTTTTCTCACTGCTTGACAATATATTGTAGAAATAATCAATATAATTCATTGCTTTTTTGTTTACCTTTTTTACACGCTTTTTTGTTACTTCCATGTTGTTCTATCTTGTATGTTTTGTCCACCTGGCGAATAATGTAAATTTTTCAAAGGTATGCAATTAGGCTTTGGTTTTGTTCTCAACTACAAGTCACATTGTTAGCATTTGGTTGATATCTGATTTTAATTTCACGACTGCTTGAGTCCCGAATGCTGTGTGTAAAAGGTATTTCGGGGATTATCCTGAATTACATACTTCCAAATATGCCGAGGATTTCACTAACCCAGCATTTTGGGCTGTACATTCACATCTAAGTCACAACCACACAACTCATTCAGTGTGAAGCGGGTGGCAAATCTCACAAAACTCAGTGATGAGGTATTTGCGTGATGTGTGAAAATGTTTACTCTTGAAAACGAGGAAGTGAGAGCAGCAAAGTCAGAGTGCCTTGATTAGGACATAGTCAGAACATTTGGAAAGTGCTCTCAAAGTGCTGCATTTCTCCCAAACCACAATTTACAATCGACCACAGAACAAATGTAACAGCTGCTTCTCTCCAAAAAATGCCTGATGGCTGTATCACTCAGTTGGCAACACAAGCTTGTAACATGGCCCATGATGTTGCAGATAAGGGCTTAGCATATAAAAGTAAAATCCCAAGGCTCCAATGTCACAGGAGGAATTTAATGTGCCCTTGAATTTAAAGCACTCATTCCACTTAAACAAAGTTAAGATCTCTATATTTAAAATTTCACTAAACATTTTTACAAAGTTCATCCAGTTTAGCAATTTTTTTAGATTAAAAACTTCCTGTTCATGGATGACGACATTACGCTAGGCAGTTGTTTATCGACCATTTAATAAGTTGGGCTAAAACTCCTTTCATGTAACAGGCTTTTACTTCTTAAGGCTTATAAATACACTACAACACACTTTTTTATGTTTTTACAGTCATTAAAATGTATTTATTGCGAGAAAATAGAAAATGTCCTTGTTTTCCTAGTGTGATCAGTTTAGAACTCTGCTCTACTTCCTGTTATTTTCAACATATTTTCAAAGTTTTCTTCACAAACTTGTTCTTGATTAATGCAAAACTATTCTTAATCTACTAAAATAATGTAAAATGTAAAATTCATACACACTTTATAATGCATACAACAGGTTTTTACAATTTAAATTGTTTTCGTTTTTTCTTGTAGATTGATATTTGTTGTAAATATATTAATAATTATTACTTGAATCAACAACTTTGTCGAGAAAAGTTTGACAATACATCATGTTGAAAATAACATAAGGTAGAGCAGAGTCTTAAACTGATTACAATACATGAGGGAGACAAGGATATAAATTTTTTCACAATAAACATTTTTGACATGACCATGTAAACATACATTTAACAAAATTAGTATGTTTTACAAACAAGAAAAAAATGACTGTTACAAATCTGAAATGTCACAGAATTGCTGTACCTGCCTAATTGGGTTATAATTGTGCTGTTTCTAATCAGCTAATGTCAAACAAACAAACAAACAAACACACAAACAAACAGACAGAAGCTCAAATGCAGCGCAAAGGACTAAATAATGATGAGTTATGAATTCTTTTTAAGGTCATTATACATTTCTCAAAACTAAATTTAACCACATAAGGCTAGATTATGTTTTGTTTGAATCTTTGGTTAAGGAAATTCATGGTGACTCATGATATTCACCATGACTGTCAAAAGTCATGACGAATTACTATTTTAGTTCAAATATCTTCAGTACATGTGAATTCCTTCTACAGTCATGGTTAACTAATATGATTTCCATGTTAATTCATTAAATTAATGGTGGAATTCATTACTGAATTCATTCATGAAATCACTTCATGATAATTCATTGTGAATTCATGATAGTTCTTGATGATTCATTGTGACCTAATGCATGAATACATTTTGAATTCAGCATGAAATCATATTAATTCCTAATGAAGATATCATGATGATCATCAATGAATTCATGCCCCCTTTATTATAAAAATGTACTAAGATCTCAAAACTAAATGTACAAATATTGAATCTGATCTTTTCTATAACCCTGTATATTACAACACAACTGTCAGTGAGCAGTAAGAAATTATAATAGAATATTGTATTGTCGTCTGAAACTCAGCAAAATTTGTCCTCTGCATTTGACCCATCTTTCAATACATCTCTGGCATTCACATTCTAGTATGTGATGTTGTTGTTGGAGCCAGTTGTTACTATTTCTAGCATTGCACTTTGCCATGAAATATATAAAAGCTAATGTTCATTTTAGCTGCACTCCATCTATTTTAAATACTCTAAATACTCTGAACGGGACCTATAACACCATCATTCTTTGTTAATAAATTTTGCATTTGTGGTCTAGCTAAAAATAAACAATGTTTTATTAGATGTTATATGTTTTACAGAATGTTATTAGAAAATTACCAGCATAACAAAATCTCTGCATATTTGACTAAAACAAATGGCCATTTCACCTACCACATACTTAAAGGTCTGACCTGAAGACCGCCAGGTCAAACTCTAAGCAGAGGTTGATGAAATGTATATAATAGACGTGAGAATGGCCTAGGGAAGACGTAAGCTGCTGTTGAACATTAGAAATACACAAGGTAAAATCATTAGTCTGAACTCAGGGTCAGCCGCAAGATGAAGTGCAATTCATTTAATCTTTCACTGCCAGGGCGTGTGGCTTAAAAAGGTAACTATATCCCACACATTTAAAGGTGTGAATACTTTGATAATCTCCAGCTTGGTTCTAAATAATTACAGATGAAAAATGCATGTGATCTTAAATGTGAAGCAAAACAGGCACATGGGGTTATTGGAGAAGAAAAATAGTTGAGATCCAAAAAGTTACTTGTAGCTCTGGAAAATGTCTTATGCTTTTACTGTGTGTCACATGAGGAGCGTAATTCTGTCTTCAAAACACAATGAAGGAAGCTTTTGTAGCCTAAGGAAATACATGTGTTACAAAGAAGATAATTTAGCTGTCTTCTATGCTCCCAAATCCCCAAGCTAGTATGCCCTTATTTGTTAGATGGATATCAATGATGTATTTATAATTAGCCAAACCCAGCCTAATCTCTTAAACACATGTGCCCAAATCAGTTCCTCTGAGCTGCTAATAAGCCTCCCACATTAACCAATCCTGTTGATTAGCACTCTAATAAACAGTCTCACACCAGTGGGACTATAGCAACATGCGCTGCTGCGCCAACTCAAATAGCTACAGTAAGTTCTAACACGTGAACCATTAAAGATGTGAGGTATATGCTTTTCGTACAGGACAGGTTAGGTTTCCTTATTATGAGCACACTGGAAAGTCCCATGCTTAACTGTAATACCAGCAGAATTATGATTGTGTATTACGCTATTCTCTGCTTTCGATTAGTTTCTATTTCTTTATCTAGAGCTAGCTGCGTTAAAAGTGTCAACGTAATTTTCTCAAAGGATTAAATTTATTTAAGCATTACAATGTGGAGGTCAGAAGTGAAGTTTGGGGAATTAAACATCATAACATTTGGAAAGATGTTTGAAAAAGAACTGGATGGTCAGTGGTGCCAGTGTAGTAAATTCAATTTTACTGGAAAAATAGAGTGTGTTATTCCATGTGGATTTGCAGTTGTATAGCTCTCACCTTTAAAAATGTACTAAAATTTTCTCCTTTATTTTCCAGAAAGAGTGTTCCAACTTTATTCGAGTGCTACAGCCGTACAACCAGACACACTTGTACATCTGTGGGACAGGAGCCTTTCATCCCATTTGTTCTTTTCTGGAGATGGGCAAAAGGGCAGAGGTGAGACGCGGTTCACACTTACGCCATGTGTTTTTCTTTATCTTGTTTAATCATACACACTGCTGTGCACAAGCTTTGAGTAAGAGGCAGTTTGCACAGTTTGCTTTTAAAGAAAATATTTTTAGCTATCGTATGTGTTTAAAGTAAATGTATAAAGGTTATTGGGTCAGGCAAGTGATGTTTAATTTTCTACTGAATCCAGATTGCCGTTCAGTTTTAGAAGGATTAGGTAGGTTCTTGAGGATTCTCTTCAAAATATACCAGCCAAAGAAACAACCCGTGAACTATTGATTTTAAATCATCTTGACCATTGCAGGACCCTACACTACAGCTGATATTTTTCTGAATTTGCACGTCTGTATGTTTGGCTTAAGCAATGTTGTTTCACACTAGTAGTATATAGATCTTGGCATTTTAGAATAATTTACCCACGAGCAGTCGTTCTTTCTGCTCATTGATCTGTCTTGGCATCAATGTCTTCTCTTTGTGTTGACTTTAAAGTTTAATCAGTCATGTAGATAAAAGGTCTGCAGGTTAATCAATGTAACAGCGTGTGCTCTGCAGTGTGACAGTGAAGAGAGGAGACAGTGACAGCACCATGCAGCTACTCTCTATTAAATTCACCACATGTGTTCAAGGCCATCTTACATAGCATTTAATTAGAAATAAATAGCCCAAATTGGAATTTTTATTATTGTGGTTTTAAGACACAGCAGAAACAAATCAATTCCTCCGCCAGCTTTGTTGTAGTCTTATTTGGATTTCTAGTACTTTTTATCGTGAATATTTTAAAACCCACTGTGTAGCTTTTTTTTTCTTTTGTCAAAGTGTAGACTGGCACAAAAAAAAAATTAAGAGCATGTTGCAATAAAAAAAAGTGACCTTACTTTAAGCAAGCTTGCATGGCCACAAAGTTGTCTAAGTCAAGCACCTTCTTCTGCTTGTTGTTGAAAAATGTCCCTTGATTTATAGTTTTCCACAATATGGCAAAGTCCATAGAGAATGATGTATACTTTATATGTATATGGAACAGTGCAGGTGACTTTCAACCACCAGAAGTTTACACAATGTAACTTTAATATGATGGTAGATGGAAATTCACTTCAAGATGGCCTTTCTAAAACTTTAAACTTTTCTGCTCCAGGACAACGTATTTCGGATGACCCAACATTTTGAGAATGGCCGCGGGAAAAGCCCCTACGACCCCAAAATGCTGTCCGCCTCGCTGCTGATCGGTGAGTTTGATCTGCCTGATTAGTTCCAGGAAACATGCAGTTAGAGCAATAACAAATCGTTTCTAACTTCTCTGTTTGGCAGATGGTGAGCTGTACTCAGGCACATCTGCAGACTTTATGGGAAGAGACTTTGCCATTTTCCGTACTCTCGGAGACCAACATCCAATCAGAACAGAACAGCATGATTCAAGATGGCTGAATGGTAGGTTATCACTTTCCCTGTATGTATATATAAATTACATAAAGAGAAACATTTCACCCATAGTGCATTTACAACTCACAACTTGAATAATTTCCTTGTGGAAATACAATAATCATTGTGGTAAATACCACTTTGATGCATTGACCAAATTTCTTTCAGGCCGTTATTTCCATTCATGTTCAGCATCAGATATCACAGCCCATTCACAAAGGCCTGTGATTTGCCTGTGCTGGTCAGATTAGCCTGGCTATCGACTCCTCAGTTCTCCTCACTATCTGTCGCCACTACCCTGAACTTAGAGCCACAAAAGGTCAGTTTGGAGTAGAATTTTCCCTAAAATCGTGCCATCCTTTTCTCCACATTCCCACACGGCTAATCCAGCTGCGTTTTCGTATAGCCGGGTCAGATTCCTGGACCACCCCTTTCTCCCAATGCATCCTCATCAAAAACATATACAGAGTTAAGCAGTGCTGATTGCTTTGAAATCCACATAAAGAGCTAGTTTGAAGATGAAACTATTGTCATGATGTTAATCCTCAGTCGATCTTTCACCTGGTTTAAACAAATGGGGGTTGTATTCATTCACACAAAGCAAAAATCTTCTCAAAAGAGGGGACTGTAATTGCTTGGATTACCGGAGTGGAGATATTCTGTTGAGGCATTATCAGAAAGGTTATGGTATTCATTACACAGGAAAAAAGGGGTCATACTAAAGGGGTCTAAAAGGGAAGGATTAGGTGCTTGCTTGTCTCCTTGGGTTTGGGGACTTTCTGAACTGATTTCCTCCTCTCAAGAACAGTTTTTATTGTTAATAGGTCTAAGTTTTAGGTTCAAAATATCTTTAATATAGAGTATTCACTTCTCTTGATAAATTAGATTAAAACATTTTCAAAAATCCGCAAAAATTGCACACATTTCACAGAGCACATGTTTTTAATGATTATAATTGTTATGATTATTAAAAAATGTGTTTGAAACTCAGGATTACATTGGTATGAGCTGATTGAAAAGAATTAAACTGACAAAAAATTCTGCAGCAGTGCCTTGCCTTAAGATGGAGGTCGGACTAAACCAGCGTTGAATAATGTTGTTTGTGTTAGCTGTTACATATAATGAATAGAGTGACCTCTGCGGGTGCTGACAGCATGTTGTTTTTATGCTAGTGCTAGTGCGTACACTTCATCATGGTGCAGTAAGGACGTTTTCACAATAGAGGACCAAAGTGTGTGAGTGGGGTACGCATTATTCATACCCAAGCTCTCACACTCGCACAACACACATAAATCTGCGGTTCACTTTGGCCACACTCGCCTCTTTCACAGTCACTCTATATCCTAATGGGCTGGAGCAGTAACATGGCACTTCTGGTATCTCTTTGACTTGCTCATCTAGCTTCTACTTAATGATTGAGGAGCGGGTTAACATTTTCAAAGGCAGCGTGAAGATGTGTATTTATATTTTTTGGTCCCACAGGGTTTATCAGAAAAGACTTTGATATGAGGCCGAAGAGCACGGAGGACATTCAGTCAATTGTTCAGTCAACTTCCTAAACTATACTGTTCACAAATATTCAAGAAGCTCACTCAGTGTAAGTGAGGGTTTGTGTATTTAGAAACTGTGCTTTTTCATTTACAATGCATTTTATAAAGAATACTCTGGTCTCCTTTATTGGTGGGATGATTCAAAGATATTGTAATACAAAATACAGTAATAGAAAGCTATTCTGTATGTAAAATCTATTAGTGTTCTTTCAGTTAGTAGTTAGTTCCTCCCTCCTGGCAAATACGTATAAGGCATTGACTTACCAGAAGCTTGCCTGGTAAACTGAAGAAGTGACTTGGACAAATTTTATAACTTTTGCCTCAAAGTCTTAAAACTAAATACTTAACAAAAAAAGAACTGAACTTGTTTTTTCAGTCTGCAATAGCTGAGGTAACGTTTTTGTTACATACTAATCTAAAACACATTAGTTGCTTAAATAAAACAAACAAAAAAATTACAAAATTCAGATTAGCAAAATTTGTAACATGCTTAATATTGACTAGAATCTTTTTATGCAGTGCTGGCATAACAGCACAAGCTTTAAATTTAAAGATTTGAAGGAAATAGTTGACCTGGCAATACCAGATGAATTCTCACAAAATAATGTATAGAACTAATAAAATACGTTAAAAAAAATACGTAATAGTTAAATACATATGAGTCTTGCATGAACCAGGTTAGAAAACAGAAGTCATAATAATAATGTTGTTGTGACTTTGTTTGGGGGTTTTTTTGGTAATACTTTTTTGTTTCCAGAATCTCTGCAAATGTCTTTGTCTAGAGTAGCATTATAAGTATAAGTAAGCTTTGTTTTTGAATCACAGCTGCCATGACCACTTTCATGCTCATTCTTTGTCCCTATGTCTTGTAGAAAATATCTTGGCCAAGAGGCCTCCGATTGCTCTTTGATTCCCCTAAAGAAAGTAAAATTTATTCAAGTGTGTCCCGGGACAATCAGAGCCATGTGTGTTAGTGAGGATGTGGTCTGGGGACAGGGGTTATGTGGGATTTGGATTTGGAGAGGCTGTTCGGGGCAAAGTCAGATACTGTAACATCAGGGTGTAAAGTAAATGCGCTTATTACTGAGCCGTGACTGGAGAATATCATGGGGGATTGAATCTGGAGGTGTCAAATAGGGGTGAGGGGATTGTCATAGGGACACGACAGTTATTGGTTGTTGTTTTTTTTTTTCAATGTGTAAGCATAATATGAGTCTTTTTTTTTTTTTACAGATCCTAGATTTATTAGTGTACACCTAATCCCAGAGAGCGACAACCCAGAAGACGACAAAATCTTTTTGTTTTTCAAAGAAAATGCCATGGATGGAGAGCACACAGGGAAAGCCACCATTGCAAGGATAGGACAACTGTGTAAGGTAACACAATCTACTACTGTTCATGAAAGAACGCGTGCTTATTTTACATTTGCTTTTAAACTCAAATTGAAAGTTTGCCATAAATATATTACAGTGTGTCTCTATGTCTTCCCTTTTCTTCTAATTATTCATAGGGTTTTAAATAGATCATTTTAAGTGAGACATGTTGTGTTTTTACATGTATTTAATAAGAAAAATACCAGTAGATAAGTAGATAAGTAATTCCCAGTTTCTTCGTTGTACAGTAGAATGTTTCTAGATCCTTAGAAATACAAACAGGTGATCTGATTCCTTTTTCAAAACTGCATAACAATTAAGCATATTCAGTGCTTTTTGATTTTATTGTAAACTGACCGCTGAAATACCTCGAACACTACATTAGTAATCACAAGTTACTTTCACTAATCACAAGTAAATAGAGACAAGTGAGTTGGATAGTTGGTAGATGAAAACAGGGTTTTTCTGAGCACTTGACGAGCTGGAAGACAATACATAACTATGCAAAATGCATGAATCAATCAATCCAAATTCACTTCTGAGTAAACTAATGAAGAGGGAACGCTGTTATTTCGTAGTTAAACTTACAGATGTGGATTTTGTCCCTGTTAAAATCAAAATTATTTGCTAGCACTGTATAATAAACAAATGTGTATGTGTACAAAAAAGACATAACATAATAAATTAAATTATTTGAATAATGTTTCATATGATATGGCTTCTTAAAAATAATAACAAGAAACATGTTAAAGAGTGTTCAAAATCGCTCCATCTATAGACATTATTTGTTTTTGCAGAATGACATGGGCGGCCACAGAAGCCTTGTCAACAAATGGACAACATTCCTCAAGGCTCGTCTTATGTGCTCCGTACCTGGGGTCAATGGCATTGACACACATTTTGATGAGCTACGTAAGTCTTTGTTCAGTCATTTATGCACTTTATTTTTAGAAAGTCCTATTCTTACTATAGCTCTTTTGTCATTATAGAGGATGTGTTTCTCATGAGTGCCAAGGACCCCAAAGAATCCACTCATCTATGCTGTATTCACCACTTCAAGGTACAAGCCCAAAAACTTTTTTGATTACAACTTACAGATTTTACAGAACTTGTCACATAATCACAACAGGACAAATTCTTACAGTATCAAATTTGTTTTGTTGATTTGTTGTTCGGAGATCAGCACATATTCTACGAGCAACCATACTGGAAAGTTATTACCTCTCCATCTAAAAACCACATACGCCTCAGATTCCTTTTTCCTTTATCCCATCCCTTTATCTGAAACATCTAAACCATTTTGAAATGACACGGCAGGATGCGAGCCACCAAGCGTATTTCCAGACAGCAATCCCCCCTCACTAATCCACTTACAGGTGTCTTATGGCCGCTTCCTTTTCTCCACAATACACTGAGTTTCCACTTTTTCATGTATAAGAGATTGCTTTTAGCCGATTTTCTGCTCCTTGCTCCGTACCTGTCCCATTCCCCATTGAAAAGCTTGGCAGCAGAGGCTTGTAGGGAAATCAGATTAGAGCTAGAGAAACATGATATTCACTCAACAGGAATGCATGTCTTTCCCTAGGCCACTGCCCCAGGGCTGAGCTGGCTTTGCTGCAGGCTGGGTGTGGCAGTTTTATGAAAGCATGCACTGAGGGAAAAACATAGGGGAAAGTAGCTTTGGGCAAAGGTTTCAGAAAGGTGTCTGCTATCTGTTATTATGGATATGTAGTTCAAGAAAGGTCAGCAGCGGGCCGAGGATTTAATTAGATGTGTGTGGATTCATATCACTGTTTATTATGATGGCAAGTTTATTTTATACACAATGCATGTATACCAGGGGGGACTATATTTTCAAACTGAGAGAACAGGAAGTTGTTATGCAGTGTAGTTTTTATTTTTTATTTATTTTTTTCCTCAAACTGTATAAAGACAAAAAAAGAAACTTTAGGAACAACCTACAAAAATACTTCATGCATTTACTATCAAAGTCAGCCAGAATGTACACAAAACAAGTCATTTTTACACCAAAAAAGAAATCACTCACTTTTACTCATTACCACATCACTCACACATCCATTTTTTTTTTTTTTTTTTTTTGTGCCGCAAAGAGAGCAAATTTTTCAAACACAAGTGAAGAAGGCTTTACAGCTCCTGCACAGACAATTATTCTTCATTTCAGAGTCATATGAATTTGAATATTCATGGTAGCCCCTGGAGATGCAACAACTCATTTTTGAGAGAGAAACGTGACTCGCGTAGCTCCTTCATACAAAGATTTAAATGATACAATTTAGTAATTTTAATTGCTTCTGTGGCAAAGGTCTGCTTTTACAATATTGTCTGGAGGAGAAGTATAAAAAGTACAAATAATGAGAGGAAAAGTCTGGAGTTGACATTATTGTTGCAATTAATACAAATCATATTATCAAAATTAACAAATTAGCTTTGAAATAAAAGATGATGATTTGTGATTCTAAGCTAGCCATGCAATCCTTTAAGGACTGTGTCTGTGTCTGGTGCAGTGCTTGTCTCTCATGCATGCTGCTGGCTGTAAATTCAATTATGGGGCATTGAAGAAAAGAGTGGTTTAATTGGTTTTCCAAGTGGCCGGTTTACAGACATAAATAGGAAGAGATTATAAGGCTAGCTTTTAATAACCCTGTTTAATGAGGCACAGGGATGCTTCAAATCACAGATCAATGTTTGATTGTGACGATGTGTGTGCATAAAGTCTATTTTTTTTCATTGACTGTATTCACACAATTAGATGCCCCCATTCTGTTTCACACCACACACATCAGCACTCCAGTAGTTAATTGAATTTTGTAAGTAATTAACATTTTCAAATGCTAATCCATTCATCTTCCATGCTTTACTGAGTGCCTTTTATTGTATATATGCCAGCCACATGGCTAATTAGTCAAAAAGCACTTCCCATCGCAGTTAGCAAGACAAAGCACTTTACAAATTGCACCAGACCCAAAGCTTCCTGAGAGCAATGTGCAAATTAATCCAACCACTGCGTGTTGCACTAGCAAAATTAATTGGCAAAGCCAAGATGAAATTTGACATAAGACTTTAAGCAGCATAAATTATTATAAAGGTGAATTTAAAAGAAAATGCTGTTAATATATGCCTCTTCAAGACTCAAGTAAAGTATAGTGTAATAGACTATTTTTATCTACTGCATGTTTTATTCTTCAAGCAGAATTCACATATTTTATTTCATTATGTTCCGCAGTGCCTCCCGTCTTGGATGACCTAAAGTAATAGTGGAAATAGTGAAATAATTGATATTTTTGCTCGCAACGTATTGATCCAGCCTCATTCTGCTTTTCTTCTGCTATTAAAATGCAATTCACCCATCTGGCGCAAACAAAGTGCTAGTTAAATATTGGAGAGTGTTTTGAATACAGTCTAGTGCAGGTCCTGTTTGGTTGGTGGCGTGCCCACATTCCTGTCTGTTCTCAGGAGGCTGGGAGCAATCACAGAGAAGTTCCCATCTGTCAGTTCATACTTAGGTAATCACAGCCCTCTCCTCTTCACGTCTTTGTGTGCCGAAGGGTCATTTTGTTGTCTTTCTTCAGGATTTCACAAGTTCTTAATCCCTGTCTTGTGTGACTGATTATTCACAAATCCCCTTTGTTTATCATAGTCGTCATTCTAGATTTCAGCAGCACAAATGGTCTCCAACCTCTTTTGTCGTCAAAAGCTTTTTTTTTATCTAAAACAGTGAAACTCAATTTGTGGGCAGCTATCACTGCTTGTATAAGGGATTCTCTAGAGAACTGTGTTTTAAATTAGTTTGAGTTCAGTTTTGCTATATTCTGTTCTTGGAAAAGATTGTTCTTGCTGTCAAATTTAGGATTTTCTTTTTTGTTTCTCCACAGTAACATCTTTAAAGGTTCAGCAGTATGTATGTACAACATGGCTGACATCAGGAGAGTGTTTCTGGGTCCATATGCTCATAGAGATGGCCCTAACTATCAGTGGGTACCATTCCAAGGAAGAGTACCATATCCTCGACCTGGCACTGTAAGAATGTGCTTCTCTGCAATACAGAAGGTGGTATCTTACAATATACATTGCAAATGTAACACTGTTCTTTTCTTTTAATGTTAGTGTCCAAGTAAAACCTTTGGGGGTTTTGACTCCACCAAAGATCTGCCAGATGATGTCATCACCTTTGCTCGTGGTCACCCAGCCATGTATAATCCTGTCCAGCCCATAGGGGGACGTCCCATCATGGTACGAACTGACGTGGACTATCAGTTTTCTCAGCTCGTGGTGGACCGAGTCGAGGCTGAGGATGGGCAGTATGATGTCATGTTCATTGGCACCGGTGTGTAAGCCTACATCAGGCCATTCTGACCTATTTTATTTACTTATTTTTGTTTGCTTGTTTATTCATGATTTATGATGGTTCCCTTAGACAGGGGCACTGTGCTGAAGGTGGTCACCATCCCCAGGGAAAGTTGGCATGACCTAGAAGAGGTTGTGCTGGAGGAGATGACTGTTTTCAGGGTAGGTTCTTGTGACTCATTCAGGATGACTTTCTTTGACAGCTATGTAAAAAATCTACTCATAAAAATGCTCATGGCCTCATCTGTTTTTGTTCTGTACAGGAACCCACTCCCATCACTGCAATGGAGCTGTCAACAAAGCAGGTAAGAGCATGTTTTACACATCATAATTCCAATAGTTGTGGACAGATGTCACCACAAAGAGAAAATTATATGAGCTCTTTAAAAACATCAAAATCTTAAAATGTATAAAGGTTTCCTTTGAGATCCAACACAAAACCACATTTCCTCAACAAACATTTATTCAGCATTCAGAGAGTATTTATGACTTTGTTATTTTTCTGCGGCTCCCACAGCAACAGCTGTACCTTGGCTCAGCACTGGGTGTATCACAGATGTCTCTCCACCGGTGTGAGGTGTATGGGAAAGCCTGTGCGGAGTGCTGCCTGGCCAGAGACCCATACTGTGCCTGGGATGGTACTGAGTGCTCCAGATACTTCCCCACTGCCAAAAGGTAAGAGGACTTACCAAACAAAAGCTGTTCTCTAACCTTTATTTATCCTTGAGGGATTTGCCAAGGTTGTATGGTTGTTTTCAACAACATGCTCCCATGTATTTATAACGTCACACATGCTCATAGCCTCACACCTGGGAGTTATCAGTGCACCTGGATTCAGCTTCTCTTGGCTTTAATGCTCTGTTATAAATGTTTTGCTCAAGGGCATCACTATACGCAACCTTGATTCTCTGACCTCAGTTTCAAACAGTCTGTGAATCCAAACATGCACACAGATGCCAGAAATGCTGCAAAGCTTCAGTCTTACACCAGCGTAAAATACAGTAATTAGTGCTGCTCAAAGACATACAGTACACAGAGAATGTGCATCAACTTTTAGAAACCTGCTTCAAGCTCCTGCCAAAAAGCTGTTCATCTGAATGCTTCTTCATAGCCAGCACAACACACACACACAATACACACACTGAGAGACACAGTAAATTACAGCCAACAGGAGCTGTCTGACCACTTCACCCCACAGCAAGGAGGTACGAACAAGCTCTCCCTCAAATTACCCTCTGCTATATCCGGAGGGACTTGCTGACCACTACAGCCCTCACACACTTGCACTCCACAATACACACCAGGCCAGTGGTGTACTTGACTCTGACAGGGAGAAGCACAGTTGGCACACCCCATGGTTAAGGCCAAGACCAACACTTTTTCTTTTATCCACCACAGACAATATATTTTTCTCTTATTCTGAATGAAAACCAGAAACTCAGTACTGCACGTGCTCAGACAGCCAAAAAGACTAGATGGGTTTACCAGGAAATGAGCATGTTTGGAGAATATATGAATGACACAGTAAAGGCAATATAGACCCAAATGCATCTGTTTCTGCTTAGTCTTTCTGTTTTATCCTCACCACTCGTCCCTTTCCATACCTCACCTTTGGCTTATATAAACTCCACAAGTCTTTGATTTTTATAGCACTTGTCAAGCACTTTTATTTCACTGTGACAATTAGGTCCATGGGAGAAATACTTTCCAGGACATCAAAATGTCTCCCCATCTTTAAAACACAATAGACTCCAACAATGAGTAATAGGGCAGCAATATCTGATCAGAATGCACGCAGAGAGCAGTGTTCTCAAATGTTGTTTTAAAGCTTTGCAAATCTGCCAAAGTTTGATTTTTTTGTACTAACTATCAGTATGAAACACTGAAAAAGCAATGGTTAAAGCAGAAAGAAACAATTTTCTAAGAGTGGATGAGTAGATAGTGCAACATTACCCCCTAGTGGTTAACAGGCATAAGCACAACACTTATAAAAAAAAAAAGGATTGTGTTTGTAATAGTTACTAGAATTGTCTTTTTTCCCCAGACGTACCAGACGACAAGACATTAGGAATGGAGATCCTCTTTCCCAGTGCTCAGACCTTCAGCATCATGGTAATCACATAAATTGACAGCAAAAACAATATAAATGTATTTTAAATTAACTTTACTTTTGCCTCTGTTTTGGTCAGATGACATAGATGGGATCACAGGCACTATTGAGGACAGGACTGTGTTTGGGGTGGAGAATAGCAGCATGTTTCTGGAGTGCAGTCCTAAATCCCAAAGGGCTCTGATTTACTGGCAACTTCAGCGACTTAATGAGGACCGCAAGATTGAAGCAAGTATTTCTTTTAAGGAAAATATATATTCTTATTTAGCATGTTTTTGGGGAGCACTGTTACTTACTTTCACTGTAATTGGTGGCCTCTGTCAAAACCTTGCCAGTCCTCTGAGAGCTACACCTTTATTCTTCCTCATTTTTATATATATATTTAGCTTGTTAGCCTCTGCCCTGTCTGGGTAATAATCTGAGGTGAATATATTTAGATTTTTTGTATTTTTCTAAATGATTTTTATTTTTGATAGTACCCTTTTACTTAGACGTATGTTCTGGGCATAATTTGTGCTTCTTTGGTCAATGCTTAACCCATTGTTCTCCTGTCATATCTCTTATTTCTTGTCATGCATTATATCGCAGTCTCCTCAATTCTTGAAATATTCTGAATACATTTTTACCAAATTAGCTTTTTAAAGCTTCCTTACAATAACAAATTTGTGTCTAATAATATTAAGACTATAAATAGGACTAAGGCATGCTCCATTATTGCTGGTTATTAGTCCAAAGAAACACTATGATGGAAAAAAAAAAGTTTTTGCAATTTATTTGAAAAGAAATACTTTATTAAAGAATTTGTTCTCTTTTTTAGATTCGATTTGATGACAGAATCCTGCGCACTGACCAGGGTCTGCTGATCCGCACTCTGACCCAGTCTGATGTGGGGACCTACCACTGCCAAGCTGTGGAGCACGGCTTCATCCAGCCCCTTATACGCCTCAATCTTCAGGTCATCCCCACACAGAAACTGGGGGACATCTTACCAGGCTTCCCTGTTGCGGGCAGTGGTGTGGGTCCGTCTGCCAAACACAGAATGTGGTATCGCGATTTTCTTTCTCTCCTGGACCATCCAGACCTCAACAGCGTTGAGGAGTTTTGTGACCGGGTTTGGAAGAAAGAGCGTAAGCAGAAGAAAGTGAAAACACATAATGGCAAATCTGATCGTAGTGCTGCTAACCCCTTAATAAGGCCCAAATCTCTTCCACCTAAAGCCCAAAAACAGCAAGGAGTTCCCCCACAGAGCAGAGCATGGCTTCAAACGGCAGGGTCAACAGCTGAAGGCTCTCAGCGGAGCCTCAGTCCACCACAACAAAACCTCAGTAGCCAAGCATCTAAGAACCCAAAAATGCAGGGTGGTCAAAATACAGGTTCCCAAGCCACTGGGGAGGGGCTAGGCTGACCAATCAACATGCAGCAAAGTGGAGACGAATGCAGGAGAACAAGAAAGGACGCAACAGGAGGACCCACGAGCTCCAGAGACCACCAAGGAGTGTTTGAGGAGAGCCAAGCACAACAGTGAAAAACATAAGCACAAGCCCCATGCATCTAAACTCACTATAGTGTCGTAATAAATGTATGATCCAGTGACCTCTCCATTAGAGCAGTTTAAGTCCATTGCATTACAACGCTGCTGAACACACTTAAATAATCTGTGAAGTAGACAATAGTAACGTAAGGATAATTAAACTGAACGTGACTTTAAATGTGGAGTGACATGACTGCAGAAGATGTGGTCAGGCAGCCGCTGGAGGCTAATGTAAATAAGCTACAAAAGGAACTGGATCAGACAAAAGTGTTGGGTTCCTGCGGTGGACGTCCTGTGAAGAGACAGTAGAGACTTGCGCACCTGTACATTGTGCCCTATTACCTGAGCATGTGAACTGCAAAATACATGAAATGGATTGAAGCAAAGGATCTTTTCCTGGAAACATTTAAAGTGACAGAGCAAAAATTGTGCTCACTGGTGAACAAGGGATTGCCATCAGTGGTAACATAATGAAGCATCATTCACACAAGTCAACCATATTGACGGGACAATGCTTTGTTAAACATGATAAGAGGAAAGAAACGCATCGTGCATGTCATTGTCAATCAATGTTTTAATAAGCTAGGTATTTTATTGACATTAGAGGTTTTTTACACCCTGCCAAATGTAACTTAAATTCTTTTATATTTACTTTTCCTTCAAAACCAGTGCTTTAAATGTGAGGCAAGACATATGTCATAATCAGATTGTGTTCTTATACAGTTTCTATGTAACTTATTGTGTCCTTGTTTTCTCTGGGATTTCTATTATATAGATTCCATAGTTCTTGGCAAAATCCAAAAGCCTGTCGTATGCATCCATAATGCAGACGTGTCGTTGTGTATATACAGTACCCATAAAGCACAAGAACGCCACTTGCTATTATTTATTGCTTTTAGTTTTTGTGAAACATTTATTTTTTTATATTTTTGGCTCATCAGTATAAAGTCAAAGCAATGGCATCAGCAGCCATGAACTGTGTGGTGGACCAACAAACTGAAACTGGAATCCTTTTTGTAGATACTGTATAATGAATGAGAAATGCACAAGTGGCATGACACAAGAGCCACATGTTTTCTAGCCCCCGTAATAAGCACAAGTTTGTTTTTTTACATCTTTCATTTCTCAAGTTGCCATTAAGTGTAAAATAAACCCCAACCTGATAAAAGATTAGCTGTGATTCTCTGTAATAGTGGAGAAAATGTCAAATCTAGTCTGAGGAGAAGACATGTTATTCTGCATGTGAATGCTACCTACAGTAAATGCATCTTTTTAATGTCTCTTAGTGTTTTGTGTGAAAGGTGAAGTTCCCTTAAACCAAGGTGTGAATTACTTTCGTCCTTTTGCCAAAACCGATAATAACAACTCTCCTGCCAAAGTTGAACTGACCTTCATGATCTAGCAGTGCCCCCTGCTGGTCTTTTCTAGCATACTTCAATACCACATGTAAGACATTGATGCAGATAGTATACCCAAACTGTTTCCCTCCTCCCGTTAGGACAAATGAGAGAGCTAAAACGTTACCACTGCTGTAACACTCCTTTCTGGCATGCATTCAGTTGTCTAAATAAACATCTCTGTTACAAATATGTTGTTCTCGTTTTTACTCAATTTCTATACACTGCAAAACCCTACCACTTAAAGGAAAAAATAGAAGCTTAATTTTACTTAATGCAATTCCGTTCATTATAGGCATGAATAAACCAAACACATTATATCATAACTTTGTTCAGAATTTCCTAGAAGATGAAATGAATGAATGGTTGAATGAATGTGCATGCATATATATATATATATATATATATATATATATATATATATAATATATATATATATATATATATATATATAATATATATATTATATATATATATATACTATATATATAGGTATATATATAGGCTATATATATATATATATATATATATATATATATATATATAATATATATATATATATATAATATATATATATAAATATATATAGGCTATATATATATACTATTGTTGGCACTTGATATTTTTGTTGTAATTTCATTGACTTTGTCCTCTCTACCAAAAGAATATGGCTTAAGCAGAATTGTAACAAAATCAGATCACTGCAATTTAAATAAAAATAAAAGGCATTTTATTTCTCTTTAAGAGCCAAATGCAGCACTTTGATTGGCTGAGCTTGAGTGATCATCTCCAGTCTCATTTTGTTGCCTGTGTAAAGATAAATAAAGTATGTGGATATTACTTTGTGCTGAAGGATTTGTGAGAGTTCGGAACTAGTTGAACCTTGCTGCTTCAGGTGTTGCAAGGTCCAATAACATGCATGTTAGGGAACGCTTGGTGTTGGAGGAGGCGCCAGGTGTTTATGCGATTCGCCTCTGCTGAGCTGCCCCAGGGCAGCTTTTATCACTGAGTGGGGAGGGTGGTTACTGTGTGAAGTACTTTGGAAGACATCTGTCTGTGTAAATATGCTATATAGCCTAAATTCATAAATCATTCATTCATCCATTCATTCATTCATTCATTGTTGTGATGTGAAAATCAGCCCCACCTTTCTAATTTAGTCCTCATTTCAAATATTTACCACCAGATGTCGCAATAACAACAGCTTCATAGTTGTACTGTAACAGTTGTCTAAGGCCTAATTTCACATGGTCATAGCCTTTACGACCACAAGATGTCTGTATCGAGCAGCATTATAACGCAAATCTTCCTCAAGGCATTCCTTTACCGGACTGGAACAATTCACCTCACATCTTTTTGTTAAAACATTCTAGCTATCTCTGATTGCTTGCTCATTTCCAATCACGTAGATTGCAGATCTCAGAAGTGATTCAAGTGCCAACATGCTGCCTGTTTTCAAGTTTCACGTGTTTAATAAATTTGCTTCTGTGGTTGCTATGGTGACTGTCCTTGAATGTCCTGTGAGTTTGTGCGTGTGTGTGCACTAGGAGGACTGTGTGCTTTGATCCAAAAACATACTTACGTTTGGATGTCTTCACCATGTTATGTGGGCTTTGCTGTAGGCAGAACCGTCTCAAGTGTTCTTGTCCACTGCACTGTCTCTCAGCTGTTGTGTCGCTCCTGGCTTTGCCGTTCCCATCAAGATACCATCATTAGTGCCATCTTTTGAATGTAAGCCTATAAACACACCTACCGATTACTAGCAGGATGCAAAATTCTATGTTACTTTTGAAGCCACGTAAATTAGGAAAGAAAATGCTGCTTCTATCCAAAGGCACTGACTCATTGCTTCCTACTTATGAGCACACAAATGACTGGAAACTCAAGATTATGGGCATTAGGAGCAGTTGGTTATTTGCAAAATAAAGTTAAGGCTATGAATGACTTTACCAGATCCTAAAAAAAAAAATAAAAAAAAAAACTGTTCTATTTAAGTGAAGCCATTTCTTATGGTGGGCTAGGCCTACACCACTTGTTTATTTCCTTAAGATGTTATTGCTTTGCTTTAGTATTTAAAACCAATAAAATATAAAATTTCCTTTGTTAGTGCTGTTATTTATTCTTGCTTTGTGCGTGCACATGACTACAGTAAGACCCTGAAGGTGAGTGGCATCTGCAGTTGAAACCATGGCAACCAAGGGGATCTATTGTGACACAGCTCCCCTGATCACAGATGACATTTGATATTGACTATTGGTCTGCCTGGGGATTAAGATCTATTATGAACTGCAAAGAGTCTAGGAGAATTAAATTAAAGTAGTCAATGATACATTTTTACAATACTGTCATGAGATGTTCTTGCCACTGTTTGTACAAATGTAATTTAAATGAAACTGTTGTGATGAAGTGTCTGTCAACAATTGTTTCACAAAAATGTGTTTCTGTTGCTTGGATTATTCCTCAGTATGATGTAAATTATTTAATAGTACGCATTTGTGTATTGTTAAAAATAATATAATTAATAATAATTTAAAAAAAAAAACTTAACATGGTGGTGCCACTGCAACCTTCTCATTCCCAAGCAGATTACAAATTGAAGTCAAACTTGTATGCCATTTTTGAAGCATTTCAAGCAAGCCAACTACAAGTGAGTGTCCCATTTCAATAGCATGTTTAACTGCATATAGCCTAATCTAATGTCAATCCAACATCAATCTTTCCAGAAATTACATACAGTAAGGCATTGACTCCTGTTGATTTATTCACATCACACCATCATTATATTTGCCACCAAAGAAATGTTTACCTATGCCTCTCACTTTCTAATCACATGTTTCTGGCCCTTCATTGTATACTGCCATCTGGACATAAATTTCCCTGTGTGCTGTGGAGAAAGGATGATTTATATCTTTGGGACAACCTCCTCAACACATCGCTACAAGATTGAGAGTCATAAACCTGACCGATCAACACAGCTGCAGATGTGAGTGGAGCAATAGTAACACACACACACACACACACACACATAAAAAAGACGCTGCTTTGACCTCATATCTGTCTGATTGCATGGGATTGATTAGCTGATCATGCCTTACACTTGACAGTCTTCGTGGAGATTTACTGTTTCACTTCAGACTAACAGTCAACGACTAGATATATCAAAAAGCCTTTTACTCTTGTGCCTTTGCAACATTTTGATGAGCCAAGTAGATTTTATTAGAGAAGGTATTTGGTAGGATGCCCAAGGCCAATGACTTTGAGTTTGTGGTTAATTTCTCAAAGTATATATAAATAAACCCTTGTTAAGTCATGATAATATGAATGTGTGTGACTCATCTGTGTTCACACCAGAGACCTTCCCCCATAAGAATAAAAGGGTGACGTCGTCAGGCCTGACGCACTGCCTAGGTAACTTGTGAAGATTCATGTGCACAGTGGGCGGTTGGCGCTTGATTTGCACATAGGTTAGTTTTTACCTTGACAGTGTTTCTCATCTTTCCTTCACTTAAATATGCTCATTGAAAAACTCCACCCTCTGTGCCTCCCCCACAACAATGAATCAGACCATTAGAGAATGAACCGCATTAGTCAAAGATGTCAACTGCTGTCAATTTCTTAAGTCAGATAACAATGCACAAATAGAAAGTTAGGTGGAATTTGGGAGAAAAAAATAATTGTTCATAGGGGATGGGGAAGAGTGTGCTTTAAATTGTGCTTTTTAAAAAGGATGATGGCCAATTTTACACTGTAGACTACCAATAATGTTAATAGTTTGAATTTTCTCTATACATTGACATTTGTGGTTAGGACACTGATTCGAAACATTGAGATCTGCCGGTATTGGTTTATTTGAGTTTCTAAATTTGTGTTTTTGTTTTTCTCTCCCACAAAAAGCATGCAAGTTAGAAAACAGTTAATTAAGCTGGCTCTGTTGTGCAGAAGGTGGATGACTGCAATTCTCACAGGAACTTCTATTTCTGGGGAACAAGACATCAGATGGTATGTCTTACTATCAGAACACTCCAAGCAAAATAAATACAGTTCCAAATTGAGATGATCATTTATTATAGAACTTAAATGTGCACAGTGTAACTTTTTGGAAATGTAGTAGACATAGACAGTTAAAACCTTATTTTGGGGCAACCTGAATGAGGATAAATAGGCTTTATGCCATAATGTGAGAAAACAAAAACCCTTTTCCATGGAAAATACAAATGGAGGCTCTCCTCTAGGCCAAAAAACAGTTCATTTTTGACCAAGCAAGCCTGCTCAAAGTGTAGTTGCAGTTTTATTATTTATTTAGTGCAAGAAAGACATCTAAATGACAAAATAATTGTATTTAGGTATTATTACCGTTAGTCTAAAAATTACATAGTGCACCTTTGATACTAGCAAATGTTTGGTTATGATGCTGTCCTGTGAACTAGTGGCTTTGCAGATTGCAAAGACTGGTAAATCCTATTAGCAGTGTTCTTCCCAGTTAAAGTGTCCTTCCTACCCTTCTTATGCCCTTTTACCTATTTCTATCAAAACAAAGCGTGCATAGTATATTATTATTAAAACTTTGTATTTCATTTTTTGTTGCGACTCTAATGTCTCGTCGTGGCCATAACAGCGAATTTTGCAAATAAAAGAAAACAATGCAACTTAGTCATTGAAAGATACATTCATGCAGGATATTTTCCAAAGACAACTTTTTCTTTTTTTTTTTCCCAGAGAAATCGATTTTCTATCCCCATTTTCCAAAAATCAATGGCAATTAACAATTTTAACTTAAATGTCTTTATGTCTTCACAAAGTATTGAATTTGAATTTTTTTTTAAATAGATCTACATGTGTGTCCATCTGATATAATGTCAGAGTTAGCTTGTACTTTGGAACCACAGTAGTGTGTTGACAGAGAAAGGGCTTACAGCAGAGAAGTGTGTGATTGGCCTGTGTCGCAGAAGAAAAGAGGATTAGTTGGTCTTCTTATGTCCATGCAAGAGGCTGTCTTTGTTACTGGGTGCGTGTGCTGGAGTGTGTAGATGCTACAGATCGAGCAGAGCAGCAGTGAAGGGACTCGCTGTGACTTGAAAGGTATTTTTAGTTCAGTGTGTCTTGTTGGTCAGGAGCAAATTGCCGTTGATGGTGGAATGGGGCGCGTGCCAGGTAGCTAATCAGGATGAGGGCGGCTCAATCCGAATGTAGCAAAAATTAAGCGTCTCTCAAAGTACACTGGGGACTTGAGTCACCTCCGCACTCACTGGCTTCAAGGATACCAGCAGTCTCCTCTCAGATACAAGCTTCACAAAAAGGTATGTTTTGTTTGCTTCGGTTTGTGAATATGTGCATGCTTCAGCTAAGCAATACATAATATAAATGTTTTACTGTTCTATCTTGCTACATCTTTGTGTTAAAAAACCCCAAAACAAAACAAAAAAACTTCTGATGGTCTTATCTTTTAAACTTAGTGGCAGTGGTACATTTTTCTTTTCTTTTTTATTCAAATGACACATTTTTCTACCTTCTGTTTTGTCTTTGTAAGTAACTGTCTTACACAGCTTCTGACAATTCAAATTTAATGAACAGTACACGGTGTGTTCTCAGGTTACCTGCCTCAGGTTACATTGTCTAAGATGCAAACACATATGTCCTGGCCTATTTCACATCAGTGGCTTGATGTCTATTCTTATTACACTTGAAAAGATAATCATTTTTAATTGTACTATTGAAACTTTGTGTTCAAGCATCTGAAACCTGTTGATTCTATACTTGCTCACTCGTGTCAGCCTTCTGTCTGACTTAAAGAACTGCAGGTATGTGGTAGGAAAATCATAGTGACTTTTTTCCAATTACAGCAGGGAATTTGACAAACAGTCAATTTCACTGCTGTAAAATTTCGACAAACATTTGACTTGGAGAACTTAACACCTGTGTATGACTGTGACTGACAGCACATTGACAACGTGGCCATGCTTCAGAAATCTGTGGGAGAAGTGATTGGACAAGCAGACAAGCATCATTAAAGAAAGTCCACCCACACAACTACAGGCAAGATATGAAGGGGAAGCTACGAGAGAAAATGCACATCGATAAATCACAAAAAACTCTGGAAAAATGACACAGGTTAAAAACTTCAATTGGTGATAATGTGCACTGTGTCTGGAAGTGTGCAAAGCAAAATAGTACTTACAGCTGTCATTTATATCTACACAATTAATAATAATAATAATAATAATAATAATAATAATAATAATAATAATAATAATAATAATAATAATAATAAGAATAAGAATAAGAATAAGAATAAGAAGAAGAAGAAGAAGAAGAAGAAGAAGAAGAAGAAGAAGAAAAATAAGAATACATTTAAATAAAAACATTTATTTAAGAATTTTAGTATTAGATTGCTGTGTCAATTTGTAGAAACAAAACAAACAAGCAAACAAATAATAAAGAAAAACATAAATAATGAAGAAAAACTAAAAAGCTGAATATAAGAGTCTGACACAGAATGAAAGGACAGCTAGCCAAACTAAAAAGTTAAGAGAAGGCACCTTAATGGGGAAGTTACAGTGCTGCAACACACAGTTCATGAAAAGCAATAGAAACAAGATGCTAATATACAGTTACAACAGACTAAAACTCTTATGTACAATAAGTTTTTCTTTGGCTGAACACAGAGCAGTATTAATTGTCATCAGTATCATGTTAAAATATATGATTATGTGATTATGTACAATATGTACAATGTGGTTAAACATGTGTTTTAATATTTGTTAGTCCCATTGATTGATAGATTTTTATTTTTTTTACCACGGTAAAATATATAAGCTCTATGTTTTTTGTGTTGAAGTAAGATGTTGATTGGTTTGGAGGACACATGTGCCCCTAAGCCCCACAAACACTGAGAATGAGCTGCACTGCTCTCTGCTGCACAACTGCTTGATTTACAGCAGAACAGACGTATGTTTAATAGCTCTCTGTATGCTGTATGTGGCGGCTGCTCGTGCATACTATCTGTACTGGCTGTAGATTTGTTTCACACTCCTTCAGCTGCATGTGGGTGTATATTATGTAATTTTGTTACATCGCTTGGTTTGAATTAGCTTTTGGTACATTGAGTGTTTTCATTTAGAAATATTTCAGCATTCCATTGTACTAAAATAATTTATTGTTTTCTTAATTTTTGTAAAAATTTGTTTGTTCCTATAGCAAGACTGACTGATGATGTTAACACTGTACAGCCAAAAATATTTCTTATGCCTAGTGAATGTAGTGCTCCTAAACGTAAACCAGATCTGATTATAGGGTTATATTCATATTTATGTGTCATTGTACTAACAGGTAAAGCCCTTGTCATATTTAGCGAGATATTGCTGTTTAATGATGACAGTTAGACCAAAATGAGCCGATTATCCATGTTACACCTGTTTAAACTACCACACCAGGGGATTTAAGTGGAGTCAATCTGCTTTAAAACCACTATTTCCATTGCTGATGTCTTTTGACGGCGCATGCGCGTTACACGGAAGAGCGGAGGAAGGGTGAGAATGAGCGTCAAGTTCACTAAATTGTTGTAATGAAAAGTCTGAACTGACAAGCTTCAACGCAATAAAAGCATACTTTTGTAGTGACGCGACGTAAAAGAAATTTTATCACAGAACTTCACAACAGAAGGCATTATTTAGAGCTGCGACTGCCCAAATCTCTAATATCACATAGTAGTAGTAGTAGTAGTAGTAGTAGTAGTAGTAGCAGTAGTAGTAGTAGTAGTAGTAGTAGTAGTAGTAGTAATAGTAGTAGTAGTAGTAGTAGTAGTAGTAGTAGTAGTAGTAGTAGTAGTAATAGTAGGCCTATTAGCTTTAAATAAAAAATAGCCAAGTAAAGACTATGCTAATGTAGACTGTGTGCGTTCTATTTTGTAAGCCGGAAGTTGCTTGAGTGCACGTTTGCAGTAACAATATGAAGACCCTGTTCAGTGTGAACTGTTGTAACTGTGGTACAGCTGCAGAGATGCGCGACAGAGAAAAACAACGAGAAACGGAGATATGAAAACGCGACAGCATAAAAACGGAATGAGCAACAAATCTTCGTCTTATACGATGGTCCGAAACACCGAAGAACGCCGTGTCCGTTCCGCGCTTTGGACGTAAAACACATTGATTGGTGTACGGAAGACGGGAGGGGTCCATCATGGGGAATGAAGCGAGTCTGGAAGGAGTAGAAGGGTTCCCCGAAGGGCTGGCTCCGGATGGGAAAGGTGGATTTGTGCGTCTTCCCGGTGGAGCCCCGGTGGACCTGCGCGAACTGAGCGAGGAGCAAAGAAAGCAGCTGGAAGCCGCCATGGCGAGGGCGCAGGGCAGGCAGCCTGGAGGAGCACGAAGGCACGGCTCTCACCACCCGCTATACACATACTACTACACACTATCAATCAACATATAGGCTATGCATTCTTTAAAAATGATCTATGACAAGGAATACATCCACATTGGCTGTAGGTTCTTCAGGACGTCTTACGTTTATAATACTGGATACAGGTTTACAATACAATGTCTTTAGGACTATCGTTGTGGTATTTTAATCTATAACCGGATTTCTCCTCTTAATTAGCCGAGTCTGTGGATGATTGTTAAGGTAGACACACTTCCACTTGACTATGCGATTGTTCGAAATGCTTGCTGGGTAAGACTATTTGTCGTGCACCTCGTTTTCCCCTCTTATTTGTCTGAAGAATCTTTTAGTGCGGTCATTGTAGTTTCACGCCAGAGCAGAGCTTACACATAGTAAACAATGTTATAATAATATGCGACTTACGTTCCTCCAGATGTGATAAAACGGGATATGTCCCTCTTAATTAGCTGTATTGGTAAATATGCCTGTCTGAGCAAGGAACTTGGGGGAAGGGTGCATGTGCATCAATATTAATATGACTATTAATAGAACAACTTTTGATGATGTGATATTTAGTGACATTTTTACAGTTAGCTTTGTATTTCCAATTACAAACTTATGCTCAAGTCCACAATAAGGATGAAAGTTTTCTGTTGTCGTTCTGTGAAGTGTGGTTGCTCTCCATGGTGCTGAATTTCCTTGTGCCTCAGCGAAGCTCCAACTTGCACTGTGGAGCTTTGGCCTACTGTGCCAAATGCATCATTACAGCTTTGCATCATCAGACTGGTTCTCTATTTATTAGGTTATCCAATATTTAATCAATCTTAAGGTTGTGTGCCCACACATGGACTGCTGGGATTTTAAAACCATTTATCATTACTTATTTATTTACATGATCAACAAAGGCCCCATTTAGCTAGCTATATAATTCTCACAGTTTTTTTGCTCTCTTTCACAGACCTTCACAAGGTGATGTCCAACAACGTTCCCAGCAGGTCGGGGCCTCCAGGGCCCTGCAGGTCTCAGTAAGAGTCGCACTGTAGATGCTTTCAACCAGGGTCCAGTTGGGAAGCCTTCCCCGGGGCGCAGCCCATCATCCTTAAGCCTTTTTGAGTCAAGATTTCGGCAAGAGCCAAAGAGCTCTGACAGCAAGTCCTCAGGCATGTTTGGATCCAGTTTCCTAAGTGGGGCCAACCCCCTGAGCGCCATGACTTCCTCAGTTTCCTCTTCTTTATCCTCAATGGGTGATGCTGTTGCCATACCTAAATTTGGAATATTTGGAGATGAAGAAGAGAGTGATGCACCAGTCAAGGGCCCCCAACAGCAGGGGCCTAAGGGTCCTCAACAAGGAGGACCACAAAAACCAGGCCAAGGACCTCCAGGACAAGGTCCAAAACAAGGTCAGGGACCACCAGGACAAGGTCCAAAACAAGGTCAAGGACCACCAGGACAAGGTCCAAAACAAGGTCAGGGACCCCAGGACAAGGTCCAAAACAAGGTCAGGGACCACCAGGACAAGGTCCAAAACAAGGTCAGGGACCTCCAGGACAAGGTCCAAAACCTGGTCAGGGACCCCCAGGACAGCAGGGCCCCAAACAACAATCAGGACCCCCAGGCCCAGGGGCTAAAGCAGGTGGTCCCCCTCAGCAAAAGGGTGCTGTTCCTCCACCTCAGGGACCTGGTCCAAAGCAGCAGGGTCATCTGGAGCTGGAAGTCATCCTGGTCCAGCTAAGACTGCCGGACCAGCTACTCAGCAAGGACCAGGGAAACCTGTGCCCTGTCCATTGTGTAAGACCACCCAAATGAACATAGGGTCTAAAGAACCTCCAAATTATAACAACTGCACTGAGTGCAAGAGCCAGGTGTGCAGCCTGTGTGGCTTCAGTCCTCCAGACTCAGCGGTACGTATTTGTGTTATCATCTTCTTCTCTTTAATCAGTATTTCAGTGATAATTAGTGACATTTACAAATATAATTTTGGTTATGACATAAAGGCACCATTAAAATGAATATAAAAAAGGCTTAGTGACTGACGGCAAATATGTCTGCAGAAACACAAATACACATAGGCACATGATTGGACAAACTGAGCGACCATATGGACTGAGAGAATGTTGATCAAGGTGACTCATGACAGAGCCACAGACCATGTGCCCAGGGACATGGTAGACTCTTGGACCATGATTTCACCACATACACTTACTCACATTCTAGCTTGACCAGACAACTTCCAAATAATTTAAAAACATCTCAGAATTTGAAATAAACATTAATTCCAGCAATTATTTTATTAATGATAATTAGGTTCAATGTTGGCATTTGGCAGGATTTCTTTGTAAACTGGATGATGGTGAGGTGTGATATAATTGTCTAATTAAAAACAAATGTGATTTTGATCACATTACAACATACGAAATAGCCTTAGAGCCCTAATGCATGTGCTTCTCGTTTTCAGGGAAAGGAATGGCTTTGTCTAAATTGCCAAATGCAGCGTGCAATGGGAGGCATGGACCCTCCAAATCCCAAACAAGGTTCTGCCCCACCATCGCCACAGAAACAGTCTCCTGGGAAACCTGGCAACCTCCTCATAAAGCAACAGAGCCATCAGAGTGACCAGGGCTTGACTCCACCTACCACCCCGAGGCAAAAATCCCCCGGGGCCACCTCATCAGGACCACCTTCTCCGGGCCTTTCCACATCAGGATCCCCCAAGATTGACCCCAAAACTGGAAAACCCATCATGCAGAAATCCAGTCCACAGCAGTCTCCATCAAAAGCCAAACAGGAGTCGAGTTTCTTTGGTGGATTTGGTCTTGGTGGTCTGACAGATTCAGTTAAATCTTCTTCAACTTCTTCGCAGTCAGATTCTGTTACTGGCAAACTGTTTGGTGGATTTGGTGGACTAATGGAAACTTCAAAACCCCAAGCGCAAACTACATCTAAACAGGAGGAGTCTGTAGCAGGGAAGTTGTTTAGTGGATTTGGTGGTTTGTCCGATTCATCCTCAAAACCTCCAGCAGCTGCTTCTCAGATGTTTAGTTTTGGATCTTCCTTATTGAACTCAGCCACTAATCTTGTTTCCGGTGATGACAGCAAACCGGCAGAACTGTCTGGATCTCCTCCACAGTCTCCTGCTGACTCTGGGCCTGGCTCACCTCCTGACTCCCCTTTCTCTGGCCCAGGATCTCCTCCGGACACTGACTCTGCTCCGGATACTCCCCCTGCTAAATTCACTAAACCCTTTTCAGCTGCACCCAAACAAAGCTGTCCTCTTTGCAACGTAGAACTTAATGTGGGCTCATCCGACACGCCCAACTACAACCTCTGCACAGAGTGTAAGAAGACTGTGTGTAACCTGTGCGGATTCAACCCCACGCCACACTTAGGGGAGGTAAGATTTACAGAGATTTTCTATCCAACAACATTCTGCTACAACAGACATGTATGCATCTCCTCATGTATAAATAGAACATAGACTTCCACTGTATCTGTCGTTGAAATAGGTCACTGGAAAGATCGCACTGAGAGTTGTCTGCTCAGTGTTTTCTCCATCTTTGCAATAATCAAAAGTGTGAATGAGGCAGGCATTTGAGCACATTATTTAGCTTTGGGATTTGTGCGTTTTTGTTTTTAATCATAACATTGAAACACTTGTTTGCAGGCGTTTTCTGGTGGTAGTCTCACTTTAAAGTTTTCACAGTGCATGCTTATTATTATTCTTGTCGTATTTCTAATCACTTTTCTATGCTTTTTTCGAATATACATTAAATATACGTTTTTTTAAGGTTTACTTACACAAGTTTAAAAATCTATTTTGTTTTCAATCTAACCTAAATTTGAAATTGGATTTTACACCTGTTACAATCCTTATTTGGGTAAAGTTTAGTGTTATTATTATATGCATTGCGTTTCACACAATTTAGCTTTTTGGTTTAGTCCATTTTTATCTATTAATTATTTTTTTTATTTTTTACCACAATTATAATTAGACAACCTGCTTTTTCAAATAACTAATCTTACTGGTTCAACTGATTTGTGTTGTTTCATCTGAATTCCCACTTTGGAGTCATAACAGATGGTGCTATGTGTATGTGGCATTAGTACAGTGTGAGGAAAGGGGCCAAAAAGTGCTTGTGCATGAGTGGTTTCTCAGCAAGCATGATAATGATGCACACATATTGCACACCAACCGAAGATCCCAGACATTGTAGGTTACTATACCATCCCATTGAAAACCACGAGACCTGAACGATGGAATCCCCCGAGGACATAGGTTAGAGATAGTGGTCTTGGCTGGCCCTCACGTGTTTGTCAATCTACATCCTGAGTTCACGTGTTCAGGTCTCTCATCAGTAATCCTTGTGGTATTTTTGTCTCTGCTGTAGATCTTTCCTTACAGTAGAAGTGGAGCTAAGCTGAGACCAAAACTAATAAAAACATTAAAGTGCTTGATCATGTGGAGAAATAGCTATGATCATTTATTTATAGCTGAGTAACAATTATCTAAAGTTATAACTTTTAAAGTGAACCCTGGATATAATCACTTGTTTAGCCTAAAACTCTTATAATATCATCACTTATATAAATACAGGGCAAATAACTTGGAAGTATTTGTAGTTTTATTAAAATAGTGTTTTAAATAAATGACATGGAGGCTGCCATTTTGCTGCGGTTATGACATAAAATAGTGTTGTCAAGGTAACAGGCAGTAGCAGGTAACTAAGCAACATGAATTCCTGGGTTAAACCTTGTCAGTTTGAGCCGGAGCAAAGCTAAATACAGAACGATTATGTGGAATCTAGTAAAACTGAAGATAATCAAGAGGAAGAGGCAAGAACTGGACACTGTCAGTGGTGTTTTTGTGGCAACTGTTCACAGATGAAATTGTGGGAGTAACCATAGAAACACTATTTTATGTCATCAACCAAAATGGCGGCTCCCAGTGGCTTGAAAACAACATAAACAATGACAATTTTATAAACAATAGTAAGCAGTTATATTTGTTTGTAATTTATTTTAATAAGCATGACTAGTACTCGTGTTTTAGCCAGATTTGTCTTTATATCCAGGGTTCCCTTTAAGCTCACAGTCCAAATGTGGAGATCTTGATTTCATGACTCACAGTGTAACTTTTGGCACAAAATTTAATTTTGTCGTTTGATCTTTTTAATAGACTGAAATATATAATAAAAAACAAAGCTGACTATTACTTTGCATTGAAGATGGTCTCCTCCTAGTCTCTCCATAGAAAATATGTTTTATATTTGTTCACATAGTGTATGGTTCACATACCATAGTTCATATTATGGCATAAACACACAATTATCTCTGTTAATGTTGTTCCAAAGTGGGGCTTTAATTTTCTACTGAAGTGTGTAGTTGACTTTTCACAAAGTTACACAGTGTTAATATACTTCATATTTTTTGATAGTAGCCTACTGTTTTGTGACACTTTCACATATTCTTCTGAACTAGGGATAGGTGACATGGCAAACAATGATTTCATGATTTTTTTTGAAGCCTTTCTTTATGCCTTTGAGATCTGCTTCTTCACATTGGTTTATGCATTTAGTTAACATACACTATGATTTTTTTGAGATATAGCTGTCACTCTCTCAGACCACGACAAAGTGGGTGGGTAAAATAGTCTGTATTTGAACAGACAGCTGCATGAAATGAAAAATTCACCAAAAAACGAGTAAGCAAAAATAAATACTGGGATGAGCTCACGATTATGTATTTTCCACTATTTGGATAAAAAAAAAATCAAGTCAGTTTATGGCATCTTACCTCTTTTGTATAGGATAATGTTTTTGTCACTGATAAATAAACAAATAAACTGAACTAGCCTAAATCATTAAATGCCATAATTACAGTAATAATTGGAATATTTGATCTTTTTAAGTGGAAAGACAGAATGGAATTATAGTAATACAAACTAACTAACAAAAAAAACAAGCTAAACAAATCCAAATTCTTCGTCCACCGTTTTATGCTACATGGAGCTTACTCTTCATCAATTTACCTGACTTGATGAGTTAGATTCCTTAGCCCTTTATTGTGTTTAGTGAATAATCAGAAACTGAGCTGCAATCATGGATTAGACCAAGCATGATAGAAAATGTAACTAGACAGATGGCCATTTGTAACACTGAAGCGCTAATTGAATTTATGTTGTTTGAGTCTTAACATATTAACAAGTAAACGTGATTTTGTGCATTTAATCAAGATGAGGAGAGTGTTTAAAATATGCATAGTTGCTAAAATTGCTTCAGAATATACAATTACTCACAGAACACCTTGGTTGAGTCATCTGCCTCTTCCATACTGCGCCTCTGTGGCTGTCATAATGTCGACTGTCAGCGAGGGTTCACTTGCTGACGCATGCGAATGGGTCACAGTGTGGGGGGTTGTGGTGGACTACGAAGCTATGAAGATGCAGTGGAGTTCAAGATTTGCCTACATCATGTGTTCATGTGTAGGTTGTGACAATTTGGGATTAGGTACTGTATATTGCTGGAAATGTCGCAATATCAATTTTGTGTAGCATTGTATAAAAATAATCTATGGCCAAAATAATCCTTAATTTACAAGAATTCTCAGTAGTGTACATCTAAGAGCCTAAACTGCTAAACACCTTGATAATGAATAATTCTTAAATTAACATTGTGTTATTTTATGTTGTTCTGATACTGTCTGACTATGCAACTGGTGTTAGCAGCGTTAACTAGCTTTAATGCTGTTTGGTCTAACTAAAATGTGAAAACGTATTACAACTCCAGACATACTAAAACTGGGGTAGAATTTACGCATTTAAAGTTGTACATTTTTTAAACCAAAAATACTACAACAAAAGCAGCACTTTGTGACAACATCAGATTGCTGTGAGACTGAATCTTAAAATACATTATTTCAGTTTTCATCAAGAGCCAAAAGCAATTCTATTTTACAATAATTACTTGTTTATTATACTTGTATTCCTGTTTTCAAGTGAGAGTAATCTGGACTTCCTAAAAGGATTAAAAGGCCGGGAGTTCATCTGTGTTGGAGCTTGATCTTGCACTAAGACTAAGGTGTCTCTAGTTAATCCCTCTTCATAAGTGTTGGAAATAGACATCTGAGCAGGAAATACACTTATAATAACTGTTTGCTTTATAGGTCAGACATTGAGAGGACGTAGTGATATTTATAATACTCAAGCTGCTTCCATATTTCTTCCTATTGATCATCTGTTTAAAATGAAGGATATGTGTACCACCGCAGCACTATTATTGTAGCTGCTGCTGCTGCTTGTCATGTCGCCCTTATCAATAATGAGCGTAAAATGGGAGACGCACCACTTTGCTAACAAGCATGAGTCAAAGGACCCAGACTGAATCCTACAGATGAAGGAAACTGCTGGTTCAGACGACATTTATTAAAAGATCAGTCACAATTATGGATTTTGAACAGTATTTTAAAAGTTTTTTCAGAATTGAATTCTATATTGTGGTGATAGTGTGATTTTCTTTTTCTGTTTTATCCTGCTCCTTGGATGATTCCATTTTTTTTTTTTCAATAGAAGAAAATGTTTTGACAAAGACCGTTTGTTTCATTTAGCACTTCCTAGTTTTCACTGCCAGAAAATTATATTACGTTTATTGGATAATAAAAGTAATACTATTGACAATGTCATTTAGTTAACAAGACTAACAAAAGACTCAATACTAATTCTAAGTACACATTTAGTGGATCACAACTTGTTTTTTGTCTTGAATTTTATAATTCTATTTATATAATTTGATTAATTATTAACTTAAATTAACTTTTGCGGTTCTTTAATTTATATTTATGTCCGAAATTACATTAGAAGTCTGAAACGTGCTGCAAAGAAGAGTTAATGCATTAACAGTTTTATTATGAAATCCTTGCATGCTCCCCTTGCATGGTTGGATGGTATTACTGAATTTATAGATTTTTGGTGATTTTTATCAGATTGAAGTGCCTACCAATATAACAGAGCTTCTTTCAGTCCCTTCACAAATTAACACTAGCATAATTTGGATATTATATTGTCCTTCATGTCTCATTGTTATTTATCATTGTACTATCTCTCTACCCACTCTGTCTGGGTATATATTAGGCTGCACAATATATGAAAATTCGATATCGGATATTGACACGTGCGATATCCATATCGCAAGATTGCGATATTTCCTACATTTTGATTTATTCATCCTTTTTAGTGCGGAGTGTTTGACTGGCCCTTAATCTGCTGCTGCCGTTAGCTAGCTAGAGCGAGGCGCAGTGAATGATAGCAATATATGTAACAGATAAAAGATAGCGCAGACGAAACAGCAAATTCCTTTCTAAACACTGATCCGACATTCTGACTATTTTTAAAGACAAGGTTTCTATCATGTCGACGGCTAAAACAGAACCACATTGAGGGAAATAAACTCAGCCGCTTCCAACAACTCACAAGGAGGACAGGTAAGTTTTTTACTCTTCAAACTCTTCAAACTGATCTAGAATCCGGAAGACAAAGGAAAATTCACAGCTGTGCGTTTTGATTCAGCGTGTTATGTCTTTAGTTAACGTTAGCTGTGAGTTAGCATATTATCGCTGCTAACAAGGATCTATTGCTAACAACACAGCACAACAAATCATAAACCACGGACAAATGGATTAAACGCCACTGTATTCAACTTTTCTCTGCCTCAGCATCATCTTCAAAGTAATCCTGCGTGTGTACCTTGTTATTATGTGCGTGAAGCAGGCGTGTGTGTAATCCTGTGTTTTAGCGCTGCGTTCTCGTTTTTCTTCTTAAAGAACGATCTTGTGACTCGTGATGGTTTAAACCGCTCAAAAACTATAGTTGTGATAAAACTGTGACCTGTCAGGCACATTTAATATGACGCACAAGCTCATCTTCACTTCACAGACAAACGTGAAACGTGTATAAACTCCAGAGGTAGCAACTGTGGTTGCCAGATTTTCAGAGTAACCAGCAACTAAGCCTGGGAAAAAAGCATCCTAAAACATGACAGCGCTTCAATAAAAATAAGTTAATAACATAATTAAGCAATTACAAAGCCACAGAACGTGTGCTGTTTATATGCACATTGTTTTAATAGTGTAATAACGATTTAAAATAAATGCACAGAGAATTCTTAAGTGAAAAATAAATATCGCAAAAATATCGAATATCGCAATCTCAGAGCCCATATCGCATATCGCAGAAATTTTCAATATCGTGCAGCCCTAGTATATATATATATATATATATATATATATATATATATATATATATATATATATATATATATATATATATATATATATAATATATATATATATATATATATATATTGTTTTGGTTGAGTAGGGCAACTAGCTCATAATGGGGTCTTCTGAAGTGCCAGCAAACCAAAGAAATATAAAAATAGCTATAGTCACAAAAGAGCCATAAAGGGGACAAGCAAAGCAGCTGTAGGGCAGCTCTCTGGCACTTTCACTGTAGACACCCTCAGCGTCATAGCAACAATGTATTATACAGCCAGCTTACACTGCTGACCTTATAAAGATAATGTTTATAGATGGATAACTAATGAAGTTTGTGGTATACAAGACAAGGTCTAAGCCAGGTCTACAACATAACCATTCCAGGTCTTACTTAAGGCGGAAAGTTGTGCTGTGGCTAAATAAACACAAAATGATGAAGCAAATGTTAAGACCACTCAACTATAACCTGTCTTTATTCATTTGAAAATCCATCTGGTGCGACCTCAGTCATATGGCTTGACACAGCTGCCATCTGACAAACCAATCACAGCGCAGCATTTTGGTCTTAGTAAAAGCCAAAGTGTGCAGCACCAAAAACAAAAGTGACACTTGACAGACGCACTTTGGCTCATTTAAGCAGAATTACAGACCATTTTGACTTTTGAAGAATGGGACACTTTTTGCCTTTGTCGTTTGGGAAAGATGTTTGTGCTTTTCTTTCAACTGAATTAAACAAAAACATGATTTCTCAGCTTATTTGGCTAATGAGCTTCAAGTGTTCCCTATGATGTTCTTGCTTTTCCCAATGGTTTTTAACATGAGTCTAGATATTTTGTAGAACTTAATTCAGAGTGCTAGGTTACATCTAAGATCTAAAACTTGTTCCAAATCAATATTCATATAGTTTCTTGCCACAGGAGGCAGATTCTTATTTTTTATGTGTCCTCTTTGGGCTCATCCTCAGCTTGTATTAAAAGAAAATGCATGCTATGAGAAAGGCCATCTGTTACAAAACTCATCCAAAATCAATATACAATATACAGTTGGTGAAAGATTTTTTGCTGTGTTGAATCATAGAAGCAAAAGCTGAAACTATAAAGAAATTATAGCAATATATACAGTTTTTAGTTTCAGTCACATAAATCAAGGTTTGATAATGTTTTTGCTCGCACACAGAGACAACAGTAATTTATTGTTTTCACACTGCTCCCCCTTAAGCCTTGCTCCAGCATCATTTTCAATTTCTCCCATCCTTATTTACTCATGCTTACATGTGCAGCAGCCAGCCCTCTGTTTAAGCCACCGAATCCATTGGCTCTGAGTGGAGAGAAGGAGGGCGCCAGGAGAACCTCTTGTTTGCCAGTGCTGAGTAGTGGTGGTGAGACGGAGGGGCAGGCGAGGACAGGACCCAACAGCTACACATACTCACACTTCTTGGCATTGGTTTTTTCCCCCAGAGGTCCTGTCTCCTCTTTAGGACAATGACATTCATTTGAAGTAGTGGATATGACTGATGCCTGGCCAACTTCTCTGCTTGTCTCATGCTTAAAGAATTCAAATGAGCACAAATGTATTATTTAATTTAGCAAATGTTCTTTATACCAGCCTGTTGTTGTTGTTGTTGTTGTTGTTGTTGTTGTTGTTGTTTGTTGTTGTTGTTGTTTTGTTGTTGTTGTTGTTGTTGTTGTTGTTGTTGTTGTTGTTGTAGACTTCCTTGTCCAAAAATAAGTAATCATCTTTCTTTGGACGTCTTTTAAAAGTTAATTAGTCTGTAACTTTTGGCACGACTGTCTGCAAATGCATTCTTGAGATTTTGTGAAAATCACAAATATTGCGAGAGTCTATCTGGTTGAGCCAGGTTGTGCTCCTATAGGCTTGCCCCCATTCAGCACACAGTAGCTTGCATTTGTACATTGATTTTGGAAATGCTTTACCCCAGACGCTCTTCCTGAATCCTGACACACTTCTCTTTGCGTTATGTTTGTAGTCTGTCTACTGCACAATAACACCTGTCTAGATAAAGCTCCACATGAGTTTTCTGTTGATTTTCGGTGGTGTGGGGTACAGGCAAATAAATAGCTAAGATGATTCAGGTTAACAAATAATGGAATGTACTATACATGTTTTGGCCTCTTTTTTCAGTCTCTTGTTCTTATTCAATTTGATGTGTAGCAGAGACAATAAACAGTTATCACCTAGCTCTAATACACATCAATGTTCTTAAGATAAATAAAATATAAGTATCAGGATTAATGTTTAAACTGCAAAATGCATCAAAACGAGCAAAAAGTGTAAGTGTTCAACTAACTTTACACTTTTTTTTTGTCTGATGTATAAACCTCAATTAAAAATGGGGTAGCTGATTTTTACACAGCAAACCCGATGTAGGTTTCAAATCTGACAGCTTTCTTCAGCACATGGTTAATATTGACAGGCATTAATTTTTGGTTGCAAATACGACTTATAAACTACTTGCAAATAGCAAAGTAAAACTGGAAAGGACCACCCAAGCACAGCCAAATAGAATGCTGCATTCGACTCCTGATTAAAATTAAAATGTTTTATTATTCAGTTCAGACAGTACACACAGTGATTTCATTTTTTCACAAAGTGCTGCATTTATATTATGCTTTTAAGTGGAAAACACGTTTACCAATTTACAACTAAATAAGTTAGTTACCCCAATTTTAATATGTTTAGTTACATATTTTGCCTTAGAAAAAAAAAAGTATCTCTTTTGTTTTTTGTCAATATCGTCCACCCCTCTTGTGTATAGATTTCTTTTATGCCTAACTGCAAGTTTGAAGTTCAAAGCAGTCATTGGATGATAAAAAACAAAGAAACTAACCAACATTCCTGATAGAAATAAGTAATTTAAGCATCAATTGCCCCAGAGCATACCCTAGCCTCTTTCTTGGCAAGGAAAAGCTAAAAAAAAATCTAGCATGAAAAAAAAAACGATACTTTCTGTCTGTAAAATAAAGGTCCACTCAAAACAAGGGGATAATGAGCTATAGAGATGCTCCAATAACTCTTGTACAAATTAACGACTATGAATACAGGGGAAATGCACTGAAACTATAAACCAAATGCACCAAAGGTAAAAATAAACCATTATGAGAACTACACACGCGGATATTGTTAGCACTGAAGTGGATTGGGCTTGACCCTGTGAGGAGAGGCCTACGGTGACCTAGCAAAACATAGGCTTTGTCACTGAAGATGTGGGAGCCAGTCTTGTGCCCTTTGCTGCTCTGAGCATGACAACCTGACCACTGTAGTTAGCTTTAGCACTCATGATTCGTGCTCTGAGTCACACCTGAAGGCAAGATTTTACATCAAGCAGAAACACCCATGAAGGACTACACCAACAAATGAATGAGACTCCAAAAGGAAAGCTAAATATAAAACTCTCTAGTAAGATTTGGACCATTCAAAAGTGGAATTGATCAGAGAATATTGCATTTGTCTTGTTCTCTTCTTGCATATCACATAACAGTGTTTGGCTTTACATTTAAGGAATTCGAATCAGCATGCAAGATGATACCTATGCATCTATCTATAACTGGATTCTCTGCATAGCTATTTAATTGTTGTTGAATCTGTTGTTAAAACTTTTTTTCGCTCTCTCTCTTTTTTTACCTCAATATATGGCTATAGCAGGTTGCTTTCTGTGTTATCCTAGCTTTGAAAAAGTGTCAATGATATGCAAGCTTATAATGCCCTGTGGGTAAATTGCAATAACACAGTTTGGCGGCTAAAAATACTTTTCTCACATGATTTTCTTTTATCAGCTTCCTATCCCAGAGTTCCCACTTTTAATTGGGTTAAAAACAGCTCTTGTCTCATGTCATGCCCAGTTAACCAAACTCGGGGCTGTCTGTCTGTGTTTTTGTAACATTAGCTACATGGAGCAAATGAGAATTACATCAGGGCATTTGTATGAGTACCCACACAAAGATGATCTCTTTTTGTTTGTAAAGAAGCTGATGCTGTGATGTTCCACTGAAGCTCTCATGCATCTAAATGATTTTGGCCAGCTCAGCAGCTCTCATTACTGAGAATGGACCATGGACTACAAACTTTAATTTTAGCAAGACGTTTATTGGAACTGCACTGCACAGAGGACACAAGTCATTTATCAGCTCTAGTTCCTGTATTTTGTATCAAAGTTGAAGTAAAGTAAACATGTTTTTATCAGTATCTTAAATATAAGTTGAATCTGTGCATGATTGTGTGAAGCTACAGCTATTCTCCTCTATTTCCATTTTAGAGATATGGATAATGGAAACAAAATATCACCTGCCCATCATCTATAAAGTTTAAGTACCCTGGTGAAGCTGGTGAATACACTGGAAACACTTTGAGTCACCATACTGACTACTATCAAACCTTATACAGCATACCAGGGGTGTTAATTCATTCTACGTACAATAGTACAACAATAATTCACTCCTCTTAAGTGGATGTGTTGTTTACACGCAGCCGTATAATTAATCAGTCATTTATTTTTGCATAGCACTTTACCTCCTGGAGCTGTCTGTGTCTGTGTGCCTGTCCCGATGTATCCTCAGACAGCAGCTTGTATGAAAGTCTCTCACTTTTATCACCCCAGCACCAGAACATTTTGTAACCAAAACTTGACACTTCTGAAGAGACAAGCTTGCAATCAGCAACTATATACAACTGTGTGTTTTATCTGACAAATAGGACAAGTTTCTATTCCCTCACACATGAATTACTCTTGCACATTTTGATATCAATGAATCAGGTCAAACTTTTTTCTTTTGCGATGAAGGTTCAAATTGTTATCTCTATCTTTTGTCAAATGGGGCTGTAGACCATAAAAATAACCATAAATATTAATATTTTAAATAAAGTGTAAAAAAGTAGCATTACAAAGAGAGAAATAAAGAATATCAGGTTCTAACTTTCTCAATATGTGCATGTTTATGCTAGGATTTTTGAACAAATAGAGAATTATAATGCACATTTAAACACTTGTATTGTTAAATAATATGTAAGATAAAATTTAAAAATCTACTTTTAAAAAGTGGGGCAAAGAGTTGTTAAGAAAAAAATCCTGGCTTCCTCTTTTTACTGTACAAGCATTCTAGCTCTATGACTCAGTGTTTAGGCCAGTGAAATTTGTAGATTTAATTGGCCTCGTTGAGATGTGATCAAGTCAGCAAATGTTTGACGGTCTGACTGAGTATCTTTTCAACATTCAGTATCTGTGGTCATCTTTGTCTCTCTGTGCCTATTCCTCTCTGCTTTAACTGATAGAGCCGTCAAGCTGTACAAACTCTTGAGTGTGCCCCATGGGGAATCACGGCTTGGTCCACATCATGTCTCTGGATTAAGTGGATTTTCTGTCAACTTATTGGCTGCAGCTCACTAACATCAGCACTTTGTATAGAAGAAAGGGCTCCTTCTTCTTCTTTCTTTTTTTTTTTGTTGGGTTTTAGAATTGAAGCCTTGATTAAAAAACAGTGTTTATTGTGAAAACTTTAATTGTAAATTGTGTACAAGAATGATGAATATTACATGTTAATGCTGTAGTTCAGAGAACAATTTTCAAATGTTAGTTCTGCCATCTTACAGAAAGGCTTGGATATTTAAGGTGACACCTTGTGAATTAATTTATAGCTAAAAGGAGACGCAAGACTGTTTAGAGTAAAGATACATTTTTTTAATGCTTTTAGTCCTACAAAAACATCCAAATGAAAAACACATGGTTAATATTGCTTTTCTTCTGTCTGTTATGTGGCTAAATTATGTAATATCTTTATTGGAAGAATTTAGTTGTTGATAGTTGGCACTAAAGAGGGGAAAACTGTAAATTGTTTTAAAAACACCCATGACATTTTAAGTACATGATACCTAGGTTTACTGTAATAAAATCTATAACTGAATGTGCTAAAAGATAATTTTCTTTATTCGTATGAAACCTTAAAAACCTTGAATCGAGCGTTTCACCCTAAACATTTTATGCCGCCAAAACAGCAGTACTGCTTTTATTCCTAGGCCTAGCATGACACAGTGTCTCATGCCTTATTTACATACCGCTGCACCACTTTCTCAATCTGACCTGCTTTTCCTTCTCTTTCTCTCTTCTTGTGTCTCTAAACTGAAGAGGAGGAGATGGCTGTTGGCTGCAGGGTTTAACATTGGAGCTGTGATCTGCTCTGAGGCCTGACTTTAGCACAAAGCCTGCCGTTAAGCTGCTGATGGCGCTCATGCATATGCCAGCGTCACTGGGGCGTGTTAGTGCAGGGAGAGGCAGCAGAAATGTAAAATAAGGTGTTTACGTCACACACTGACTACTACCACTCGGAATATGCTAAACATTGTGTCTTTTTAGTGATGTTTTTCTGTAAATGTCATGAAGAATTTTCTAGATACCTTTCATTTTCACACTTTTAACAAAGTGTTTGTTTATTATTATAATTTTTTTTTGTGATATGTTTAATATATTTAAGAGTGTATATTTGGTTTCACCCTGGACATCGTGCTATATAGACTTTACATTACTTTGACCATTTAAAAGCTCACCTTTATTTTAAATTAGTACAATGTTCATTCTATAATCTACTGATAATGGTTATAAGAATGATATAATAAATTATATTAGTAAATGTATTTCCTCTCTTTAGTCGTTCTCAAACCTTTCCTATCAAGTGCCACTTAAGATAATAACTTAAGATGATAATCAAGAAACTGTGGCTTTTTTAGACCTAGCTTAGAGCTTGACTAAGCTAGGTCTAAAAATATATATACAAGAAAATACTAAAAGATTGCGCTAGTCTATTGTATAATAGTTTGATAATGAATGAATTATTGCATATTATTTAACTGTCTTATAATAAAATTTTCTATATGCACTTCTAACCAGGCTCAGTGTGCTTTGAGCATGTCTTGTCTGCACAAGGCTTAACCTCCTGAGTCAGGCCATGGTGAAGCCCTGTCCCATTACCATGCATTATGAATAGGCATATCTGGAGTCCCATAAATTTAAAAGCCTATCTTGAAATAGAAGAAGTTACAGTGTTGTTTCGTCACACTGACGTTTCAATGACGTGAATATGTGTCACTGTTCCAGCATTCTATTTTGAACATATTTTTATTTAGTAAAGTGAAATTACTCAGCAGTGTTATTGATCTTTGTGAAATCAGCATGTCGTACAACACATTGCTATGTTTACAGTGCAACAAAATGTAATGTCTTTTAAGCAATAATAATAATTAATCCATTGTAAGTATATAGCTATGCAATATTTAATGATTAAACAGATAGGGTTCCTTCACCAGCTTGTGGGAAACACTGACCTACATACAGTGTCTTCTTCACTTTGCTGTATGTCTCTAGCAAACAATGTCCACTACCACTAACATTTGTTTCAGTATATTGGCAATTTTTATGCTAGATCTTTGCCATATTAATAAACACAAATGATTACATTTTTGAGGGGATAACTTAATTGCGATATTCAGATATTATGTCACTCCAACATAAACTTCATTCTCGGCCTGATTCTGTGGTGATGTTTTTGTTTTACTTAGAATGTTCTGTAGTATGACATTATATATCTAGAATTAATTTCACTATTCACTAAACACAATACATCTCGAAAGCCTAACTTTATTACTGTGATCATGCTCCTCTCCACAAATGTGGAGGTGATTACAGAAGTTTTTATTTTTCAATTATTTGTAAGTTGTAATATTCTGTCCACCTGTAGTTCATGCTTTTCAATATAAAAACTGATTCAGCTTAAATATTGCGTAACATGTTTATAATGCATTTTGTATGAATGGCTTTATGTGTATTATGGTCAAAAATTAGATTGTAAACTAAATTGTTCTAAATAGTATATACTTGACATTTGTTGGAAGTTTGATCAAAATGAATAAACGTATTATAGTACTTGTAGTGTAGACCTCTCCACACACTCACATATACACATGTTCTGAAATTCATGAGACTGGCTTAGTTCATCTGTTCATTTTACAGTTTTCTCCCAAATGTTAGTGATCTAAGAGTTGTTTGTTTAGTGCAGTTCATTGCTACTAACTTCTGTTTTGTTTTCTTTTCTTGCAGAAAGAATGGCTGTGTCTCACCTGTCAGACCCAGAGAGCTATGTCGGGTCAGCTCGGGGATGCGCCACCTCCAGTCATGGGTTCACCAAAGAAAGAACCTTCTGCTCCCATTTCCCCCACGTCTATTACCCCCCAACCCCTGCTGCCCCTGCTTCTATAGATAGCAAACCTGTAGTGGAACCAGCTGACCAGACCCCTGCTGCTCCAGATGAAAAGGTAGAAGAACCTATCACTCTAATACCTGACAATGCTAGCATTACTTCTTCTCCGCTAGAAATCCCACCTGTGATTCAAGAACAGAGCATAGACAGAGAAGAGGGTGGTCCTAAACCTGAAACAGATGCTTCTAACACTGAGCCGTGCGTGCCTGTCAGTGAAGTAGCAGTAGCTCAGGAAGACAAAAACACACTCATTCAGTATCCCTCAGAGGAAAGTGAGAAGGTAAATGTATCGACCAAAACAGAAATAGACAACACAATGGCACTTTCTGAGACGCAGCCAAAACCCGAGATTAGTCAGAGTGAGGCTCCTGCAGATAAGCAGGAAGAAGTGTCACCTATCCCAGACATGTTTTTAGACGAGACAGCTAACTCAGGTGAAACAAAGACACCAGAGGACCATGTAGTTTCCCCAAATTATTGTAAACATGCTGCTGATGTGCTAAAAGGGCAGAATGACCATAAAGTTGAGAATACTCAGTCCCTGCCAGCGGATCAAGCGCAGTCACAGGTAAACTGTGATGACGTTGTAAATACAGAAATAGGTTGTGAGCCCAAAATCGAAATCAGTACCGAAATAAAATCAGCTGTTAATCTAGATACAGAGAACCCCAAAATATTGGGTCAAGCTGTAACAGAAGTTAAGGATGACATTACTGACCCAGAAAGTTTTTCCATAACAGAAAATATTACCAAAACCAACACTGAAGTTGACCAATGTGTTGAAAACAAGGGAACTGAGAGTACAATCGAGCAACTTCCAGCATCCGAAATTTCAACACAGGAAATAGTCACTGGGGAAAAACCAGAGGAAAGTAATATTGTGGATGTAACACCTGGAAAAAACAATGGTGTGGAAGAAGAGATTGTTCAGATGGAAGCTATCAAACAGAGTGCTATTGAGAGCCCTGTAGTTGTGAATGAATCACATGATGGAAAAGCATTTGAGCAAGAGGAGACGGTGACAGAGGGGTCTACTGAGGTAAAGGCAAACGAGAGTGTGGAGAAAAAACAGGACCAGCTAGAAGGATCTGTGTGCATTGAAGAAGCATGTACAAATGTGTCATTGACTAAAAGTGGAGATAATTGTGTTCTGATGAAAGAGGATGTATCCCAAGCAAACACCCATGTTGAGGAAAAGTTACTCACATCGGAACTATCTGTATCATCTTATCTTGAGCAAGACACTACAAATACTAAGGAGCCCTTGCCAAGTGAAGATAACGTACAAGAGTCAGCTGTCGATTCAGGAGCACTCAGAAGTGAAATTTTGGAAGAGGAACCAGGTCATAGCAAGGCAAACTGTGCAGCAGAAACCCAACATAAAGTTAACTCAGATCTATTAGCTTTGACAGGAACTGATGAAAAACAAGCTAAGCAAGTCACTGAGCAGAAAGTGTCAGTCATAGAAAAAGAAAGAGATTTTGGCTCAAGCATAGTCGAGTCACAACCTGTTGCAGAAAATCTTCAGATATCTATTTCAGACACTGACACAGCGGGTGAGAAAGACGCCACTGCCACGTGTAAGATAGAGCACAGCACAATATCACAGGCTGAACAAAATTCAAGTGTGTCTCAGATAGATTCTACTCCTTCTCCAGCTAAACCTGAAATCCCAAACCCCGTAGTTAGTACTTCACTAAACAGAATTAACCAAGAGGAGAAAAAAGAGGAGTCCTCAGTTAAACCTAGTGAAGAAGACACAACAAAGGTGACTGCCCTGTAGAATGTAGCCCTAACTGACATATAAAACTGTGTGTGTGTGTGTATATATATATATATATATATATATATATATATTATATATATATATATTATTATATATATTATATATATAATATAATATATATATATATATATATATATATATATATTAGCAGATCAAGTTACAAGTAGATCAAGTTACAAGTTAGATCTGTGGATAGATAACCATCAATTAAAAGAAAGCATGTTTTTTGATTAAAGGTATTATTGAGAAGGGAAAAAAAAATCATGTAAATGATGAAATGCAAGCTTGATAACTAATGCAAGTACATGGAGAATATCCCACCAGTCTCAAACGAAATCAACATTTCATTAATCAGTTAATTTGATTGGGATGTATACAGTATATGTGTCTATCCCATGTGATTTTTTTTCACTGACACTTGTATAACTTTCTTTTGTTTGTTTCACAGGTAAAAATCACTAAGGAAGCTCCTACCCAGAAAGAACCTGTAACTACGGAAGGAAGCTCCACAAGCCAATCAGAACTTACCAAGCTGGAAAGCAATGTCCTTCCCATTCATGAAATACAACCAAAGCAGGAAGAACAAACAAGCATAGACACTCCTAAAACAAGACGTAAACTAGAAGTTTTACCTATTATGCCAGACTCACCAAGTTCTGAAGAGGAACGAGAAATCATAGAGCAAAATGTCAAAGTAACAGAGAAAAAGAAACTCTTGGTGCCTATGGACATTCGGGGCGACTCTCTAGAGGACAGCAGTGAGAGCATTGGAAAGGAGAGCCCCATTTCAGGGGATGATGAAGATTTTATCAGAAAACAAATCATTGAAATGAGCGAGAATGAGGATGCTTCTCCTACAGATGAGGAAAACCTTATCCGACAAAAGATCAAAGAGCAAGAAAAGAAAAGTGAAAGTGAAAAGAGTGCAACAGGGAGAGCTCGACGTCTTACTAAAAAGCTACTATAAGCCCTGATGATGAGGAGGAGAAGATTATAAAGGAGGCAGATAGTAAGCCAGCTGAAGAAAGCAAAGAATCTAAACAAGAAGAAAGTGTCACAGCTGTTTGCAAATTTCAAACTATGGAGCTTAATACACCAAGTATGATAATAGCTACAAGTGAGGGAGAGGTGGAGATGGAGTGTCTCACAGATTCACCAGATGATAGGTCTAAAGGGGAGGGGTCATCCAGCCTCCACGCATCCAGTTTCACCCCAGGGACATCTCCCACATCCATGTCCTCATTTGATGAAGACAGTGACAGCAGCAGCCCCAGTAATATATCCACTAGTGAAGGTAAACAACAAAGAAAGGCTAAGCACAGACAACCAGGACAGTTACCAACTATTGAAGACTCCTCTGAGGAAGAAGAACTGCGTGAAGAAGAGGAATTACTCAGGGAACAAGAAAAGCAAAAAGGCTCAGGGAAAAAGTCCAAAAAAGACAAGGAGGACAAAAGTAGGAGACGAGAACGGTCAAAAACCCCACCCAGTAACCTATCTCCAATTGAGGATGCATCGCCAACTGAGGAACTAAGGCAGGAAGCTGAAATGGAGGAGATAAGGCGGTCTTCATGTTCTGATTTTTCCCCAAGTCTTGACTCGGATCCAGAAGGTTTTGAAATTCATGCTTCAAAGATTGCAGCAGTTCAGAAATCATATAAACTCCCAGTATCTGCTCATTCACCCTCTGAAGATAAAACACAAAAACAACCGCTCAAATCAGCAGATGAGGCCTATGAAGAGATTCTGTTGAGGGCTAAGTCTCCAACTACTGAGAAAGTTGACAACCAGCCAGAAAAAGAAGCACTTTATGGGGGAATGCTAATTGAGGACTATGCCTATACTTCCCTTATAGACAGTTCAACAAATGACATAGAAGAGCCAGAAAAAATGACTGTTCCAACTCAACCCAAAAAGCTCAGGTCTCCAGATGAGGTGTATGAAGACATGCTAAAGAAACGTAAAGAATTCCAGAAACTAGAAGAGGAATATCAAAAAATGCAACCTAAACAAATGCAATCAACTTCAACCCCTGAAATTGTATTGCAACCTGCAGAGAATATAAACAAACACACAACGGTAACAATAGGCACAGATGGAAAACCCTTATTGGACGCTGATACTGCCTACGAGGAGCTAATGAAAAAAGTGACTTCAGGGACAAGTCCAACCCAACCTGACAAAGAAACCACTACACCTAAAAGAGCACTTCACCCCATCCCAGATTTAAAAGTGACTCAGTGTTCTTCGGGAGAGCTGTCTTCAGATGATGAGACTTTTTATAAGAAAGAGGAAGAGCCAGAAACACAAGAACCTCCACCAGTCACTGAGCCCAGCCCAGTTTGTCCCTCATCTGACATCACAGCTACTACCTGTCAGGCTGCAGTAGATTTATCTGCACTGTCAAAAAATATCCCAATGATGGGGAGTGTGGAACCCTTACCCACAGTTCCTCAATACACCCCTGGCGTTCAGAGTGTAGTGTCAACCGCCCCACCTGTGCCCCCAAACCACATGTCATCCGAAGGGGCCATTCTCAGGACAGTGCAGACATGCCTGTTGCTCCTCCCCCAACCCCTCCAAAACCAACCGTGTTCCCAAGAAAAGCGCCAGTTCCTCTGCCACCTCAGGCATCAACGTCACCAGTAAAACCAGATAGTCCAGTAGCAATGACCGCTGTTCAAGGGTCGCCGACAGACAGCCCACAGTTACACCAACATACAAAGCTCATGTACCTCCACCAGTTCCACCAAAACCTTGCCTACCTTCTGGGGTGAGTGAAGCACCAAGAGCCGCTGTCAAGCCACCAATTGCACCAAAACCAGGGTCTCAACCAACTTCGCCAGCACATGTCCCTCAGCCACCAAGACCCACAATGCTACCAACTAGTCCTGCTGAAATAGCTCTAAATCTGAGCCCCACTTCTGAGCAAAAGCAATTTCAACCATCACCAAAGTCCCCACCATCTCCAAGATATGCCAGTAATCTTCGAGACACCTATGTAGTTATCACACTGCCATCTCAGCCAAGCTCTCCAGTAGAAACCATTTCCACCCAAGCCCCTTCCAGTCCTAGTCCTGTATCTCCATCGCGCCAAGCACAGCCCCAGAGTTATGCCCCATCACAAGCACAACAGACCTATCCATCGCAACAAGTTCCATCCCAACAGCCAAGAGTACCTTTGGCCTACACGCGTGTCACTGAATCTATTGAAAGTCAAGAGATTTGCAGCCCAGAGAAACATGTGTCAAGTTCATGTCACATAATAGAGGCTATATCTGCTTCTGCTCAGCCACCTGTGGTAACGCCAAATCTCATCTCCCAAGTTGTTACAACAGAAGTCCAAAGAACCACTGTCTCTGTTGTTCATGAAAGGCCACCCCCACCAGTGCCAGCCCCAAGAGCTAATGGTGTTCCCCTGGATAAGTCTAAGCCACAGATACCCCCACAGACAACTCAGGCAGTCCAGCCTTGTGAAGTTGTGGATCTAAGAACAATGAAAGTAGACCAACAATCAAACATGAATGGAGTTGACCTGTCTGCTGGCCCTGACTCAAGACGCCAGTCTTACGTGACAGATGCCAGTCGTCAAAACAGTGCTGTTCAATCTCCTGTTGTCAACCTAAGTGCAGAATCCTCCACTGTTTCTATAGTGACAGACAGCATCACCATTGTCACTTGTGCTGCCACTATTCAAAGATGGGACAATGCAGACACCACAACAACCTCATCTGTGCCCCTTCAGCTTACAAAAACAAATCATTTGAGCCTGTTTCTCAAATTATCTACCGTCCAGTTGATTCACAGCCCCCTATCCAGGCTGGTACAGAAATCCCAATAAATCTGTCTGTTGGATCAGGTGCGGGGACATACCAGAGTGCTCCTGTAACTACAACACCCCCATGTGCTTCAAGTTCTGCAGCCAACGGCCTTACCACAGGAACGGCGACAGTGGCTGGAGCTGTTGACCTCAGCACAACAAAACCATTCAACACAGTGGTGTCAGTTGAAGGGGCCTCCTCTGAAGTAGTCACTGCAGTAATTACAGATGATGATGGCAAACCAGTAGATTTAACTGCAGGAAAACGAGCTGTATGCTGTGATGTTGTGTATAATCTCCCATTTGCAGGAAGTTGCACTCGTCAACAACCGACCACACCACTGCCTGAAGATCGTTTTGGATATCGAGATGACCATTATCAATATGACCGAACTCCATATGGAATGAGAGGATTTGGAGGAATTAAACCATCAATGTCTGACACAAACTTGGCAGAGGCTGGGCTCTTCTTTATAAGAGTAAGAATAGTTACAACTTCAATGGCACCACAGATGGTGCAGTAGATCTTACATCAGCCAAAATTTCAGATGCAGGTCAGTGGAATGATATTACAGACCTCTCTCTTAAATGTCATTTTGAGCTCCTGCCACTCATCTATGGCTAAAATGGCATTTTATTTTTATTTTTTTTGTTTTGCATGGACATTTTAAAAATATTTTTTCTTGTGTCTGCATGTGGCGTCTGTTGTCTTTTTGTATGTTTGCTGCATTCATCGTTGTTGTTTTTTTTCTCTCTTTTTTTGTTTTTTCATTTTTGTGCTGGCATGGTTGAAACCAATATGAACTAAATGAGCAATGTTTTCAACTGATATTTTTTGACTTTTAACAGGTGAAGCTGTTGACTACTCCAAAAAAGGAATGTATGCTGGCATGACAATACACCATACTCTGATGCAAGAGCCACAAGTGCTGTTGGTACAGCGCTGGGCACAACTAATGTTCTGAGGTCATCAAATGGAATTGTCTATTCTTCTGTGGGATCCCCTAATCCTTCCACATATGCCATCACAACGCAGCCTGGGTCCATATTTAGCACTACCTATAACAACCAGTCTGGTATGCATACAAGCGACACCATGCCTTCACTCTCCAACCTTCAGAACATGCCACTAACAAGATCTCACAGCTTCCTTTCTACTTTATCAGCAAAAGACACAGAAGCTCCACTAAATCTTGAGCTTTCTAGACCAACTACCACAGGCGTAGACAGCATCACTACACCATCATTGTCTTTGGACACTTATACTGATGCCTCCCTAGAGGCCATTGCAGCATCTCTAGAAGCTTTGTCATCTCCCATGGTTGCTGGAGATGGACAGTATCAGGCTGAACGTGAACGACTTGAAATGGAGAAACTCAAGCAGCAACGTTTGGCTGAGGAACTGGAAAAAGAGCGTCAGGAGATTCAGCGTTTCAGAGAACATGAACAGTTCTTGGTGCAGAAAGAACTAGAAGAGTTACAGGCAATGAAACAGCAAATTTTGAATCAACAAGAAGAAGAAAGACAGGCTCATCTACTAATGCAAAAAGAGACATATGCCAACAGCAGCAATTAGAACAAATTCAGAGGCTTCAAGAACAGTTACGTTTGCAGCTGGAGGAGCAAAAGCTTAGGCAGCTATATCCAGGTGATATTACAGGCCATGGTGTACAGGAGGCAGTGGTCCTGGGACCAGATGGCACAGTACTAGCTCGTAAAATTACAGATAGCGGATGTCAGACAGATGAAGAAGATGAAACAATTAGCAATGCATACACAGCAGGAAGGAGGAAGAAAAATGCTAAAAAGAGTGTGGATAGTTGTGTACAGACAGATGATGAGGATCAAGAAGAATGGGAGGAGAACAGGAACCGACGGCCACGTACTGCCAGAGGAGATAGAACTGCACAGTCAGAGGTATCACTCCAAGCCCACACTGAAATCTCTATACAAACTGATACAGAGGGCAATATTAGAATGGAATCCAGAGTGGAGTTGTCCGACTCTGAGCGAACTTCTCCTAAGAAACGTCCAACCCCATTAGAAATAGGCCAGCCTGTCAACCTCAAAATTGATTCCTGCACTCTGCAAGCCCCCAAATCCCCCAAAGTGCTTTACTCTCCCCTATCCCCCTGTATATCCCCTAGTAAATCTCTTGAGTTTGTATCCTATGAGAAATCACTAGGCAGTACAAGCCCCCAAAAACTAAGTCCAAGGGGAAAAGCCATGCAGAGATCCCTGTCTGATCCTAAGCCCATGAGCCCAACAGCAGAGGAGAGGGCAGCATCTGGCACCCAGTATGCTGATAGCTATTCTGTGAGTAATGCAATTACGCCATTTAAACCTGCTATGTTTTTTCCTGAACAGAGGACTTCTTTTCTTCCTTTCCTTCAAAGTTTGAATAATTAGAAAGAAAATCAAATATTCAGAATTAAGATTTTGTTACATTTCTTTGGCTCAATGTTCACATAAGCAGAAATAGCTGCCATTGGTTTCTAAATAGCTGCCATTGGTTAATAAAAATAAATAAATAAGTAAATAAACAAATATTATTAATAATAAGAACAACAACCAATAAATAAATCAAACATACAAATATTAACACTAGATTTATTAAGAAATATTTGTTGATTTAGAGATACTAAATGAAAAAGAAGTCATCTAAAGCCATCCATGTATCTTTTCTTATTAATACAATTTTTATTTGACTCAATACTAATACTAATTGTGGTACTAATATTAAAACTATTACTAACAAACTAATTATACTAATACCACAGAAATCCTTCCTTCTCCGTTTTACCTTTACTTTCTATTTCTGGAACTTTTCCATTCTAATTATATATATACTACATGATATCAAAGTACAGTAATACATAACTGAAGCTACGTCTAATTGTCTTTTCTTTATTAGCAGGGTAAAGCCAGCACCCCCACAGGCACTCAGAAGAAGGTGAAGAGGACACTGCCCAACCCACCCTCAGAGGAGGAGTCTACAACAACCACTGCCACTACCACCACTGGACAGACCGCATACAGCACCAACTCAGCAAGAAGACGAATGTGTCGCAACTCAAATATGGCACGGGCTAAAATCCTCCAAGATATTGACCGGGAATTAGACATGGTAGAGCGAGAATCTTCTAAACTTCGTAAACGCCAAGCCGAGTTAGATGAGGAGGAGAAAGAGATTGATGCCAAGCTTAGGTATCTAGAAATGGGTATCAATAGAAGAAAGGATGCGCTATTGAAGGAAAGGGATAAGAGGGAGAGGGCTTATTTACAAAATGTTGCTGATGAACGTGACTATATGTCAGATAGTGAAGTTAGTCACATACGTGAGACTAGAAGTGTTATTGGTGCAGTGGAGGATGAAGAAATTGAAGTTCATGGCTTAGAACGTCCCAGAACTGCTCCTCAGTCTGAGCTAGATGACTTTGGTAACCCTCAAACTAAAGGCGAATATGATAAATATTCTCAATATCCATATTCCCAAAGTCAATATCAGTCCCTCTATCAGACACCCCAGTCATATCAGTCGCCTTCCATTTACTCCTCTGTGCCATCATTAACCACCTCCCAACAGCAGAGCTATCAGATGCTGCTTCTCCAACAGAAAGCAGCTCGACAGGCTGCACTTCTTTCTGAACTTGATGCCACTAAATATGATGTCATTAGTCGGCAGCCTGACCCCACCTCATCAGCTTTCCTAGGGGTTAAATACGACAAATACGGAAACCATCTTGACCTAAGAGCCCTGGATGTGGGAAGTATTCCAAGCACACCCATGTCAGCTGTGTCTGACTCATACTACCCAGATGTGGACCACCATACACCTCGTAGTTACATGCTGTTAGAGGATGCTGCTGAAATAGCAAAAGGGTCTGCTGGTTTATCTTCCTCCTATAGCCTCGCAGAGAGAGAACTTGCTAAAGCTGAAAAGTTGCTTAGAAGGAGTGCAGCTGATTTGGGATCTACAGACTATTTGGGTTCGACCTCTAGGTTACACACATATGGTAAAACCCCTGATGAGGAAGATACTATGGAAGAACCGTATGAGCTAAAACTTCTTAAACAGCAGCTAAAGCAAGAGTTTAGAAGAAGCACAAGTGGCAGTGAAAACCTTGAACAGCTATCAGGGCTGTCCCAGCATTATTACACCCCCACTACTGGTCTATCCAGTTACTCCCAACGTCAGTATCCTAAAACCGATAAGTACAGCATCAGCCGGCTAACTCTGGAGAAGCAAGCAGCCAAGCAGCTTCCAGCTTCTATGTTGTACCAAAAACACAAAACACCACTGATTGATCCTAAAATATCATCAAAATATCCTTCCGTAGGTGACAGGGGATTAGAGTCAGAGTACACCAGTTATATAGGCTCAAGTGGATCACCAAGAACTAGCCGACTTATGCAAGACGAGATTACATTTGGTCTTAGGAAGAATATTGCAGAGCAACAGAAGTACTTGGGGTCTAACTTGGGGACCAATCTAGCAGGATCTTTAAACCTAGGTCAGAGCTTAGGTTTAGACTCTGCCTATCCCAGTGGTAGCCGCTCTAGACCTCCATCCAGACCGACATCTTGCTATGGGCTTGACCTATCAATCAAAAGAGACCCATCAAGTTCTTCTTTGAGGCTCAAGGGGGATGGCGAATCAGGAGATGGTTCAAGTTATCAAACCCCGTCTGGTCGCACCAAGCCGACAAGCCTTCCCATAGTCCAAAGTGGACGTGGAAGAATACCAATAGTTGCCCAAAATTCTGAAGAAGAGAGTCCACTTAGCCCTGTGGGACAGCCAATGGGGATGGCCCGTGCATCGGCTGGACCCCTCCCACCCATCTCAGCAGACTCAAGGGATCAGTTTGGGTCATGTCTGTCCCTACAAGACCCCCAGCAACAGCAGCAGCAACAGTATGTCAGGGAGGAACCCACTAGGGGGAGGGGCTCGGTGCTATTGGATGATCTACAGGGCACCATGTCAGATAGCGAAGGTAAAAATGTCTTATTTTTGTTTGTTTTGCATGCTCAGATTTCAGTCTATTTCTATTGTAGTTTGTTCTTAAGTGTGTTTACACTCAAACATGTGACTACGTTTCACTTGCATGTGTTTAAGTCTTGCATAAAGAACTTTAATCTTTTTTTGTGGTTTTATTTTCAAGTTGTGTTTATTTGACAAATTTTAGTGTAAGATTTGCTCAGGTTTACTATAATTGGAAAAAGAAAATGATTAGAGTGATTTCTCAAATTAAAATCAAGTGCCTCCATCCAAAAATTATGTAGCACATTTAGCAGTGTATTTATCAGTATTGTACAATGTGCAGAAATAATTGTACTTTACTCTCTCCTCACTACATTGTGTGTAATAAATGTAACTTTTTCCACTTGCATGTCGTTTGTCATTTTCATTTTGCATGTTTTCCTTCTTTTTTATTGTGTTGTTTCATGTTTATATTTAATTTTGTTGAGTTCTTGAACGTTTTGTTTATTATCAGACTTAAGCAACAAGAAATGAAATTAAAATATTATATTTAGACTAATGTAATATAAAAAGTAAATTATTGTATTTGTATTTTGCTAGAGGCCTACTTTTTATCATTTTGAATGTGTTTCTGTTTCTGTAGTGATGGGTGCTATTGAAGCTTACATTTAGATGTACAGTTATTTATTTATTTTTAAAATAAATTATAAAACAATGTTCCTTGATTTCAGCCCTAAGTGTGCATCCAATGACTTTGAACAGTGGCGACGCAACCCATGGTAGGGTATTGGCTATTTCATAGGCCAGCTATTACTAACACTTTAACTTCCACGTCTAATACTAATTAACAATGTTCTTAGCACCTACATGTCATAAAAGTTCATGCCTAGCTATCATGTTTGCTTCAAAATCCAAAAACCTTTGTGTTTATGTTCATGCATTAAACTGTGTATTTACAGTAACTATTTACTAATGCCACTACTATCAGTCACCATACAAAAACTCGACCAGGTTCACAACATTTTAAACCATCAAAAGTCAGTTTGAGGCACACATTACACTGCACGTTCAAAAATATATATCCCACTTTGTTTATTCAAACAACACAAGTGCAAAGTATTTAGCAAAACTACAGCTGACTGAACTGATTTTTATTTTTGTTCTACATACAAATTCATTTGTTTAACATTGCTCTACCCAAGTTTGAAATGGTCATACATAAGTGTATAAATGTTTATGCAATGTTTTTGTCCCTAAAGCATATCACCTCAGACGAGAAGAAACTGACTGGTTTGAAAAACCTAGAGATGGACGACCAGACGGACTGGAAAAGAGACAGGTGAAACTGGAGCTATCCTTACCTTATGCAGGCTTACTGTAACATATAAATGCATGCACTCCACATACAGGTCAGCCAGCTACAAAGTGCGATGCACACTTCCCTTATTTATGTACACTTAACCCTCTGCCTTTGCCTATTGTGTATGTACCACCAGGGAAAAGGCCCCTATTACTCCTTCCCTCACCTCAGGGTTAAACTGCAGAGGGATCCCAAGGACCGCACTGTCTCAGGTAATACTCTCCATAATAAGGTAGTGCCAAGGACAAAATGTTATGTAATATGAGCACAATAACTGTATTGACTATTTACACAATTTTATGATGCATAGATAAATGCATTAAATGTGAGTGTGGTTATTGCAAAGTTAATAAATTTGCAATGTTTGCCATTACTATTGCATTGGTATGTACTACTTTAAAATGTCTTTGTTGCTTTCCTGTTGTAAGGAAATGGTCTGGGTATTCGTGTAGTTGGAGGCAAAGAAGTTCCTAATAGCAATGGAGACATTGGAGCATATGTAGCCAAAGTCTTACCTGGTGGAGCAGCAGAACAAACTGGAAAAATTCTTGAAGGTAACATTATTTCAGACTTTCATGAGTGTATGCGAACACCAAATCATATGTTGAAAAATGTTGTTGGTTTATAAGTTCACAGATGGACTTGCTGCCATCTGAAAGTCTTTTGGAACTGATGTAGCTGTAAAAATAGGCCATGATTAAATTTATCATCCCTGTGCAGAGAAAAGCGTGACTCACTTCAGCCTATAAATAATAAAATGAAATAAAAACTTGCAAAGCACTTGAGCTGTATAGTTGGATAGTATTATTGACAGAGATTAGTAGAATTATTGATTTCACATTGCATAGTCAGAAATAGTGAATATGCCTGTTCCCAAAAAGAGAGTTAAATATTGAGTTAGTTGCATTTATTTTTAGATCTGATTTCTGTGTAGGATGACTGTAGATTTTAAGCTGTCTAGAGTCAGCAGACATCTGTGGTGTTGATAGCTGTGAGGACATGTGAGCCCTGACAACAGTCCTGTCATTAACACTGAACAGAATGACTACAGAGCCCACTGTATGAGCCCTTCACTGTGTGAACGAAACAGAAGGACTCAGTGTCACTCAAAAACTAAATTCTATTCAAATACAAAATATAAATACAAATTCATACAACTACTTTAAAAGTTTAAAAATACCGTCTATTGCCTCTTCCCCACATCTTCAGTTCGAGAATATCGTCACAAACATAGGAACCTGCTCATGAGCTGCTTCAGACCATGTGAGTTCTGACACTTTTTACAGGGTGTGCTCATTGAGTGCAGTGAGTTTGATGTGCCCCTGTGGATCTTTTTAACTTCAGCCTGTTTCATTTCCTTTTTTCTCTACAAACAAAAGAGTTCATTGGTTAATTATGCCTCTTTACTTAACACTTAACACTAACACTATTTAGATGACTAGAATACTATGACTATTTATAATATGTACATTTTGGTCAAACAAGACTCCATATACTTGCATGTCAGCTACTTTTGATCACATTTATCAATGTCTTTTATCAGGAATGCAAGTCCTGGAGTGGAATGGTGTGTTCCTGACGGGAAAAACCTATGAAGAGGTGCAAGGACTTGTTGGTCAGCCATGTAATGAGGCGGATGTGTGTGTCAGACTGTGAGTAAAAAGTTTGAGAATTATTTTTTGCACTCGGTGCATTTGTAATGAACTTGTTTCACGTTCACAGAGATCTTAATATGCTTGCTGAGTCAGAGACATCGCAGAACTTGGATTTCCAGGAGCACAGTAAAAGTATGTTCACAGTTATCTGCTTGGACCTTGAACCTGTTTTTCTATCATCGCTGCCTGCTCCTGTCAATGTGGTATTTTATGTTGTTTCACCATGAACACAGTTGAACCCCTGCATGTACATCTGCTGTCAGTACCTGTTCATTAACTTTTGGCGATGTGTGTGCCTGTTGTCAGGTGAGCGACCTCCTAGGTCTCCAGGCGTTGACCCCAAGCAGCTGGCAGCTGAGCTTCAGAAGGTGTCACAGCAGCAGGCCCCCTCAGCTCTGCCTCCCACCACATCCGCTATATCCAGCCCAGCTCAGCCCGGATCACCGTCTGTTGGAAAGAAGCGCCATAGCAGCAAGGCAGGACTATTTGTAGAACATGCTACAAATCAAATGCCAGAACACAATAAACAGATTCATTATTAATCATTCCATGCCATATGAGTACATTGACCCATAGTGACTGTTTCTTCATGCTTTTCTCTTTTATAGAGTGCAGAGGGGGCAAAGTCTCATTCACATCCTATTTCTGGAGAGATACAGGCATGTTTGTCTACACTTTTTGGATTGTACACTTCAACAGTTTTTCTCATTAATTTCCTATTTTTATGAACTTCAGTGAAATTATTGATTTTCTATTCTCTGTTATAGCTTCAAATCCACTATGACAAACAGCTGGGAAACCTGATCGTTCATGTCCTACAGGCCAGAAACCTTGCCCCACGGGACAACAATGGCTACTCTGACCCATTTGTCAAAGTGTATCTTCTTCCAGGGAGAGGGTGAGTCAAGGGGATGGAAACTTTACACACATAAGTGGTGTCGGGGATATACTGAGGGTTGCTTTCTTCTCTTTAATTTTATAGTAACATTTTTAAAAACAGCAAAATTATCTTGTGCATTTTACTTTGCTCATCTTAAGCTACACAGATATATTTGTATCATTATTGTATAATTGTGCTGTTCAGTCAGTTTTCCATTTTGTTTTTTCTTTAAAAAAAAAAAAAAAATAAAATAAGCCAGTGGCATTATTCAATGCTTTCAGTTGAGCATTATTCACTGCTGAGTAGTGATTTTTATCATATTTAAATATTTGAAAAAAATGCATGGTATGCTGCACTACATGTCACTGTCACAGCCTTTTTCAGTTCCAAATTCATTGGCTGAGATGCACAGATTTTGCAATAAAGGTGATGAAAACAAAACTAGGCATTTTCTCAGTTTGACAGCTCATACCATAAATGCCATTACTGTATCTACTTCCATCCATTTATCAGCCCATCTTGGTGGCTATATGATGTAGCTGTAAAAAGGCCTCTTCACACACTGTATGCCATTATTGTTCATAAACACAAGCGCACTATACGTTAGTAACCCCTTCCAATTAAACAACTGTCTGGGAAAACCTGAGAAAAACTTTGCACCGTCTACAGTCCTCGGGCACTTATTTGACCCCCCACTCCCGCTGACTATTGTTTCTGTATGTTGTTCTTTATATTTAATGCATGCTGGATCCCCTCAGTCAGGTCATGGTTGTCCAGAATGCCAGGTATGTAAATTGCCAAAATAAATTATTACTTTGATCCATTGGTTCTGTTGCAATGCAGTTGTCTTCTTGGATGTCAGCTTTATGAAGGTAAAAAGTTACTAACCAGGATTAACTTCATTTAGTTACTACACAACAATCCAAACAAGTCAGTGCCAGACTTTTTTATTCAGTAGTATTGTTTTTATTTATTTAATTCTATATAGTCCTATTCCTACCCCTAATTACTCATCAAAATTGCACTTGATTCAGAACAAAACCTTCAAGCAAAACCTCGCCTGTCGTTAATAAACTAATGCTGAAACACTTGTCCTCCAGCCTTCAGTAATATAACAAACTTACATACAGTTCTGCAAAAAACATCCATTTTACCTTTTGTGCAACATAGTGCAGTTCATTTTAGTAAGACATCATGTATAATGAATGAATCATCCCAAATGGACTTTTTTGCAGCACTTTCTGACATCGTAACCCACTGCGCATAGGTCCGTACATTGTTCCTGTCACATCATGCACTCCTCCAACAATGTGCGTCCACATCCTCACTTTCCCTTACTGTCACCCTTTTGTAGCCTGTGCACTGATTACATTGTTCTCACTTCATTGTGGTGGTCTGGTTAACTGCATGGGCAGTGCTCATGATTTGCAATATGTTATGTGTTAATGTGTTTTTTCAGTGCTGAAAACAAGAGGAGGTCCAAGCATGCAGGAAAGAGCATTAATCCTGAATGGAATCAGACTGTGATCTACAAAAACATCCATCTTGAACAGGTACATGCAGGAGACATGTGACAATCACATAGCGCTTTTTGTGATTGAAGAAAAGAAAAAAAAATATATATATATAATAAGATGACAGTTGAGACAAAAAGAAACCAATGGTGGAAGCAAAACCAGCCTCATATCTATACATTTATTATGACTTGGATAAATAAATAGTAAGAGACAGATTTTTCAATAGATTGTGGTCTCAGGTTTGGATAAATGGGCAGTCACACACATCACACATCAACTCAATTTGCCATCTCATAAAATAACAGCAGAATGAAGAGGTTTAAGCTAGTGCTAACCTAAAAATGGGCTACACCAGAAAGCAAGAGAAAATATTTTTACTACTGGGCTGCTGCAGGCCGAATCAGATAGTTTGAAAGGCCTGATCTGACATCTGGGTCATATGCTTAATAGGAAATGGTGTGCTACTCTGAATGGGAATGTTTAGGATTTTCATGATTTTGTTTGGGCCAATTGCATAGTTTAATATTTTCTTCGAACCATGCTGCAGCTGAAAAAGAAGACCCTGGAGGTTAGTGTGTGGGACTATGACAAGTGCTCATCCAATGATTTTCTAGGAGAGGTAAAATTGATTGACTATTGTAAAATAAATTGCCCGTGGATTTCTTATGTGCTCAGCTGATTTTTTTTTTTCTTCGTCATATTAGGTCCTTATAGACCTGTCCAACACTTCTCAGCTGGACAATGTCCCCCGATGGCTCTCTCTGAAGGAACAGAGTGAAGGGGACCACCACCGGCGATCCCACTCAGGTCGACACAGCTCCAAAACATCTTCACAACATTCTTCACCAAAAACTGGTTCTACACATGATATCCACGATTCACCTAAATCATCTGTCACGAAGAGTCGCAGTCACGGCGTCTTTCCAGATCCAGCAAAGGGTAGGAAAGGATTAACTCTCACCACTCTCCTGCTTGACTTTGGCACTCTCATGTCTAAATTCCCTGTATTATTACTGTCATTTGTTTCTTTTATCACTAGTAACTTGTTTTTTTTACTGTTTTGACGAGTGCTGTTACATCTGTCCGATAGTTCCTCACTGAAGAGCTTGCGCTGTTTCTGCACTCATTTTTTTGCATCTATCTCAATATTCATGCTTTTTGCTTTCTCATAGTCTGTTTTCTTGGTTGTCATGATATCACAAAAGATCTACCTTTAGCAACAAACTAACTAACTAAAAAAAAAAAAGTAACTAATGTGGATCAGAGCATGGCCGTCAAATTTTTGACAGAAGTTGAAGTCCTGCAACCATTAAGCTGTGTTGCAATAAAAGTAATCTAAGTGTTGTAGACACATAATAATTTGGTTAATCTGGTTGTTTTAGATACACAGGCGCCCTCTATTGAGAAATCTCACAGTAGCCCTGGCACAGCGAAGCCTTCCCACTCTGAGGGCCAGAGTCATGGACACGGCCAACACTCTCGCTCACACGGTGCTCATACCAAAAGCACCACACGGCACCATCAAGACAGCGGCAGAGGAAGTGGTATAGCTACAGGCGATGCCCCTGAGCAGTCACAGCAGCAGCCACCGCAATGTCTCCAACCAAGTAAACCAAGACGCAAATAAAGCCCACGCAGCATGGCTTCCTCGCATTCATCTGTTCAGCCTTCTGTTCACTTATTTATTTTCTCTTCCATTGGTTTTCTTTTGGATTCTTGCCCCCTCACAACCCCCTGAGTGCTTCCCCTGTTTACAAAGTGTGCCAAGCCCTCACACTTCTCTTCTGTATGTAAATAACATAGATCAAGCCCTGGCTCGCACTTTTACTGTGGCACTTTATTAAATTCTTTTAAGCTCAAATTGTTCTAAATTACAGGCAGAATGGCAGAAATACACGTACACATTAAAAATTTTTACTCTAAAAAATCAAAGCATATTCTAAGCTCATTGTCATGTTTTGCATAATGACGTGTTGTCATTTTATGGTCTAAATAGATTTAAAATCACTCAAAATAAATTACTTGATTAACTTTTATTGGCAGCAATGAATCCATAAATACTAATCATCACAGAAGAAAGTTGCACCCTAGCCTTTGTCAATAGATAATATCAACCACCAATGATATTTCTATTAAACTTTTTTTTTTCCTTAGGAGCATTTTTAAATTTCATTTAAGTCTATTAACAAACAACAAACAATTTTCCCCTTTCATGGGCACTGATGTGCATGCAGTTGGTTACCTCCCCTCATCTTTGTTTAATCAACAACTGAGCACTACGTACCTCAGTCCATGCTGCACAGCCTGCCTCATAGAGACATGCAGGTGGTACTGCACCAGTGTGTACTCACTGTGGCTGCATGACATTGGTCACCATGGTGAAGAGACAGTGTCCCACTCTCTGAATATCCATCTTGCTCCTCTTGCCACTATCTTGGACTGGAACCATGATCTTTGTTACCTGGTTTTGACCCCTCACCTGTGACACAAATGGATACAGGCCACAGAGGTCGTTTTTCACTGAAGCCCCAAAGACACAGCGTAGTGGGTGTGCTCACCATTCAGAGAACCCAGTCCGACTGGTTGCCCACCCTTCCGCCTGTGGCCCTCAGGCGCCCCCGGATGGCAGGCATGTGATCCTCAGGAAGGCCTGGTCAGAGGAGAGGCCCCAGAGCAGCGGAGGTGAGAGCAGAGACTGAGGGAACATGGAAAATGTGTGAGAGAAATGCTACAATACTAACCCACACCTGCAGAAAGAGTGAGGGACACCTTATACACTTAAAATCATGAGATAACTTTAGTTAATTTCCCCTCAAATTCATGCAGTTAAACACATCTTTTAAATACCACTCACACAATTCACTATCACTACCCAATAAATGTCAAATTAAACTGAAATGAACTCATTTTGGCTCTCACATGCAAAGGTATGAGAGGCTGGTCTTACAGATCTCATAGTTGCTATGTGTTGAGTGGTCAAAAGAGGATGTATTTATCATGAATACAGTTTCATTTTCATATTTCATTTTCATTCATACGTTTTAGAATTAATACAACAGCAATCAAATTATGTAGTCTACAATATGCCAGTGAAATGAAAGCTAAGTTTGCATTTAATTATATTTATATAGCTTACTAACAATATCAAGTGATTATAGTGCTTGTTAAACTTATAAATGTTCAAATTTGATCTAGTCTTATTAAGTTATGACAGCTCTTGTTATGTCCAAACATACTAATGCTGTGTCTGTCTGTCTGTCTGTCTAAAATAATACATTATGTGCTTTTTGCTGCTCCTTACCATTTGTGTGATTCATTTCAATATTCTTGTGTGCATTACAGTTTTGTTTGAGTGACGTTTTAGAGATTATTATTCCAATGCTCAGTTGTTCCCAATCCAAACAGCAGTACAACATTTCACGTGTGTTGTGGCATTTGTGCAGCCCGCTCAGCATACAGATCCGGTGAAACTCCTGTCACAGCAGCCTCTCTCGACAGTGGGCTCAGTGGGAGTGTCTACAGCCTGTTGGATGAAGAAGCAGAAGCCAATGAGGTGGACAGTGCCATTTTCCAAGTGCCCAGATTGTGAGACTTTTACCCTTTAGGCCTTAACATGATCAATGTATAAATATAAGAATATTAATGGTTTTCTTTTCACTTTTTTTTAGTGGAAAAATCCCAAATGGCACAGACATGGTAAAATCCTCTATGGGCCACAATGATGGTGAAGGTAAATATATGCATATGTATGAGCACAGAGACATTTATACAGCTCAAATGTTGGTTGCATCTCCTTCTATTGACTCTTAACAACAAAAACAGAATCAACTAATTTAATCATAAAAAGAGCATGTCTATGAGTTATTTTTATCATATCACACATGTTTTCACAATATATTATTGTCAGGTCTTTTTGACCCATCTTTTCAAAAGCCAATTTCTACTGAGTTGCTAAGGCAACAGAAGTCTGAGTAAACCCTATTATTGCATTGAGGTTAGTGTTTGACTCATTATGACACAGCTCTAAGGGTCCAATATAGGTCAGCGGCCATTTTCACACCACTGTAATTGTACTACATAATTTGTGTGCAATTTTGTGGCTTATGTGTGCAGGTAAGTCTCATGTGATGGGGGAAATTAAAATCGCTCTGAAGAAGGAGGTTAAAACAGAGGGTGACCATCTGGTCCTGGAAATTCTTCAATGTCGCAACATCACCTATAAATTCAAATCTCCGGACCACCTGCCAGGTAAAACATTTATGACATTTAAAGTAAATGTAATCCGCACATTAAGCATATCACTACACTATCACTAATTTAAATCAAATAAAAAATAATATTATTACATGCTTTGTTTATGTGTATCTGCAGACCTTTATGTGAAGCTTTATGTAGTCAACATTGCTACTCAAAAAAGGGTTATCAAGAAGAAGACCAGAGTGTGCCGCCACGACCGAGAGCCATCTTTCAATGAGACCTTCCGCTTCTGCATGAACCCCACAGGCCACGCACTACAGGTGATACCTTTTCCATACCATACATTGCAGATAAATACTTTGTACTACTAATTGTATTCTCAAACAGCTGTTCTTGGTATCAAATGGAGGCAAGTTTGTGAAGAAGACTCTGATCGGTGAGGCTTATGTGTGGTTGGACAAAGTGGATCTACGTAAACGGGTGGTGAGCTGGCACAAGTTGCACACTAGTACTGCCCAAATCCACTCATAAAGGGACGGTGAGCATACCAGCGACCATTAACCATCTATCCAAGTGCTTGGGCAAACTAAACTCTGGGTGCAAGGATGTTTTATAAAGAGACTGTTGACATGCTAACATGCTGAACAGTGTAGAGTAACCAGGGTCAAAGGTCAAAAGCAAACAACCAGGTATGTCACACTTTAACAGCTTAATCACTGCATATTATACACTTTCAGTCACTAACACACTACATTCATTAACACTGAAAATAACACTGAAGTTTACTAGAAACAGGGAATAGACATAACAGTTATACTAGAGCTTACAAATTGTGTTCATTAAATTGTTTTAAAGCCACTTATTGCACCATATCCCATGCTTTTATTGTTTATAGAAGTGTACTGATTAACAAAGCATCTTCAAAACTACATTTTATTTACTCCTATATGCAGTTCTCTTATTTATTTTTATATTACAATAAAATAAACTATTTGTTGTGTCCTTGGGAAAGATAGTCTATTTTGTAAAACACTGACTAGCATTCCACTGAAAGAGTAAAAAAGTCCATAAGCATGTATTGAATTACTTCTCCAGGTCCAATCTCCTTTTCTTAAATAAGTTTGAGATTATTAAATGATATAAATTATTATTTATTAATATTTATACTATCTGATCAATGAGTCTGGATATTATACTGTATATTGTGCGCATGAGTATTTGATGTGCAGTGCCACGTGTTCTGCACAGAAAACCTCAATGGTTCACTTTGTATATAGTGAATAAAATGTTAACACTGGAAGTTTAAATATATTAATAAATATTTAGAGTATATAGATAGAGTTATCTTTATCACAGACAATCGAGTGTTGATGATTGTGATAGAGCTTTTATTTCCCCACAATGCCCCTTCAAATGTGAGTCTTTTATGAAACATTTGACATTAAATGTGTCTTTGTTCGACGATCCAAGCACACAACGTTTAGATTAAACTGCTTTTTGTAGTTTTTTGCACTTTTTGCTCAGAATGTAAAGCTAAAATGGTCATTCTGCTTTAAATCACATATCCATATAGATCTTTATATTTATTTTGATGAAGGAGGAAAACCTCAAAGCTAGCCAACGTCATACTGGATTAAAATGTCTAGGTTATGTAATAAAATACATTACCTTTATCAGTGGCAGAGAGATGTATGTGTTTGATATTCTTTGCACACACTGTTCTTATGTAATAATACTCTAAATGTGGAGTTATTTATTATTTGAGCATTTTCAAGAAGGCCATTCAGTTTTGCAAGTCATAGTGAATCAGTGGCTTCATAAGTTACTCTTTCATTGAATTAAAAAAAAACTGAGTGACTTCTATGCAAGAACAGCAAGTGTGTCTGAATTTAAGAGATGAGTTATGTCACTTTAAGTTATCGTTTCCACTTTTCTTAAATATTGCTTTATTGTAAAAACCCAACCTTGTGTTTTTAAATTTTCTCAACGTATTTTATTTATTTATGCACAGATCAGCTTTACATAAGAAGAGAGATTTTTATACTTGATGATGTTTGTTTACAGTATTTAGAGGGCATAAAACTCAGAGAATTAATTCAATTTTCTTTTATGAACAAACACTTGCAAAAAGTCAACTTTATAGGTAGAAATGTAGTAAAACTGTCTTTTGGTTAGTTTCATTGTTTTGCAACATATCCACAAGAATTGTATAAAAGGGTACCGTCATTTCTGCATAAAATGCTCATTGTTCTTTTCTGTTTTTTTGTTTTGTTTTTTTTTATTAATGTGCTTGTACGTATAGCATTTTCATACCAAGTCCAAGCATGTCATTGACTCGTATATTTTTTACTTAAATTGTGGTTTATCTAAAAAAATTGTTTTTGCATTTCTCGTGACACTAATGACAACAATACTCCCACATGTATCTTTCATCTGTCAATTTCCAACCTTGTAAATACATGTTTTGTACTGGGGGTTTGTGGGCAAATGGTTTACGGCAGACAGCTAGATACAACTGACTTGAATAATGTACAGTGATGAGATGAAGATCTGAAACGTCTGTCTTTATGGACTGAGATATATCGAAACCCCTCACACCAAACAGTAACGCATTATCATAGTCTAATAAACACAGGTCTTAACAAGGAGATTTAAATGTGCCCTCACTGGATGTTGCATGTTTCGTTGGTGGTTCATACTATTTTTGTGTCCAGATATTAATGAAAAAATTACTTAATTAGAAGGATATTGAGCAGAGGGAAATAGACATAGATGCAGATAATATATGATATTGTATGCTGACTGTACAAAGATATGCTTGTAAACCTGTTCTGGTTTTCCTCTTGTAAAGTTCTGCCATACTGTCATGGTTTTGTGATTGTATACAGGAGGTTATGATGAATTATGCAAATTGTGCTGTAAAAATGGCTGTTGCCCCATGTGTCAATATTAAATATCACTACAACTTAACTTGTGTCTATGACTGAATAAGAATAAAGTGCACAATCCTATTACACAACCATTGATACTAAAGTTTGATTAGCCAACTGTTGGCTAAGGACAATAACTGAAAATGTATAAACGTGTGATCAAGTTAAGATTTTTTGGGACCGTCCACAACCCACACATTGTACATTAGATTAACCCCAAATGCCATGCATTTTTTCTTCCAGCCAGCAAGCGGCGCTACTGTTTAGGTGCCACTGTAAGCTACAATTCGGTCAAGAAGAAGTGCAGATGGTTTATCAGTGGATAAATGTTAGCAATTATAGCTAATGCCGTGCTAATGTCATATGAAAGTAGATTAATAGTAACGTCTTCAATATGTGAATCGAGATATTTTTCCCGTGTCATTTTTTGTGTGTAGCGTCTTTCAATTTGCGTTGTGGGCTACTGGGTGGACTGCCTTCAAATCGGTACGCTTAGCCTAAACAAAAATTTAGCTTTGCACATACATGGCGCTAGTATCCACCAGATGGCGGCATCTTCCCTCATCAACATTGCCTTTCATGTTCTTTCCCAGAGCTGCGGTGGTTTTCACCCTCACTTGATTGTGAGTACTGCACATTTAGGTTTTAACTGGGTAAATAGACATTTTATTGATAATATGTGCTTGATGAATCACTCTGAAAGAACTCGGGATAGTTGAGTTTTTAAACAGAAGAAAGATGGAACAAACGATGAAGCAATGTTACACTTAACTACTACTTGCTTACTTTCTTGCTCTACTTGCGCTTCTGTTCAGCTTCCTCAGTAAATGCAGAGATGTGGCACGTATCAATCAAGAAACCTGAATCATCATGACTCAGAAGGTAACACCAGTACATTTTTAAATAGTTTAATAATTCTGGAGAAAATGCAGTTTTAGATGCTCAGAGCTTTTTTCAAATACAAAAATACAATACAATACAAATAATTTAAATATAATAATTATAATAAGAGAAAACTCTCATAGAGGCTTATGGGTCTTTATTTTTAGCCAGAGAGTAAGAGCATATTTTTACACCAACCGTTGTAATATTTTTCTTATTATATTAACAATCAATCCAAACAGTACCTAGTTAATGGAACTTACTACTGGATACTATGTGCTAAGTTCACAAAATATCAGAAAACAAACTTTGCAACGAACAGTTACAAAACTAACAGGACAGCGTTGAGTTTTCATGTCCAATCATCCCCAATTCCTCCTGAGGCCAGCTCTCTGTCATTGGATGCCTGTTTCACCCTATGGCCCCCCTTCACTCGCCTGTAACTTCCTCTCCTGACAGAAGAGTTTGGGTAATAGTAATGTGATCAGTCAGTGCACAGAGGGGACTGAGGCTGCCCCTGTCCTGATTGAGACATCAAATCACAGACACTCGCCATCACTCCTCTCTCATGGAGTCAGTGCGGCTCCATCTAAGCCACTGTCTTAGTGAGTTTCCCAAAAATATGTAATGTTTGGTGTCATACTAGTGCCTTGTGTGCACAATGTCAGATATAGGACAAAGGTTTTGAAGAAAACAGACTTTGTTCAATGAAGATTGTGCAATTAAACAATAAAAAAATGAAAGCTCAAAATTGAGTCATGTCAAAAGGTTGGTTTGGTATGGCTGTCGTTTTTTTAAATTGAGAGCTCCACAGACAATCTTCAGGCCACAAAAAATGTGGTTTAGAGCAGAATTCAGACTTTGCAAGACTTTGGAAAAGATAGTTGTCTGTAATAAAAGACCGAGTTTTGAAGTCTGCACGGTTTCTGTTCATAAAAAAATATTATTGAAAGACATTTGTATTTTGTTATTTTGTTTTAATTTTACTTATTAAAATCAAATTTGAAATTATAATTTATCAACATGAAGGGAATCCCCCTCCCTGTGCATCCAATTCAATACCAATAGAACTATTTCTAAAAAAAAAAGAAGAGATCTTTGCTTGTCTCTTGAGTGCACATATGTTATAAAGTATCTCTGAGTCACTATTAAATTTCTCTTTCATGAAGCCATAGTCTATCCTGCCAAGTACACAGAGCAGATTAAACTTGAAATTGGAAAAGGGCAACATACTGACCCTTGAGATTTAATAAATTAATTGTTCTTGGTAGCCAGTGGGGAAGGAGAAGTCCTATATTGCCGTGTTTCAGCTCAGAGTTCATTGGTAGTCACTGAAGTTAGAGGTGGATTTATGTGTCATAGGATCTGCTTCACCAATGAAATTACTGTAGGTTGTTTCATGGGTCACCAGAGCACGATCAGGTGTTTTTTTTTTTTTTTACAAAAACGTCAACTATAAATAAATAAATAAATATCAGAAGTACAGAGACCACTTTACAAATCCTTTATAAAGTGGGACTTTTGCAGACTCCTAAAACAGTAAGCCATTTGTGTTTCTTTCTTTGATGAGATACTTCAACAATCTTAGCAAACATCTTTTCAGTAGTTTTGTTCTGCTTCTCTGAGTGGACACATGACATATAAGATGTCATGTGTCCACTCAGAGAAGCAGAAGATGTGCCCTGACTGTTGAAGAAAACAACAGCCTTGTGGTTTTCACTGAGGCATTTGGAGGCAGAGAATGGTTGCTAAGCAACGTCAGCAGGGCAATTCCCTGGACAGGTGGGAGGGATGGAGCGAGGCCACACCTGCTGCTGCTCACACATGCTTTATTGTGGTCATCAGTGATGCCTCATGAATCTGTAACTGTTTGGCACCTGTCAGCAAAAGTACATAAAGTTTATAACCCGATGATGATGATGATGATTATTATTAATATTATTATTAATATTATTACTATTACTTTTATTATTATATCTTCTACATTTGCAGCGTTGTGATTTTAGAAAACACAGCTTTTGATCTTTCTGTTTATACAGTTCCCATTTCCACGGCCATATTGTTTAGCTACGTTCTGCCTTGCCTCCCATTTGTCTGCTTTCAGAAGATTAGGTGTAATCTGAGTCAGGGACCTGGGCTGTTATTTGCACAGCAATACTGTATGTCTGATTTATGATAACAAATGTGCTACACTGTGATTTGTCTTAGAGACTCTGAGAGCCATGTGATGAAGAACAATGCACAGATTTGGATTTTTCTTGAGTTTGGTTGTGATAAAAAAAATAAAATAATTTGCAATTGCTTATATTTTGGACTGTGGGAGATGCTTTATATTAGTCTGATACCTCATAAACCTTTAACAAATTAGAACTGTTAGATTTATGTGCATTAAATTCTTTGAAAATTAAACCCAGGCTTAATAATTTCATATTTTCAGACTTCTACTGAGAAAAGTTCAGTTTTATGTGACTATTTGCGGATGTTTCAGTGTGGGAGGAGTGTGTCAGAAGAAGTTGTTCCTGAGATGGTTGAGCTCATGTTAAAAACAACAGCCACATAAACTAACTCCATTTCTTTAGGATACTTTCTGACTGATGAGGCGTCCGCATCACACTCGTGTTTTTACAGATTCAATTCTTGGACGTTACAAATAGCGAGCTATTTTCGTTCCTTTTTTTCGTGCATTGAATCATGTCAATTTATATTTTTACTTTCTTTTGCATATTTTAGTTTGGATTAAGTAGGCCTGCAAAGTTTGAAGTTCGTCTCGCGCGTTTCAAACCCCTCCTCGCTCGCTCGGTTCTTCCACCGGCGGGAGGAGCGACTAGGACCGTGAGATTTGTTTCCAAACACGCACCGATGGCGGTGTGAGGCGTTTGCCCGAGGAGACCAAGCAGCGCTGAGGATTTGTGGATGCTCTCTGCTGAATTCCCCATGTTGATCGGACTAGTAGTTTAAAAACTTAAACTATGGATTATTCCGTTCGAGTACTTGTACTTCTTGTGATATTTTCATCGGTGTCGACGGGACAATTCCCCAAAGCGCGAATGTAAGTACCGTTGCTTGGTTTAAAAGTATGTTCATTACCTTCAAAATTACATTATTGTGTTTACAACCATTTATTTGAACACTGAAAGCATTAGGGTAATTTGTTTCGCTTTGGATGGCAGCTTCATTGCTAAGCTTTTAATTTGTTTCCTCCACATTTTAAAACATTTACTCTTTTAAGCGCTGTCTGACAGCAAGTCTAGTGATTTGTTCATCATTTTAGCACGATCTTTGATGTGACATTGTGCTGCAAGTTTGCCTTGTGAATCGTTATATTTAGGCACTGTCCATTAGTGGCTCGCTCGCAGTGGAGTGACATGTGGTTGGCTGTCATGTGAATTATGCCGGTTTGATAGAGCGCTCTCATTGTGGCTCAAAGGGTTTGCTAAAGATCCCACCAGCAATGCCTCGTTTGGCTTGACTCCATAAAAGACTTTCAACCAGTTGAGTTTTTATTTAGCATATTTATTTTCTGTGCCTGGATGCCTTTTAAAACTATTAGCACATTGACTGTACACAATTAAAAAGAACTGAAAGTCTATTAAATAAAGTTATTCTAAGCACAGTGCTTAGTATAGTGTATATTAGTATAGATTACTAGGCCTATATAATGACCCCGTCTACATGCAATTGGAAGTTACACTTCAGTTCAGATATCACAAGATCAGTTTGAATGTGACTCCCAAATCTATATTTGCAATGCCTCATGAATCGTTACAGCAGATGAGGCTTCTCCAGTCTAGTCCATTATGTAGTTATCCAATCATGTACAGTCTTAACTTCACATAAACTAACACTTGATCAACAGGTCTAAGACACTGCAGTATAAACGTTGAAATACATGTGTATGTTTGACGCCCAGTGGTCTCTACTGTGATGGTAAGCCATGATGGCACTCAGCCTAATGGCCCAGTGCTATGATGTCAGACTGGAAGAGTAGCCTGCCCACTCCCTATATTTTATGGGCACTAAGTGGATTGATCTTGTGGGTTGTGTACATAATATTCACACAGACTGGATATGCAGCTCTTACAGACACACATCTCTTCTTCCTTCTTGAAAAAAGATAACTATTATAATGTGCGTGTATAAAGTTATATTTAGCTGTAGTTGCATTTATAAAACCTTCTTCTACAAAAGTATACACTCATACTGGCACATTATATTTATATCCGACTGTGTAAAATCAAATGACTTGACCCATAGGAGTTAAGTGTTATTATGGTTTCCATTCGAGTTAGATGTGTGGTACATATATAGTGATGGTGATTGTGAGCGACAAGCTGCTTGGTGAATCCTGAAGGTGTAAGTGACAGAGAAATAGAGAAAAAAATTGTGAGAGTGACTCCCTAGAGCTGTTTAAAAAATAAAAATAAAATAATCAATTATATATATATATAATACATGTGCCTTGGTCGCTCAGTGTTGTATACATCGGCCCTGGCTTAAAGTATCTTATGATTACTTATTATTCTTGTCTGTCAACTTGTATAAGCTTCACAAAGATGCTGCCCCCTCTTTGTCCCTGACAATCTATTCGAGCATCTTTCTCATTCATCTTGTCCATCTTCACATTGCCTCTGTGTGTAATTCCTCCCTCTCTCTTTTCTTTGTAGCCTGAAGGCAGATGATTAACATCATCAAATCTGAAATGCAAAGCCTGATGTCATAGACTGTCCTGGAGAACTTGGCTCTTGTTTTTGTGCTGTGAGACAAAGAAAGCATAGATAAAGAAAAGAAAAACAAAAACTAGTTTTCATGCCCATCTAACATCTTTTTGTTTTTTACTCTTATTTTCTATAATTGGATGAACCGAAAGAGGCTACTTTCAAAATAAATAAATATATATATATATTATTATTATAGTAATAATGACAATCTTTTATGATTATAAAACTATCACATAATGCAATCAAATTGTACTGAATATTATCGTTTATAGTTTTAACCCACAAAAAGAACAGACTCAAAAGAATACATATCTGTGAACTTTGAAAACAAGGTATAACAACAACTCGTTTGTCTTTCTGATTTGTTTAAAGAATGTTTTATACTTTTCTGTTTGGTTGATAGGATGAGATGCAGATGATTTTATATGCTATGGCATTGCACGCACAAAAGATATTTACCTTGACAAAGCTGAAATAATGTCTTTTGAGGATGTCTTGGAGCTTTATGTTTACAGAAAAGTCAGTGTTTCCATAAAAAAATAAATACATAAATAATAAAAAAAAACCTCATGTCTTTTCTGCTCAAAAACATATTTTTTCGATGCCTTTTACTAAAATAGCTGACCATTATAGCAATAATTGATTAGTTGTGATTAATCAATTAACTTGTTGCAGCCATGCATTTACAGGAAAAAAACATGTCCCGTTTTAAACCATCGTTGATTCTTTGGTGAAGTATTCTCTTGATTAATAGGACATGTTTTCAGACACATTCACCCCAAGTTACAATTCACAGCTTCATTTTTGTAATATTTCATTCATTTCTAACTGACGTAGAGAAAACCCCATGCAAATTAACTAAAAAGGAAGTACTCAATAGTACAAAAGTCAGCCATTTGATTCATTTTCTAACTTATTGAGAATCTATGCATTGAATATTTGAATTTTTGAAAACTGAAAATTTTGCAGTTGAATTTCAAATAATAAATGAACACACAAGGCTGTAGATATTCTGTCGTTTAGTTGATTAATTGTCAATCTTTAAGTGTGAATCATTCTACTAGTCAGAATTTATACATTTGTTTTTGTACAAACTCCAATGCATTTTCAATCTTTCTGAGCTTTGAGTCAGATAAATCAGATCAAAGAATTTTTGAATTAGAAAGCTTTTGTCACGCTCCCTTTTTAGTTGAGTAATTGGTCGGCAGGACCTGTTTTTAATAATTTCTTTGGTGTGGAATACACTTTTAAGGGCCAAGTTATCATAACTCAAAAATTCAAACTTTGAAGAAACTATTCATAGTCTATAAAAACACTTGTTGCCATTTAAATCAAACACATAGAATGACATAATAAAGCATCCTTTCATTTCCTTGGTAATCATTAGTAACTTTGCCACAGGGGGTAGATGCCATCAGGTATATTTCAGGGAGCATGTTCTTAATTAGAGTTTAGCAGCTGGTGGCTTAGATCTGTTACACTTCTCTTGCAATGCTGTAAAAACATTGCCTTGTCTAATGCTGCTCTACTCTGTACATTTGTCTTGTTGTTTTCACTCTGTTCTAATTGCTTTTCTTTCTCAGTTGCTCTCTTTAACTCTACACTGTCCGTGACCAAGTGCTCACATTTGCTTTCTTTTTCCACCTGGCTATATTTAGAAAAGACTGTGTCGAAGCTGAGGTGTTGCGTGTCCTTTTTTGAGATGTGGACTATGTTTTACCTCTGAACAGGCCAAGCATGTGCAAAGCGAGAAGATTAGATTTCTTTTAGCTAAATTTTCTGCACAGGAAAAAGTATCCACAGTCTTCATGTCTTCGTTATTCACAAGCCAGTAAAACAAGTCCCAGAGAGTTTCCATTACACAGCTTCCTGAAGGAAAAAAAAAGAAAACAGGGAATAGTTAACAGCTGTTCGGATGTGAGCCTAAGTATGCATTATGGGAAGTGTAGTTTTTGTGTTGTGTGGCTTTCAGTCAATGTTTTATCTGGTGAGTATGGGCAATATTGACAAAAAAAAGTATCTCAATTCATATGTTTCAATGACAATATTCAAAAATATGATCAGTCAATCCAACAGAAATGTTAACTTTTTTTGCTGAAGTTTAATTAGTTGCGTTCATCAATGAATCTGACTTATGCGTCAAGTCAAGATGCATAAAAGAGTTTAAAGTTTTTACTTTTAATAACATTGTATTCTACCATGAAGTATGAAAAGTCTTTGCCCACATTTTTAACCTGTTGATTTCTATTATTAAAATAGCTTTTTCTTTAAACAAAACTGCATTTAATGAATATTAATTTTAGTTATCAAAACAACTGTAGTCAGCAATATTACAATATTATTAGACAAACGTGAAATGTAGCTAAAAAGTAAAAGTGCAGAAATATCACATTTATACTAAGGTGAAAGCTAGCAGCATCACTTTTTTATCTTGAGAAACATATTATCTAAAAAGGTGAGAAATATTAAATATTTCATAATGTAAAAAAAAAAGAAGTTCTGCAATTAAAATGGTGGATACAATCAAAACAAGGGAATGGTTTCTGATAGTGTAACTTTACTGGTTCATCATTTGCAAGCTCAAATGTACTTGTTGCTTTGCCTGTAAAGAGAATGAAAAACATATCTATCTTCATGGAGAGAGGTTTGGATCCCACTCAGAGTAAAGATGCATGCATTCCAAGTTTTTTTGTGATTAAAGCACTAATGAAGTAAATGCAAGTTAAATGTCAACGTGTGGAACATTTGAGACAAAGCTACATAGTGTACCATTAAACTTGAATACATATTTTTAAACTGTACTGAGCGTTATTGGATACAGTCAAAAGTTGTGGAGAATTGCAGGCAGGATAAACTATCAGAACTGCTCTAGCAACAGAGCCTAGCGTATCACAATTAAAACGTTTAAAGACAGACAATTTTGTTTAGAGACACACATGTTTGACAGAATAAAGTGTGATAATAGAACTACTGTGCCATTGCATGACTCTGCACACAAACAACTGAAAACTGTGTTAATGAGGATCTCTAAAATGAAGCCTCCTGAGCTTTCTTTTGCAGTACTATGATCTGGTAATGTGAGTGGTGAGCAGTAAATGCATGCAGCTGTCACAGACGATAATTCTCTGTGCAGTGGCAGTTCAACAGTGGAAGTCTGCTTGTGTGGGTGTAGTAGACTGATTTTAATTAGACGTTGTGGCCATGGGCTTCTTTAATCTGATGAACTCAGTCTATACTATTTTGTTAATGTGTAAAACAGTGTGTGGACTAAAGGTGCTGATAGTGACACTATGCAGCTCATAATAACCTGTTGGGGGGGGAAGTAAGAATGACAAAAGAGAAACAAATACTGTTATGTATTTCCTTATTGAAGAGGTTTTATATTACTCAGGGATTTGGGAGTTGCTGTAATACAAAAGTGTTGGGAAAAAGAGAAAAACAAAGTCTTAAAATGTAGAAGGATTAGAGAAAACAAGCGAATGAGCATACAATACATTTTGTATCAGTCATTAGGTGAGACGAGTGATTGTCTTGGGTAAAATTTTGTCTGGCAAAGAAAGGTGCGTTACTTTTCTTTATTAGCAAAACTGAACAGTACCGTTGAATGCTTTTGGGGAACAAACCGCCACTGGATTTTCATGTTTTTTCCCTTTATTTAATTAACACCCACTGAATAAAAACAAAGCAATATAACACCTTACATGTTGCAATGTTACATTTGCAAACAATACAAGACAAAACAAACAAACAAGGAACTGGGAGGGGAGAGTGAACCTGTCTTGAACATATAAATGTAGTAATAGTTTGAGATTGTGTAGGATGTGTCAAATGATGAACTAACTGAGGCTTATAAAACACTAATACAGTAGGGCTGGGCGATATGGACAAAGTGTATATCTCAAGATATTTTGTTCATATTTCTATATATGATAAATATCTCAATATCTTTGAAATGAGTGAAATATTTTTCTAAGCCTTTAGTCTGCTAATTAGAAAGTAAAAAGGTAAATTATTGAATAACTTCATTTTAGTCGTGCCTTTTGCTGAGTAAAACCAAACTCTATGCATAACACAAGTTTATAACTCGACTATTACAACAAAAAGAAAATTGAATTGATCCTTCTCTAACTGTCACCTTTTTTAGTAACTGTAACTGCTTTTCATTCGTTTTAGGAGCTCTTTTTCACCAGTGACACAATATCTTGATATGTACGATATGGTCAAATTCACGTCTTGTCCAGTACATACTGTATCTCGATATAAGATATATATCGCCCAGCCCTTATACATATATTTATATACACACGTAAATATCTTTTGAAGCAGTATTTGAAGGTTTAACTTTAAATATATCTAACAGCATAACTCCTTAAGTATGAAATCCATGAACTGGAGAAATGAATCCCCTGTTTACACTAAACTATTCATGCCATATCTAAACGATTGAATTGTTATTTGCTAATTACAACAGTTGAGTCATTTGATTGATCTTGGATCGCTAAGTCAAAAACAATAACAGCAGCAGGTGTGACTACTCCACAACAGGAACAAACCGTCTCAGCTGTCACAGTCATTGTGTTTTGTCTGATTTAAGTCACTCGGACACCTGCATGGTGAGGTGAGACAATCCATTGTCTGTTAACACTGTCAGATACGCTGATGCTCACTGAGTCGGTGTGGACCAGTCTGCGGTAGGTGGGCAGAGGAATCAGTCGCTGGTCTTTTGTGATGCAGCCAGGACTCAGGGATACAGAGAGGGCCTCATTTGTCAAGTGTTGCTCATGTAGTAGGTTAAGGGGAGCATAATGTGACACACTTGACATTTGTATCTCACTAACACAAAAACGTAACATTTAGTGGTATCTGCTAATCTATGTGAAGCTTGAGTCCAAGAAGCTCAGAAATCGCAGCAATTTAGCCCCTGGATTGATAAAAAGGCCCAGAGTCTTTTCTGAACCAGTTCTCCCTTTCTAACCCTAGCTCTTCATACTACACTTGCTGTGAACTTGCTGTTTCCAGATGAACAACGATTTGTTCATCACTGTGTACAGCACTCAGCTCAGACTCCACATCAACAAAAGATGCACGCCACTTTTGTGTTGTTGTTTTTTTCACTAGTCTTTTTTTTTTTTTTTCTTTTTTTTTTACACCTCAATGAGTGATTTAGTGGTGAAAATATAGAAAGGCTCATTCCACACTTTACACATCCATGTAAAATATCTCAAACATACTAGCATTTCTTATGTTTGGACATTTTGTGAATGTGCCATATTCATTTTTATGTAAAGATTTTGCTGCTGTATTTATTTCTTCTTGTCAATGTGCACATTTCATGGTTTCTCTAAATGCAACAAAATGAAACCACACTAGTCGTCCCTTTACTGAAGAAAAACTGTTCTAAAGAACCAGACATTTTTATTGACATTATATTAACAAGGAACGTCTGTGATTTAGAAATTTTTTTTCAAGGCACTTTTGCCCCCAGAGTTATTAAACCTTTTTTTCAGGATGATCAATGTGTATTAGACTATTAATTCATGCAAGCACAGAGAATAGAGCTATTTCGGTAGCAGTGGTTATAACTGTTTGGTCTCAGTTCTGTCCTTTTTGTTGTGTCTTTGAGCAATGCACTCGCAATTGGAGGTGGTTGGAGAGGTTGTCAGTCAGCCCTATATAGCTGTAAGAGTTGCTTTCAGTAGTAGTTGATGAATGTAACGCAACTTTGAGTGTAAGAACTACATTTCTATTTCCCTACTGTTTTTGAACTGTGCTTTTGAACACTGGTATTTCCCCATAATAGTACAAATAAAGGCTAACATATCCCTTATTTCATTTTATTTTATTCTATTTTTGTAAACGATAAGATTGTGTTGTATGGTGAGTGTATTTGAATGTTTTACTGCACATGCCACATTTTTTTCTAAATAATAATAATAATACTACTACTACATACAAATATTTTTTCTTTAGTATTTGTGGAGCTGACCTTAACATGCACCTGTTCAGTCTTCATTGTTTTCCCACCAGCACTGCCCAATCATCTGATAATGATCTCATCCTGCATAAGCTCTTCCACTGTGATACCCCAACACAAGAGCTTAATAGGGCAGAGAAATTGTGTTGTGGATGCCTTACTTAAATGTGACTCTGCAGGCTTCAGGCTACGAAAAAAAAAAGAGACAGAGACATCAATAACATCTCACCATAGACGATAATGAGGGTGCACTACATTTACAAAGCCTGCAATTATGCTGTTATTGACCTCAATGAAACAGACATGGCAACACTTGTCTTCTTGTGCTTTGTGCCAATACATGACAGGATGTGGAGGAAACCATCACCAAGCAAATAATCACTGAGACTCAACAAATCTTCAATTATGTAATCGGTTCATTTATATACTATTATGATTACACAGAGTTCTCTTGCATATTCTCGAAAGGAAAAAAAAGGTTGGTAATCCAATGTAATCTTGTAATTTGAGCATCTTTTTTTAATTATTATTTTACCAATATTTCCCTTTGTAGCACAGTTATACCTGTAATTAAATTAATATTGAGCACTTTATTGACATGATCTGGGGAAATGCTAATATTGTTCGTTGTCTCTTGTAGTTTGGGCTGACTGTAAGGGACTGTTGTGATCCAGATTAAATGGAGAGCAGTTCCAGACTTCTACTTAACTAAACATACACACAACCCAGAAGGAACCACACCGGTCAAGATCCTATGTTCTTCTACACTCTTCATTTGCAGAATGAACTGTAGAGAGAACAGAACTGTAGAGAAGTGAAGTTTATTTAATGCCAGAACAGGAAATAAGAACTGAATATACAGTATGAAGCCTTGAGACCTTGTGACTTTATTGTTAATTTATGACAAGTCTCACAATGTAAGTTTTATATTGTGTTAAGTAAGGTTGGGCAATATGTCAAATAAAACCATTTCTCATTCTTTTAGGAGCCAGTACAGGAATTCGATTTTTTATGCTTAAATTACTTTTTCTGAAAAGGTTTCTTAGGTTGAGAATAAAGTTATATTCAAAAGAAAATTGATGAATCACAATATGATTTAATCGATTGATTTCCTATCATCACAGAAATTAGAGCACAATTGAATTTTTATCATTGTATGACAAGAAAACTAGACCAAGAAAACAAGTCCTGAGTTTGCCATTGATAAAGCTGTTTCTTTATGAAAAAAAACAACAAACTGTACAAATGCTGGCACACGCTGAGAGCAACTTTTCCACTAAAGGAAATGCCGCTCTACTTAACTCTTTCACTGCCAGCAACTGGACTCATGACATGTACATCAAATGAGACAAAAAACTCTTATTCTACATTGATCCTTTTCCTTTTTATAGGCATTTGAAATTCTTTGTTTTGATTAGAGTTCAGTGTTTGACGAGAAACTTTTGAAATAACTTTTTTTTTCTAAATCAAACTTCATGTCAGTGTTTTTTTCGTCTGTTCAACTTTTTGGTGAAAGAATATGAGCCACTACAATGAAATAATGTCTAGGATAAAAACAAAAACAACGTGATTAAAACAATGAGTGTGAGTATCTTTTTCATCTTTAAACCAACAAAAGCTGTGTTACAGACGAGGAGGAAGCACTTTTCTTACTTTTTGATGCAGATTCTATAGATTCAGCCACTTTCCCGCGGCATAGATTATATTTAACCCTTCAAACATGAAGAAATACAGTAGTTTTACTTACTCTGACACTTTTGGATCGCTCACGGAAGAGGAAGTTAGTTTTTTTCTCCTCGAGTCTAAATGCGTGCTCAGGGTTCTAGTCCAGTAGGATCATCTTTTTTTTTATTTTAAAGGTTAAATCTGTCTAAACTTACTTAACAATGTTTTTAGTCCAAGATGTTTTGCCTGCAATCTGTTTGAAAAAAAAAAAGCCGATCCTTTAGAAGTGGTTGATCACGTAAACACACACAGAAGAAGTAGTTTCCAGTCATGCAATACACCCCTCTGCTGGTGAATGTATGAAACTGCAACATGTTTTTGACTGCTTGTGAATTCGAAACGTGTTTCAGAGAGTCCTCTATCGCCGCATATAATAAAAGGCTTATGACGGAAATGGACGTCTCTACGGCTGGGTTCGCAATGACGGGTATTTTCGTTATTGGCAGGGAGTGAAAACACACTTTTACGTTAATGATAATAATCACAACTACTCAATTATTGTAAGGGTTACAATAATCATCATTGAAATGAATAAATTCCACTACTGTACTGTCAGTCATTTTAGATCAATAATGCAGTTTAAAATGAACAATGTGAAATGGTATGGGGCTTAAATGTCCACAGTGTGACAACCGTGACCAAAAATACCACAAAATACGCTTTAATATGCATAACAAAAATAAAGACTTGGCAACTATTAAAAGGTCTGTAATGCTACTTATATTGCACTGCTTTGGAGAGACTAAGGGAAACATGATGTCATTTGAGCTAAAACGGTGACTTACAGTGAAACAGTACGTTATAGGACATGCATGGGTTGAAAAGACTCGAGACTATTATTTTGGTTATTTTCTCCGCTGTCACAAATGATTTTATTTCTAATCAACCAAGCAGAAATAATTTATTCAATATTTTTGAAAGACTCATTATTTCTATCATTCATTCTCCTGTTTGACGGAGACACCATTTTGTAATGGTCTGTAATATATTAATTATTTCTTTTTGCAACTTTATCTAGTACTAGGTTTTTCAGTGTTTTAAGGTTAAGGTACCTTTTGTCCTAGTAATTAATTTGTCCTCTGCATTTGAATATGTATTCTGATACAGATGTCACAATACCATATGTATCCCGATACCTCTATCTCAACACAAATCCCTCAATATGATACGTATCAAGATATATATTTAAAAAAAAAAAAAAAAAAAAAACATAAAAATCTTCCCAATTGGTATTTCTAATCCTCCAGAAAAATGAATTGCATTTCCTTTTTTTTTCTACAATGTATTTATCAGAGTACAGCTGATTTATGGATAATTTAAATTTTGAACTTGATACCATTTAATTGACCAAAAAGAGAAAATGAAGAAAAACTGTAGAAAGGTATTGTATATTATCTGTAAAAATGTAATTTTATACATGTTGCATTCATGTTAGAAAAGTTTCAGCTTTCAAACCGCTGTCCAGGTTCATAAGCATTGATACTCGTGTTGCCAACAAGTTTGTCACGATATATCCTACATCGAGTAAAGCCATACTTCCTACTACTCAGCATAATGATTGTCTTTAGTCAAAACTCTTATTATTTTCCTGTACATCCACTCTTTAATCAAACATTGCTATCTTTGCTGAGCATCTTCTCTTCAGTCCACATAAATACTGTCAGCCTTGTTTCTGTCGAGGAAAGGATTAGAGGGACTAAATGATTACTATTAGAGAAGGAATTAAGATTTCAAACTGTCTGTGAGCTGAACGTCCTGAAGAAATTATGGCGTTGACAGTATGAAGTGCACAATCTTGCAAACTTTTTACATTTTTGATGCTTTTGAAGTTAAATCCTCTTTTTGATTTGTGGTTAGTCTTGCAGCTGTGAATCTGTAGTATGTATAGTTAGGGTTGTCAAATTAGTGCATTGATTGCGATTAATTCATTACTGACATATTAATGAGTTAATTTTTTAATCACATTAATCTATTTTGAAAACTTTAACTTCATTGTTTCCATATGTGAGTTGCAAAGTGTTTTGCAACTCATGGTTGTTCAACTTGGCAACAAAACACTTCCTAAAGTCTTCATTTTTTGCAATATATGAATATTTCCATCTGCAACAATAATGTAATTAATAAAATTGAATAAAAACAAAACAAAAACATTTAAGTTGAGTGTTTTTCTCAGCAATTTTTAGATGAGATTAAAAATGGATTAATTAGATGAATTGATTACAGATCATAATTAATTCATCTCTTCAATTTTTTAATCACTTGACAGCACTAGATTTGAGATTGTGAGTATTGGCCTGTAAGCTATTGCTTTACCCTTACTTCTTTTAGATCATGTAGACTGTGTAATCATCACAGTAAATGTACTAGATCATATTTTTCCTCAAATAATCAATGAAAAGAGCTGAGAGTCATTACTACGGTATTTCATTTATTATTTAACAGCTTTTTCTAATCATGAATTCCTGGATGTTTGGTTGTTTTCCCCAAATCAGCTCAGTTATTAAGATGTATATTTTAAACATTTGTCCTTCACCGGTAGAAAATGTTCCCACCTTAAAGTCATTTAATCCCAGATGACTACAAATGACACACTCTAAAGTGTTACAAAGTATAAGGAGAGAAACACCAATGACAAAAAATGTAGAGAGAATACAGTCTGTGTGTAATTTGAATTCAGATTGAGTAATTTTCTGGAAAACCTTCTCTTAATATGTGCTGGGAACATCCTCTGAAAGTTGTGCTGTCTGAAAAAATCTAGAAAAGTTCTACAAAACATTCAAGGGCATTGTGATTCCGGTGTAATTTTTATATATTTGAGGATGCCAATTAGGTCTTATAATAAGAAACAATAAAGTTAATCATAACAAAATTACCATTTACCAAAAGTATTATTGTTGATGCTGCTTGCTTACACAGTGTGTGACATCTCTAGTATTGTTTGCCACCTCTTTGTCTCACTTGAGATGTTGTTACACACTTACTGTAGTAGCTACACACATAATATCTACAGGACAGGCATAGGCCAGCGCCCCATAAGAATGTCTGTTTTTGAATGACACAAAGTCAGAACAACAGACCTTTTGCCCCTCCTCTAATTGGTCTAGTGCATCGTTAAGTCTGCAAAATTATCAAACCAAAATGGTAATTGAAATAATTATAAGCAAATCACAAATATGGCAATTTGCGTAAAACAAACAGCCAAATGTTTTGATTTTACATCTTAAATTTTAGGCTCTTTTTGCACATTGTAAATAAAATTGAGAGCATATGATATATGCTGCAGGCAGTGAATGTGAATGGTGGACATGTAAGGACAAGAGCACATGAAGGGCCTCCTCCACAGTCACATACTAATGCTGGCCGCAGGGGTCCATGTGCTGAGTCATTCTCTCTATTCTAGGATACAAGACACTTCCTTGTTCACTAGAATTGAGTGCTCTGATTGGACGAAGGTGCTGTTTTTAGTGCTGCGTGTTATTGTGAGTCATTTTGTACTTGAAAAATGAAAAGTTATATAAATTTTATTGCTCTGGGGATGACACAGAGTTGGTCAGTCATGTCATTATTTGAAACTATGCAGTTATGCTAGTTAAGTCTGTAATTTACTATTTTGATTTGTTTGGTTTGTTCAACAAAATATTGCAAAATAGACTCTGTTGTTATTATGATGTTATCTATTCCAATTAGTGTCATCAAAAGCTTCAAAAGATTTATATCAAAATATCATTATTGTGTATATATATTGATACAAGAAAATGTATAAAAAGGATGCCAGTTAGACCACTTAAGAGACTTTGAAGATTTCCAAATGAAAATCACATTTATTTATTTATCAAACGTTCCACTGTATGGTGTTGTACTGTATTAGATTGTTGTGTTTTGTTCTCAGGCACCCTCTCTAAATGAGAGGTCATATAATAGCCTGTTTGTACACTAACGGGCCGCCCTCCTCATTAGATTAAGTGCTTTTGCAATAGAGTTGCACCTGTCCCATAACCTTTGACCCTCAGCTGCCCCCTGCCATCCCTTTATGAACGGGGTGCTCTGTTACACACTTGGACACACCCACACGTAGCTGACAGCTGTGATGGATGTGTCCACTGCAGGTGATGAAAATAGGCGGAAAGGTGCTATTGTCTGCCTATCAACCACTGTATTCCTTTCTCTGGATTTAGATGCCTTTATTACTTTTACTGGGTTGTTGCAGCTCATCTGGTCTGACACCTCACTGACCCATCTGTGCTTGTCACTGATCTTCTTATTGTAATCCACTGCTTTTATAGCAGGGTTTTTCTCAAGTCTGAAGTTATATTATAGTTATATTACAGTTTGTTTGTTTTTTGTTTGTTTGTTTCCTTCCTGAATTATTTTTTTTATATAAAAACAACACTATATGATTTTTATTCCATTCTATTTTCTTCCGCTTTATCTGGGGTCAGGTTGCGGAGGTAGCAGTCTGAGCATGGACGCCCAAACTTTCCTGTCCACACAAGCGGCAAGGATTCTCCACCCACCAGAAGGGGGCAAGCCACCATCAAGGAGGCTCTCAAAGTATTCCTTCCACTGTCCGACAACATCCCTATTCAAGGTCAACAGCTCTTCACTCTGCACTGTAAACCGTGTTGCTTTCTTCTCCTGAAGCGTTGGACAATTTGCCATAATTTCCTTTCAACCAACAGTCCTTCTCCATGGTCTCTCCAAACCTCTCCAGTCTCGAGTTATTGCCTCTGCAACCTCACAAGCTGCAGTACGCTTGGCCTGCTGATACTGCCTCAGGACTGCTATAAGCCAACAGGGCTTCTTCACCACCTTTGTGGATTGCTGCAGCGACACGCACAGAGATCCTACGGCCACAGTTATGAGCCTCTGCATTGACAATGGAGGCCAAGAACATTATCCACTTTGACCTAATCTCCCCGGCTCCCCTGGGAGTTGGGTGAAGCTCTCCCAGAGGTGTAAGTTCTCTGCCAGCTGATCCAACTGACCACTAGGTGGTGATCAATTGACAGCTCCACCCTTCTTTAACCTGACTGTCCAAAGCACACAGCTGAAGGTCCGTGACCCCGACTTCACCCAAAACACATTGCTCCGACCGCTTATGGTCCTTCCTGCAGGTGATGGGCTTGCTGGAAGGTGGTTCCATGTTGCCACCTCAGGCCTGGCGCCTGACGCCACAGTGGAGCCCAATGCCTGAGTGTGGTTGTTGTAAAGGGTTTGTGAACTGCACTTGGTCTGACTCGTCACCTTGGACCCGTTTGTCATAGAAAACCCTACCAGGGGCATAAAGCCCTGACAACATAGCTTCTAGGATCATCTGAGGACTCAAACACTTCTACCATATTAAGGTTGCAGTTCAGGGAGGAGATTATTTTTATCATTCTTGTAAACATAACCAACTGAGCTATTTATTTTTAGGTTTTTACAACATGTTTTGCTCATTTAGCCAATGCAGTTCTACCCCAGTTACTCACCTGGATGAATTTGTAAAAGCTTTTCAAAACTTTCAGAAGCCTGAGCTAGCAACAGCATAGGATGCTAGCAATGTATCAAAATTGGTTCTATGAATAAACATGAATGGCACAATTAATTATTTGTCCTCCAAGTAGATGTGCCTATGGCAAGCGCTTCGAGAGTAAAAATCTATTTTAAATTACTGGGCACAGCCACTTTATAAGAAGCCAAACCTTAAAGTTGGAAATGTAACCACAGCCTTGTCAGTTGCCAAAGGGAAAAATAAGTGTGTGTTATTAATATGTAAGAAGGATGCTTGTGATTCTTGTCGGGTTTTGGTTTCAGAGACATTGTGGCACTGCACGACCTTACCAGCCATTTTGGAGGTCTGCTTCCCCTTCACATTCCCTCTGGAGTGGAAGCCTGCGAAGGTTTTCAGGAAGGGCATCAAGATCATCTCATTTCTTTAGGTTCTTTTCTGTTAAGCGATTATACCTTGTTTTACTTATAAGGCAAAAATAGTTTATTTGTTTAAGTACTAACAGTAACTTCCTTTTGGGCTTGGACCAAGGAGATGTAGAAAGATAATAACAGGAAAGGGGCACTTTAAAGAGCATGCTGTGGTTTTATTTGGGTTGTGAGCTTGAAATGAAATAGTACGTTTTTGCATGAACAATTATGTACCTAATATAGGTTATTAACAATATATGAACTTACCCCTACCAACTAGGGGTGAACAGTATATCAAATTTCACAGCATACTGTACTGTATTGTAAATTAAGATACTGTATGCAAATGTAGAATATTGACTATATATATACATGATACAAAAATAAGTTATTTAAATTAAAAATCAAAAAGTTATTCATAATTCCTTTTTATAATAAGAATTAAAGACATGTTTTAACACATATCTGATAAACTGAATTGTGTCTTCAAGATATGAGAAAAATATTCCTGAGACATTATTTTTTGTCAATGTTGCCAGTGATCTCAAAGTTTTCAAAAGTTCATATTTTAGCCATTCCTGGATCTTTTTTTAAGCCAACAAGTGACAGAAAGATTAAACCTAGTTCTGTCAGAACAAAGCAGTTGTACGTTTGCTGTTTACATTCTGATTCTTACAAAATCAACCCTCACTGCACAAATTGGCAACACAGAGGCATGGAGGAACACAAGAGCATCTAACCCAACACCAGAAATAAATTAAATCATCAGTACTGAGCAATCCAATTCTATATTAAGGACTGTCCCATCCCTAATCACTATTTTTAATCGTTTCTTGCAGTCCATATATTTAAGAAACTGCCATATCAAGTTTATATCTGTCCACAGCTACGAGCAACTGTCTCCCACGATGGCTAAAAATACCATGTGATCTCTGCCAAACACTTGAGCATGAGTTAAGATCTCACATTACACAGTGTATGTTTTTAAATAAGAAAACACAGACAAGGTTCAGATGTCAAAAGGCCTCTTGCCACTGTACTAGGTTAAGAGGTCAATTCACTCTAGGCCAGAAAGGATCATTTTCTTTATGCATTTTTATTTAGTCTTGTAAAGGAGCAGAGTGAAGGTCACAATCAGCACAGTGTTACTTAAAAGAAGGTTAAAAGTAACACAAACTAATGCTTTTCTCTACGTGATGATTGGTTAGTAATAAAACAAAATATGGCAAGCATTCAAATGAACTTAGTTACCTCTGTGTCCGTGTCATGTCTCAGCTTTCAGGTGCAGCTACATCTCATGTTTGACAGTCAGGGGAATTAAGGTTTTGATTTCACATGTACATAAGCACTCGCATGTTTAACCCGAGATGAACTAAGCAGCTCCATTAAGGTTTATTACAGTAATTACAGTTGATGTTTCTATAAAGTTGATGATTTATTATTTTTTTTCTAATATAAAAGTAATTTTGCACTTCGCAGTTAAATTACTTTTAATAGAATAAATTCAACAAAATTTACACCAGAGGGACACTTGCCACATTTTGTAATTTATCAAATAATAACGCAATAAATGTCTTTTGATGCAGGCACAGATTTACAATAATTGAACGTATGATTTTATATTTGAGAACAATATCAACATTTTCTCTGGGTCAACAAACTTTTTTCTTTAATTTGTACTAGATCTGCACTTGATTTTCCTTCATGAAAGTGTGTAAACATCAACATTCACTTTGAGTCAAGTGCTAATCTAGATTGAATAAGATTAAGGAAACTCAATTTCTTTGATTAGATGGCGTAAGAGATTTGAAAGTTCTCTATTGGCTGTGGACCTTTGACCTAATTGATTGTTTTTGTGTTTTCAGAATTAAAGAATGGGTCGACCAGATGCAAAAGGATTTAATCTCATTAACAGACTCAGCAAGTGGCATCCAGAATCTTGTAGAGGTAAGCACAACCCATCTAGAAATACTTACATAATACGTTTGCTATAAACTAATCATTTTGTGACAGTCTTGAAATAGCAAAGACAGTGAGTAATGTACTGCTCTCATTATTTCTGTTTACACATTTTCAACAGTCAAAACACAAATGTTATGCTTTTACAGCTCTATGTTTGGCAATGTCAGCTACAATGATGCATCTGCACTTGTCCACGTGTGAAAACTATCAATGTGCATAAGTCTTCTATTTTTCCATTGTTTGAAAATTATATAATGCAGCTGTATCCAACATAGTGATAAATGGCATTTAGTCATCAGAGTAGTTGTGTCATCTTCATCTTCATACTCAGAAATATTCACCTTATTCTTCCCCGCCCACTTTTCTTGGAAGCACACTTCCTGTTTGGTTGCGGTTAGCCTATAGAATTCAGTTGCTGGATTTATTTTAGCTGTAGTTATATTTGTTTGAAATTGCCCCACAAGACAGACAAGCACAAGTCAGACACTTTAACAGAGCTAAACAGAAAATGCACTGCCAAGGCAGAGGGGAATAGGGTTAGTACATTTAAAAATGTATTATATATATTATTAGGGCTGGGCGATATGAGTCAAAATTTATATCTCGATATTTTTTTCTATATCTCGATATACGATATATTCTCTCGATATCTTAACACCCAAATATTTTCTCCCAAAAATAATGAAATAACAAATACATTCTGTCACCGGGCTTTTTTAAAATAATAAATGCAAAAACAAGACGTTTTATGAAAAGTGTAAAGAGAGAGCAGATAAAATATCTTACTCGTTCAACCAGGTAGATTTTCATTCATTTAAAAGTGCCTTGCCTTGTAAACATTTTAAGATCTGTGCAAACTGACAGTTGTAGCTCAATGTGGAACATACATTAAACACCTTCAGCCATAAGTAAACATGCTGACTTCTCTTTTATAAAAGCATGCCTTGTAGCCACTAGTTACACACTAACATTATTATTTGTTAGACAGTTGTAAATCTCTCCAAAATGCATTAGAATAAAATATCCCTTATTTATTTAGAAGCGCTGTGTGACTTTTGCTGCGTCTCCTTTCTCATCTGCGCTCCTCCGCAGCCCTTAGCATTAGCCGCTTTAGCACAACAGTGAGTTTTCCTTCTGTCACCACGGCCACACTTTGGCCGTGGTGACATGCAATATAGACATGCTATACCTCTTTTAAAAGCTTACATTTTGCACTGTTCACTCGCTACATTTGTTTATCAATTGCAATACGTCACAATGCGAGCACAAGCATAGAAGCGCCAGCTACACTGAGCTACTTTAGCCGCTACATATCATAAACAGCGAGTTTTCCTTCTGTCAGCACGGCCACGCGTTGGTCAATATGGACATGCTATACCTCTTTTGAAAGCTTACATTCTGCTCTATTCAGTCGTTAGATTTGATTCTCAATTGCAAAAAGTCGTAATGCATGCACAAGCATAGAAGCGCGAGCTACGTTACACGTCATAGACAGTTAGCTCGTACCTTTCGCTGGTATTTCTTTACGACATTCACGGCAGAAAACAGCAATTTGGTTGTGCATCAGATGGTTTTAATCCAAAGTACCTCCAGATAGCTGAACCAGTAGTCCGTTTTTTGCTTACAAGCCCCTCCTCGGTGCCGCCTTCAAGAGACGGAGAAGCAAACTGGCGAATGCCAAATTAAATACGCAGCATTATCGATATATACGATATGTCAAAATTCATTTCGTGTTTAAAATTATATCGATATATCGTAAATATCGATATATCGCCCAGCCCTAATTATTATTATTATTTTTATTTATTTTTTTTTTTTTTTCAGAACCATTTAGAGTTGTATATGTAAAAGTAATTTCATAGAAAAGAAATGTAAAACCATACCTCACAACATTCTTCATGGAGATAGATACATCTTATACCAGGTATGGGCAAACTTTTTGGCCGAGGGCCACATTGAATTTTTACACTTGCCCCAGGGGCCGGACCATAAGCCGTTTGAATGTCTCAGATTTACACATAAACAATTATTGCATAATACTACATAAAAATTAATACACCAGAATCTCAAAAATCTTAGCTTTTATTTTTTTAGTGCGAACAGTGGTGTTGGTCACCCTTTTTAGCCAATGCATCAAAGTTAGGTGTCATTCTAGTGGTGGCTATTCTTAATATTGATTTCAGGTGTTTGTCAGTTAACAGAGATCTGTGACGTTCCTTGTTAATGTTCATCACACTGAATGTCTGCTCACACACGTAGGTAGAGCCAAACAACACAAGCATCCTTTGTGCAATATTCCAGAGGTTAGGAAACTGTCTCTCATTCAGTGACATGTAAAAGTCATGCAGTTTAACAGAGCTGAACTTCTCCTTTAAGGCAGAGTCGCTTTGTAGGTCGATTAGTTCCAGTTGTACCTCTTGTGGCGCTGTTTCTGGATCTTGTGAAAAGGGAAATGCCACCAGTTGAAGAGATTTCTCTATTTTTTCGAAATCAGAGAATCTGCGATTGAATTCATCTCCCAGGTCGTCCAGGCATTTCACATATTTCTGTGTGTGGCGACGGGCCTCTGGCTGTGACGCTAGTGTGGGGAAATGAGCGAACACCTTGTTTGACATTTGTCGTGAAAATAAAGACAGTTTGGCTTTGAAGGCTTTCACGTGGGTAAACATGTCATGTACAAATAAGTTTTTCCCTTGTAGACTTGTGTTCAGTTCGTTCATGTATGTCAGAATGTCCACAGCAAACGCAAAATCACACAGCCAGTTAGTGTCGTTCAGCTCCGGAAAATCACCTTTTTCCACTGACTCCAGAAATGATGCGATCTCCTCTTTAAGCTCCCACACTCGCTGACACACGCGACCGAGACTTAACCACCGCACATTGGAGTGGTAAAGCAAGTCGTGATGTTCCGCGTCTGTTTCTTCCAGAAAGGCAATGAACTGACGGTGGTTCAATCCGCGTGCGCGTATAAAGTTGACCAGCTTTACCACCACCTTTACAACGTGATCCAGCTGCAACACGGACTTGCACAGGGACTCTTGGTGGATGATGCAATGGAGGAAAATGACATCTGCGCTGCCTTTATCTCTTTCACCTTGTCGCTTATTAATTTTAACAGCCCGACGTTTTTTCCAGTCAAATTAGGTGATCCGTCCGTGGTGACGTTCACCAGTTTACTCCACGGCAACTGTAGTCTCTCAATGACGCATGACACTTTGGCAAATAGGTCTGTCCCTCTCGTAGTTCCTTTCATTGACTCCAGTGCCAAAAACTCCTCAGTAATCTGAAAAAGATCATCAACTCCTCTAATGAAAATTAAGAGCTGAGCAGTGTCTTTTATGTCAGTACTTTCGTCCAGTGCTAGAGAATAGTACTTAAATGTCTTTGCTTTGGTGTTTAGCTCTTCGGATAAATCTTCGTCAATGACTTCTATGCGGCGCGTCACAGTCCTCCTTGACAAACTTATTCTTTCGAACTTCTCCTTGTTGTCGGGACACACGATGCTCGCTGTCTCCACCATGCACTCTTTCATAAACTCGCCCTCGGAGAACGGTTTGCTCGCTTTTGCTATTTTGTAAGCCAGCACGTAGCTTGCCTTCGTGCTTGCTTCCTGAACTGTGGACTGGCGGACCAAAATATTCTGCTGCGATTGTAGATTATTAGTTAGCCTTTCCGCTGTGGCTGCCCTTTCCTGCACCGATTGATGGCTAGCATAATTTCGATGCTTAGTGATAAAGTGCCGACTGATATTGTATTCTTTGAAAACTGCGATGGTTTCATGGCAAATAAGACAGACCGCTTTGGCTCGGACTTCTGTGAAAAAATATTTGACTGTCCATTCTTTGTTAAAACACGACATTCACTGTCGATTTTTCTCTTTTTTTGCCCGCTCATGACTGAAGGTGATCTCTCAACGTGACCTGTGTTGTTTGGCTATTTGTCAAAAGACAACACTGTACTAGACCTTTCTCAGCTAAGGCCATTGTTTCTGAACAGCGCCCTCTGTTGGAAACGCCACGCATTATAAAAGCCAGAGGGAAACAAATGGGGAAATCATGCCATCTAGTGAAATAAACTGGTAACAGCGGGCTAAGCAAACAAGACGGTGATAAATCCACACAGTTTAATTATGTAAAATATAAATAAATGTCCCGCGGGCCGGGTTAAAATGCTTAAAGGGCCGCATATGGCCCGCGGGCCGTAGTTTGCCCCCCTCTGTCTTATACCATAATGTGGACTATTATACCTAAAGGAACAACACCCCCCCAGCATTACTACAGATCTATAAATCTAAAACGAAAAGAAAAAAAAGTGTTAACACAATAGTATAATTTTCCACTTGAAATACCAAGGAAAATTCTTGTACTAGTTATTGTAATAGTTCAGAAAAGGTCAAATTGTTTTCTGTTAATGTAATTTTATAGCATCAAAGCTTGCTCAAATGAGTATCTAGATTAAATTCTAGTTTTAGTTTCAATTAATATTTGATTTTTATTCCTTTTGACAACTGTACTGCAAAGTTGTTTCATAAAGCTGAAGGAATGCTTAACTTGAATATACTTTTGTAATATTAAAACAAGCAACAATGCTCTATTTAGTCATTTAATCAAATAAACTGTATTGTTGTATTTCTGTCCATAGATATATCACAAACATGAAAAACACTTCGTGGTAAAGTACAATAATGCAACAGAGCTGGTCGCCAAGGCTGCAGGAGAAATTGAGAGACTACTCGCAGAGCGCTCCGACGCCTTGAGGGTGAGTAAAACCACTACAGGAGACTTTTAAATTTTGTAAATAGGCATTGCAGAGTAGAAGTAAAAGTGGTTGTTTTAACAGGTTAATTGGTATCAAGGGTTTGGTTATATCAGGAATATTTTTTTAGACAAAAGTGCAGGAACAATCTGTTTTCCCTCATTTTATGACAGAAAACACTGGAGCACAGTCATAGCTCAGGGCCATGCAGTGATCAGATATAAGCAGACATCGTCCAGCCAGATGACTTAATACAGATTACCAGTCTGTGATGCTGCATGACAAAAGGCAAAAACAAAATAAAGCGATTTGTAGTCTGATTTTGAGCCTTAAGGCCAGTATCTTTCACTTTAGTGCTTCTTTTTCATCATGAGATTTACATTACCAGTTACAAAATACTTTGTTTCAAAAAGTAGTCGTTTTTCTTTGGATGGGGGCAATTTTTTACATTTTGTCAAGCGATGGCGTTATTTTCACAACCAATTTTTTTCTTATACTTTTTTTATTATACATAGCTGTGATCAGGTAGAATAACAAAAAAAAAAAGTTCAACCTAAATATTATTTTGACTCATTGTTTAAAGGGAATCTATTATGTAAAATCCACTTTTCTGAGTTATAACATGTTATCTTTACTCTCTATGTCTTCCTCTCTCTCCTTCTTTCCTCTCGCTTTTTCTTTCTCTCTCCTGAGTTCAATCAACTCACTCAGTGCTTATTTTGTCTTTTGGCCCAGAATGTGATCATAGTGTGATGAACAGCTGCCACAGTCGACATGGTCACCATGCTGTCAAGTGTCTTCTGAACATGCTGTATCTGTTCCCCACACACTTTAGTGATTTCATTGGGTCATTTGCAACTTATGCATTTAGACACGTCTGAATTCATGTCATCTTTAGGCTTTTAGGCTTAGTCATTTTATTATTATTTTTTTTTAATCAACTCCTAAAAGTGTTTTAGTACTGAATTTAATCCACCTCTTCTAGAGTTCTATGGAACTTACGTCGTCAATATTACCCCTAAAGTAGCTTATACTCTCACCAAACTTTACTATCTTGAAAAAAGTATAAAAAGAATTAGAATTTTTACGCTAATTTTCAGTCACATCTAGTTACCCAAAAACTGAGTAAAGATATCCAAAATCTCTGATATTAGCAATCTAATATGTCAGCAAAACTGTTATCTATTGTGGCAGTTTTTTGTTTTTTTATCAAAACATGACATGATCAAAAACTTGGAATGCACATTTTTCTAGCATAGTAAAGTTTCATTTTTTTTGTTTGTTTGTTTTCATATTCACCTGAAGTATTTCACCTTAAGAGACTTTTTCAGACTCTATCAAACATTTCAGCCTGAAATGAGACAAGCAGGGCATCAGCGTATTTATGCCGGTGCAGCCACAATCTTTCCCTGCATGCAAGTATGAGTTCATGTTGTTTAAAAAGCACTTATAAAAGCTTGTGCTGCAGCCAGAGTCATAGAACAAGAAGAAAACTTTGCTTTCAACTTACAATGATACGTTATGATAAAATCAAAGATGCATAGTTTGGAATGAAAAAAGATAAAGCATATCTTAGCATTTATCTCCAAACTCTGTCCTCAGTTGATCACTGTGATGTGAAGGGGAGGGGTTCCTCTCCCACTCTCCCGTGCAGATGACCGCTGCATCTATAGCCACCCAAGCAAACTGCCTGATCACGACCAAAAGGGCAAAATTAAGGCTGATGGCCTATATGCAAAAATGTCAATATATTGGCAAACAGATATAACGATCTATCTCTTGAAAAGGTCCATAAAAAACTTGCCTCAATTAGTTATGTTTATGTTATTAAGATATCAAGGCTACAATGTATGCCTTTCTTATGTTCACATACTAAATTAAGATCATAAGGTTCAAAACACAAATGTGTAACTCCACATTGCTGAGCAGGTGCAAGTGGTAGAAAAGCCTTCTCTCACAAGGTTAAAAAAACATGCATCCTTAGTGTTTGGAAGTGGAAGGTCATTTTGTATTGGTTTAAGCACAGCAGCAAACCATAGTAACTCAATTAGGATCTGTGTGGGCCACTAGTCTAGATCAATCTAGCTCCAGGAGACAGAGATATCCAATTAAGGCATGACAGTATGTTGCCATAGTTACATTGTCATTGATTTCTCTATCAATCAACCACACACCCCTTTAACTTCATCACGATGGGGATGAGAAACCATTACTTTCAGTGTTGTTCTGCTCTTACTGATTTATGATGATGTCATTTTTCTTACAAAATCGTGGACAAAATCTGTTCAGTCTTTTGTTTTTTCCAAAATGCACCCACAGTAACCATGGCTAAGCCTCCTTATGAGGCTGTAATAAAGTGGCTTTGAGCCAGGTTTATGACTGCTCATAGAGGGACTATAACTATTTGCTTATCCTCTTTGGAGATCTATGAATTTAAAATGGTATGGGAAAGATGACTATAGCTGAAGTAATGTCCATTAACTAACCTGTAGGTTAATATAATATTATACTGTAGCTTGCAGCCTGCGTAATGACCTTGACTAAGGCCATTTATTTGATTTATGTCACTCATGTTCTATTGCTACAGGCACTGTGCAGTTAAAATACATTGTATCTTACTGCAAATATTACTCATAGAAATTAAGGAACTGGGTAGAAGTGATGGAAGCCTCATTGGGAACATATCTACATGTATCAATATTTTGTTTCTCCGTGTGCTTGCAGCTTTACATTTATGTTTGAGCTGAATTTTTGGAGAAGACATTGCTTCTCTTCTTCTGCTATTGCTCTTTATTTAACTGTCTCTTCCAGCTACAAGCACATTTTCTCTCTGAGGCTGTTGGTATTTTCAAGAGATAGTTAGAAAACAAATTCAACAACACGTATTTCATATTTCCCTTTTTTAAGCATGTTAATTGCTGTATTGAAAATTGTGAAGCTAAATAACAGAGCTCAAATCTGAAAGCTTGAATTCATGCTCTACTTTGAAGATATTTGGTTAGCTTGATAGCATTCAGTAGTGAACAGGAAGTAGTAGACCTTTATTTCTTCTCTGTTTACTCTGAGATCCTAAATGTCAGATCTAATTTGTCAAGTTCCTGAAAATTAACCTTTAGCCATGGCCGTATGTGATATTCAGGCCACCTTTAACTCGTCTGACTCTGTTCTCATCAATAATTAAAACAGCTCTTTTAGAGGGCCTCTTTGATGAGACCTTTAGTTACTGCCCCAGTGGAAAACATTTATCTTTTCACACAGGACCCTCCATTTCTTATATAGCACTATTCAGCGGAACTCTCTGCTGCCCATGATGGAAAGTAAACTAAACCAATGAAGAGGCCTATGCAATATGTTTTAATGTTGTTCAACTTGTTATACAGTCGTATCTAAAGAATGCAAACCAATGGAGGCTTAAGTAGGTTGTACAAAGCATTATGATTATTGCTCTTATCGAAGACAAAAATGGTATAATTGAGTAACCATGATCATTAACATGAAATCAGAAGCGTGTTTGTAAGTGCACGTATGCGCTTCGTATGTATGTATTTGAATGGGAAAGTTGTTTCCAAATAGTGCCTTGTTGAACGTCTGAGCAAAGACATCTGTGAGATTTGTCGACTACTGTCATCATTTTATGTGATCATTTGTTGCATTTAAGAAGTGCTTGTAAACAATCACTTGAAAAATTATGATTTCAAATATGATTTCAATAATTATAAATTGTTTGTTGTCCTTTCGTCATTTAGTCAGTGATCTGGTCAATGGAGGCTTAGTCGACCAAAATTTGTATTAGTCAACTATTGTTTTATTTACATTTTTAAATTTATATTGAACAGTAGCAAGAATGAGTAAATTAACGGAATTAAATCTGCCTTTTTATATTCAAATACATGTTCAATATTCTGTGCTGTTTTTGCATAAAATCTATTGCATTTTTAGTTTTGTCCTATAATAATATTATTTTACAGCACTATAGTTTAATGAACTCTCAGTTACACTGAGTCTGACTTTGTGGGCTTCACATGTGTTTTAACACTAAAAGTGTTTGTGTTTTTGGTTTGATGAAAAAGCATCTGACATTAAACCAAGACCTTTTTGATAGTAATAGAAATACAGTATAGTGATTAAATTCAAGCGTGATGGATACATATACTACAATATATTTCAAGATGGAACTAATGGACATGCGATTGACACAGTCCATTTAGAAAAACACAGCTGGTTACAGAAAAATACAATTAGGTTAACAAGATTTTATTTCCGTGGAAATGTTCTTTAGATTCTGGTATTTTGACCAGAAAATTACCAGTAATTGGTCTGTTTGCTAGAGATAAAAAACAAAGTCAAGAGAAAAAGGCACATTTTCATTTGTAAATGATTAGATGCCTGAGTACCTCTGTCCACGCTGGACAGAGGCAGGAGAACTAGAGGAGTGCCGCCCTGACATATGAGGCCAGTTGGCATATGGATTGGTGAGAGTGAGTCTTGGGATTACATTAGCACTTTGCCAGAATATCTAAAAAGCTTTGGCTGTCCACCAGAATGGACTAAGCATGGATTTTGGAAACTGAATTTAATTTGTTTTCCAAAGTTGGCTCTTGGCTGATTTAATAACATCAAGTTTGATTCCGTTTTGTTGGAAAGGTGTTGGTAAATTTAAGCCATTAGTGTTTGTTGTAATTGCTAAACATTTCTGTTATTTCAACTAAAATAATCAAACTGTTGGTTGTCTCTGATGTTGCTGTCACTGACGAGCAGGTCCACAGATGCACTGGGTTTCCATGAGGATTGCTTAGCAACATGAGCACCATGAACAGATTACTAAAGACTAAAAATCCCCCAAAACTAATCCGTTTATTTTCTTAATTTCTCCACTTAAATGTACACTATGTAACTTTTGGAAATGCCATAGCAGTGCTAGAATGTTTCACTGTACCTGTCTCCATAAAGCTGAGTAAAAGTCACCATTAGAACAAACAAGTCTATGAAGAGGTGATCCTACTTAAGTTTTTCTAGGTTTAATGGAAAACTTCAAGCAGATTGAGTTTGCCATCTTACCTTAGTTTGTGCTTAACCAATCACAGCAACGATTCATAATGGCTTCTGCAATGTCCGCGTATAGAACATGTGTCACACAGGCATCTCTCTTCTCTTCTCTCAAAAAGGAAACACCGTATTTCTGTTAAATCAGAATCAAAAGCAGAATCAAACATACATCCATGGGAGCTGCCATCTTTGTATCCATCGAGTAACAGGTTACTGAAAAATTGCAAGATTAATCAGCTTCATGCCCACTGTGCAACATTTCAGGAAAAGTAATATCTCCATGAAGAAAAGCAGGCAGCCAACAAAGAAAGAGTTTAGTTAGTTACTTAGTTCATAGAAATCTTTGCAGTCTTAAGTGTAACTGGATTTTTTTTTAATGTTGTGGATATTTATTATAATGTACATGAATTAATTTACTCTGGAGGAAGTTGAGTGATAGTAAAATTTCTGATAAATGTGTTATCCAGAGCATTCATTAGTGCTTATGTGGGGAGTATAATTACTATGGAGTCAGAGATCTCTAGTGTGTGGAAGTGTGTTATTAAAGCAGCAGTCATTGACATGCTCTGACTCATTAGACTTTACTGTTAAACCCTAATAACAGCAGGCTTTCGCTCTCAACAGCTCATTACAGACCACTCACACTGCAGCCTTTACTAAAGCCGAAAACTGTATTCCTCTATCTCTATAAATTAGATTTATTAGCACTCCCTAGAAAATGTTACCTGATTGTCAAAGGGTTAGGTTATAACTCTCAGTGTGCATTCTAATTTATAGGTCCAAAGGGGCGGCTGGCTCATGTAGGTGTGTGAAGTAATATCCTGGTCGGATGTTTAATTGGATGGAAAAACACTTTAAAGTCAGCCGCTGACCAATGTTTGAAATTTTATTCAGTAGTGTCCAGTCCCTTTTTGCTTGATAAATAGCAGCCACTATTTGATCCATCACTTATGAACTATGCTATTAATAGCACCTTGTTGAACTTTGTCTGACAGAATCTCATACTTTTCAAAATGACACTTTAAAGTCATTTTTGGGTGTTATTGATGTGATGCTTTACATTTTTTTTTATTATAGAAGGATTATTTGTTTATCAACATGAAGGATGTGCACACAGCTGGATAGCAGAAAGAGCAGATTGACACAAGCTGTAGCAGCAACACTCACCAGCGCTGTTGTCAGCTAATTGCAAGAGTTTATCACTGTTGCCAAAGCAAAAGTTATGCTGCTAAATCAACATTTGTGAATGAATTGTGTCTCATACACTGTCTTAAGCTTCATGAGTCAGACGTCTGTCATACCTGATCCAAACAGCTAATTCTCGTCCGGTGTTGATGTTTTCATCAAAGCAGTTTCCCCAGCCAACTAGATGAACAGCGTCTCTTTCAGCAGGTGACATCTGCAGTAAGTCAGAAAGTCAATCGATATTCACTCTATAGATTTAGCTAAAAATAATAAATGTTGAAAAAAATGACAGTTTGGATTGTTTACACTAAATGTACAATTGAATTACTAGCATATTGTTTTTGTTTGTTTGTTTTTTGTGTAAAACTGTTTTTGGAGCTTCATAGCATTCACAAAAACATTTAAAAAATAACCTTTACATTGGCATGATTATGTTTTAAAGTGTAATATGTCACACTTAACAGTCATGCATTTCTCACACAGGGAATTCTACTGGCTGCAAAGGAATGTCAACTTTCTCAGTTGTCTCCCGTACGAAATACGGCAGCTCCCCTGTGCCCTTGTGAAACACATCCTGACCCGACAGTTCTGTCCTGATTCTGTTCAGTCATAAAGTTAGGTAAAAATGAGATATAAAAAATATAATGTAGAGTTTCGATTCAGTTGACTAGTGTAATTACACAGGGCTGAAAGTTTATTAGTTCTGCTTTAAAAACACTCCAGAAGATCTCAAAGACTGAACAGAAAAATCAAAAAAGTATTTTGCATTAAATGTGTCCTTAAAAGGAGCTCTGTTCTATTTACATTATTATTATGACAAGCTGCCAAATTGATGTAATAAATTGACATTATATGCTGAGCTAAGAGCATATTTTGCTGCCACATGCCAAAATGTCTGCTCGTTCATCATTCCTTTGATTGAATAGTCAAACTGAATGCATTTCATTTACTGAGTGAACCATAAAATATTTCTGTCACTCACATTTGAAAACCCACACGCAATGGTACAGTACACTAAGACCACAGACAACATTGCTGAGCAGCTTTGACATCCTTTTCTATCTCATATAATCAAGAGTCGTTATAAAAAGATTTGTTTTTTTGATGAGTCAGTGTCTGTGTTTATCCATATGCCAGCTGTTTCAGTCTCGCCAGGTCTCCCGTGTTTGCCAGCTTTCTGTTTATTATCTCTGTCCTCTTCTTTAAAGTTAATCTGATACAGAACAGACCAAGTATTGGATTTCCAAATAGTCCAGGAATGTCTAATGTGGCCCGGAGACCTAATGCAGCCCTTGGATAACATTTTTTTGTCCCTTAGCTCAGACTTCCAGCTAGATTGCCAAATGTCAAATTTGAGCAATTCTTCTATCATAGTTGAAATAACAAAACTGTGAAAAGTTTGGACACCCCTGAAATAGACCAATTCACCAACACAATGCACAAAATTTAGGCTGAACTCCAAAGGTTTACTTGAGTGAAAACATTTGCCATTCAATTAACTTCTTCAGTTCTGACACAGCTCTTCCAAATATCTCTGAAGGGAAAAGTTTTCTGAATTAATAAAGGAGTACACCTGTATATCCTATGCAATATAAATAGGTAGTAGTATAATGTCATATTTTTTGTGCCAGTAGTTAGTTGTTTCAAATGGTTCAGAGGGAATTTGCTGGTAAAATGTGACTTGTGATGTTTCTCATGTTATTGTTTAAGACTTGGAAAATGACAACATAAAAGCACACATTTACTAACACATGACAACGGGCTGTATTTGATGCGCTTGTCGTGGTCTGTTAAAAAGCAGAATGAACGTATTATTATGAAGTTTGAATTCTCAGAATTAGCCACTTTTATTGCCTCTCAAAAGCAATAAAAAGAATAGCTGGTGATTTAAAAGAAAGGCTTATAATCTAAGAAGATTGCGACATAGAAATTGTTGCCATAATGCTCATTTGTCATTGCATGTGATGTGGGTACTGTAGCTGCACACAGTGGCATTTGGACATTCTTAGTTGCCAAATGACACAGATTGCATGCATGAGTGGAATAATTTGCTGCAGACAACTTGTAAAATCAGAGATGAGTGTGGTGTTTCTCAATTGACAGTTATCAGAGGTTGAATTAAATGTTTTTGTCCTAATGTGCATGAGTGAGGTGGCCTTCCCCTCCCTCTGCTTCCTTGGAGGCTGAGGAGGATAGATCTGACTAAAGTGTTGCCAGTCACAACAGCAGATGCTCGAGCTTCCTGTGCTCCCCCGCTCCTCCTCACACATCAGTCAGATGGCAGGTGTGCATTAGTGTGTGTCCTGGGCGGGCTTCATACATTCCCCAGAATGTATGTCAGACCAACAAGAAATGTGCGCATGTTCGACTTTATCTTTGATATTTTCTCAGTTTGAAAATTACATAACATTTCAGTATTTTGATATTTCTTCACTGTCTACTTAGTTTTCTTTGTGCTCATAATTATTATTGTGCATGTACTACTCTTTATAATTTTAATTTTAAGTCAGGCTTCATCTTTATTCTCACTATTCAGATCAAACCATTTCAGTATTATTTGAATCTTCATGTAGCCCTTGAGTGAAGGACATGTGTCATTTACACTGAAGGTAATGTCATCTTGTCTTACTGCCCCTCCCCCAGAACACTGTTTAGGTTGTTGAAATGGAAAATATCTCAGAATTGATATTAACTAAAGCTGTGAAATGTATTTAATTTTAGTCAAAAGATGCATGTAGTTTTTATATTGATATTTGAAACATTTATCATAGACATGATATCCACAAATTATCCTTTATCAGTATAAGGAGGCAATCTCTTGTGTAGTGTAGATTTTGGTGTACTCTCCTGAAACATGTTGCATTAAGAATTAAGAACTCCTATTTTGTTTGTTTAAAAAAATAAATACACAAAAAAATAAAGAATTAGATTTCAAGAAATACAACATCAGCAGAATTAGTCTTCAATCTTTTTTTTCTTCTTGTGAAAATGTTACGTTTTGGTGAAGACGATGCAAACTGTTCAATGCAGGATTTCCTTTTTCCATAAAACAATTGTTTTGGTGCTTGCGCTTGATTAAGTGCCTCAGTTTATTTTTTTTTCCTTCATCAGGCATTTATCTCCTTGCATTATTAAAAAAACAGTATACAGTATAATGTCATTTTTTTCTTGGATATGCTTCATCTTAATCAGTGGTTCCCTCATGCACATCTATGAATCCATGAGTAGAGACAGATGGGTTTGACATTTCCCATGGGAAATTAATAGTACAGTGTGTTTTTGGATCAGGTAGAGATTAAAAGTCGGACCCATTATAAATCCATTAACAAAGTCATTAGGACTAGATCACAAGAAAGACCCAAAAAGAGACTCTATTTTTAGTACATAGTTCGAGTTTTGAGGGTTTCTCTAGGAAGCGGATATGAAAATGTGAACAATATGTCGGTGAGTATTGTGTTTAATCATTTTTGCTGTTATGCTTTGTTTTGCAGAGACTGGTGAAACGAGCAGAAAAGCTTCAGATGGATCACAAATGGAGTCTTGAAACAGAAGTGAGGCCAGTTAAAATATATTTTAGTTGAATTCTGTAGTCTACTTGATGAGTGACATTTATCCCCATTTGTATGTTTATTTTAGTTGAGTTTAGTAAACACTCTTTGCACCATTTTGTTGCAAAAGCAGTAGATTATTCTGTACACTGTCAACAATACATTTGAATACAGTATAAGGGTTTTCTGAAATGAGAACCACATCAAAGCAACAGTAAACTCTAGACAGTTATTGCATAATGCAGCATAATGCAAAGTCATACCAGCAATGCACAATCTGAAAGAATTAAGTTATTAGAAAACAAGAGGGTTCCAGTTATTATCCAATCTAACATTACAAACCCAATGTTCCTAAAGCTTAACAAAGCAAAGCATAAGATTGAGAGACTCTTATCAAGTTTTGGTCTGGGAGAGTGAACTCCCAGTGGTGCTCCGTCCAGTCTAATGAGCACAAAAAGGAGGAAATGTACAGGTGTGAATTTGGTATCATATAAATTAAAATTGTAATTCGGCGACTAATAGATTAGTTTCCCGTTGGCTTGGTTAGTGAAATAACTGACATCATCATATATGCTGATCTAAGAGCATATGTTGCTGCCACATGCCAAAATCTGTGCTCATTTATAACTGTGTTGATTGAAAAGTCCAACTCACAGCAATTAATTTACTTAATGAACCATACAATTTAGCTTTCACTCACATTTAATGATCCACAAGCAATGGTAAGATACACTATGGTATGCACTAACTTATTTGCTCCTTAATTTGAATAATTGTTTTCTCACAACATAAACTGTTCCAAATTTAAAAAATGCACGTTTCAAGCAAAAATTATACAAAACAGTATTCTAATGACCAAAAAAAAACAATTGGATCAGGTGTCTGTCAGGTGAAAGAGGTGACAGGCACATCCGTAATACTGTATGTAAATCATGCGAGGTGGGTCCTAAATGTCGAACAAAATTAAAACAGCAGCTCCCAGTTTTTTATTCATCACATGTGACATAAGAAGGACCTGTGTCCGAAGCATCACGTGGTGAATATTGACAGAACAGTTTCTCATTATCTTTAATACTGTAACTAGGCCAGTACTACCGGGCTCAATTCTCTGAGGATGAAGCTTTGATGACTTTATTCATGTTTTGCCTAAAAATAAAATAGCTTAGCTTTTGCTCACTAATAGGTTGCAATTTGACATAACAGACATCACAATATTGTTCTTTTTGTTAAACTGGATATCTAAAAATGTTAGTGTGAGTTTTACTACTCTAGATGCTCTCCTTACTTACTTCAGTACGGAGCAGTTTAAAATCAAGGCGTCAGCAGATGGTTCTACTTGGCACTTTACTTGGTCTGATCATCTGCATTGATGTCTTCTGTCTGACTCAACAGTGTAACAAGAACAATGTAGATGACTGTTTGACAACTATCAAGGTTATAGAATTGTGCTATAAAGTAACCTTACAGTTCCTTAGCAGGTTTCCTAAAAAAAAAAATAATACGTTGAAAAATACACAAGCTGCTACGCTAGAATGAAAAACATAATTTGCTTAGTGGCATTAACAGACCACATAGCTGTATTTAATTCAAATAAATGCACACAAAGTTCAAACGGTTGTAATAGCAGTGGGTGTTTCTATTACAGGGAGAAGATATCGTTTACTACAATGCCAAAGATGACGTGAGTATTGCATTGTTTATTCTTATGGGCTAGTGGAAATATTTTCTATTCACTGTTTGCCACCTATATTGTAGTTCCTTGGTATACATGCATTTAATAAGTCAGTTTGAATTAGAAAAGGCAGCTTATCTGTATTTCTGGCTTGCATGCAAATACAGTGAGCAATGGTACTGGTTACACTGATATAAAGAAATGTCAGATTAGACATGCGACAAATTCCCTTTGGATCCCTCTATTCTATGCAGTATGAACCCACAGATATATTTTTCTGCTCTGTTGATATATAATTTGTCTCTAAATATCAACTGTGTCTCAGAGGGAACAAATCACACTCCCACAACACACTTATGTCACTCACAGTTTGACTGACATAGCATCCAATAATGTTCTCTATCTCTAGATATACTTCCCTTCATAAATATGCATTAACTCAAATGCCCACAGAAAATGTTTTTTCTTTTTGAAAATCTCAATTAGGAATATTTGTCTTTATTCCTCTGTAGCTCAATCAGACAGACATGAAGAACCGCTATGTCCCTGATGACTTTCGCATTGACCCTGACTTTAAGCGGCTGGTCTCCTACAACACCACAGCGGTTCACATCCCAACAGATATATACGAAGGCTGTAAGTATCCCACATGTAGAAGTAACCTCTGCTCTTCGTTCATGTCAACACTGTGTCAAGTACAGTATAGTCACATGATGTGCTGCTGCTTAGCTTACTAGCACAACCTATGTACAACAACAGCTCCAAACCCAGGCTGGATCACTCTTGTCTATTTTTAACCTTGATTCCAGCTCCCTCTCTACACTGACCACCAGCTGCCCCCGTCCCTCCTTTCCAGGACAGCTGGACATGTACAGTTTATGTTATTTTGTTTTGTTTTTGTCAGGGCAGTGACTAATACAAAATATTGTGATAACTTTATGGATAGTTTTATCTTTTATACACTATATATATACTGTATATATACTATATACTTGTAGTATTTTGAATAGGCCAGTCAGTGCATGCACACTCTATTCACTGGGACACTTGCTTATAGCCTTTGAGTTGTCAGTGTTTTATTAAAGGGTTCCTATTATATAAAATGTAATATTCAAATATTTTAACCTTGTTATAATGGCTTCCCTTTACCATTAGTTTACTCAAATTACTGTATATTTGAATTGATTCATGCATGTTTGAGAAATCTTGTTTTCTTCTTCAGCCAGAGCTCATGTGCTCAGAAAATCCCAGAATTTGGACATCACCTCAGCGGCAAAACAATATAAACTGTATATAAATATATAATATATGTATATATTTTTTTGGAGAAAGAGTGAGAAAGACAGAGACGCCTCAGCTCAACATAATAAGTATTATATAAGATCTCTCCTTAAACTATAAATGTCAGTCTGGGTTTCCCAAATGCAGTTGTTACATGATATCTGCGCAGTAACAGCGAGTCACTCCGCATAAGTTGGACTATAAATGTGCAGAATGACAGGCCTCTGAGGCGTCTGACTGTGCCGACATTTTTGTCATTGCCAAATGGCCAAATGCACTTAGTTATTTTTACAGGCTGCAGCAGTTATAATGATGTGAGCTGGAGGAGGGGGGGCCTCGGTGTTGGAACAGGGGTTATTTCTTTTGTGAGTCATCAGACTGACTTTACATTTTGATCAAATTGTTTCTTAAGATGCTTTTTGTAGTTCTACTGCTCTAATCCAACAATATCCAATATAACTTATGCTCTAGTAAAGCTAACTTTATCATACTTACACATAGAATAAAGTTGTAATAACTTAGTTTCAATTTTATAAATGACCTATCCTATGTGAGAATAATTGATTTTATCTAGATATTACAGTTTTTGATTTACCCTTTGAGTGCTGTGTTAAGTGTGGTTGTGGGTGGGTATGAGGAAGCTGCCTTTTCTTCTCTTAACCAAACCAGTGGTTTTACTATTTTCTGTCTTTCTCGAAGACAGACTACCAATTTGATTGTTCGAGTTGCCATAGTGATGTCTATCTACTTCGGTGTGTGTGTGTATGTGTGTGCGTGTATGTGTGGATACAGAGAACACACTCTTGGCCACACCCTATTGCTCCATCATGTTGTGTGGAGGAAAAGCGCTGGTAACTTGATTAGGGGACTTTGTCTAGACAAGGCTGGCGTCCTTGTGCCTTTTACTGATGCTCAAGGAGAGATGTGTCATCCACCTCCTCTGCTTTAATTTAAGTTGATTTTCAAGACAACACTTCTCCTGCACTGTCCTTGATTTTTTTTTTACACACACACACATATGTGTATATATATAATTTTATACCACAAATTGTCATTCTTTTCATTATTCCTCTTCCTTAAGTTCTCTAATTGAGTTAAGTGATTTAAATTTAACTGTATGTTTTAGGTTGAGGCAGTGTGAGTGATTTTTTTTATTGCCCTAACTTAAATAGTAATTGTATACAAAGTAGGCTATTTACATTTATATCTTATTTGGGAAAAAAATTTAATGGAACTATATGAAATTAACAAATTAACATCAGCTATGCTATTCAATATGATTGTCCAGGCAGACATCCCATTGTTAGCCATGACTTTAATAACAAATTTTAAAGGATGTATTTCTATCATAATGAATTGTCTGTACAGAAAAAACTGTTGTGCTGTCTGAGTGAGTATGTGCCTTCCTCACCACATGCACCTACTGGACTGAATATGGATCTGGGCTGTGTGCATGTCTCCTTGCTCATTACACAGATTGGCATGGATGCGTGGAGGGTAGATGAGAAGAGAGCGTGTTGGCCTTGGCAGGAGATCCGTGGATCGTCTGATGGCTGTTTGCATCAACCCTGTGTGGCACCTGTCAGTGTGAGACACGTAGAAGCAGAGAAGTGCTCAGATACCCGACACTCCGCCCTAATGTTGAACTCAAGCTCCCCGTGGCAAAGCTGGAATCACTTTTTTCTTTTTTCCTGTTAGTTTTACAGTGGTGTCTGCCAAAAAGGTATCCCTGTTTCACCCCTTAAGAAAACGATGGAGATGCAGTCCCTTTCTTCTTCTACTACCCTTGTCCTTGTCGTGGGTTGGATGCCTTCCCAGAAAGCACTAATCAGATGATTGAGATTTGCATCAGCATTCCTATCTTGTACATATGCTAGCTATACTATTGATACCGTTGTCCTCAGCCATCAACATCCAGATTTTTATTAAGTAGAACTGTGTTAATTGAAAACTATCAGTTCATTAAAAATTAAGTAAGCAGCAAGAAGAACTAAAGTCAAACATCAATATATTTACGATACATTTGTCTTTTAAACATATTACTTATTGTGCTGTGTTTAGATTTTTGAGAACCAACAATTGTCCAGGTATATATAGAGGATATGTAGTTTTTTGTGTTAATAATATACAGAATTGCATTTACTTAAGTGGGTCTATTTGAGCAAACTATCTTTTATTACCTTGTTTTTGTAGAACACATCATAAAATCACATAATCTGAGGCATTAACAGTGTTTTATGCATGTGTGTACAGATGATAAACATTTAATATAATACCTTTTACCTTTTGACTTCCTGATGCTAATGTCATTGAAAGTAGTTTGGGTAATCCATTAAGGGCCATCCTCAGAGAGCAAAGGGATCAGGGCCAAGCAAACCTTCACCACTTATCATCAGGACAAGCTTTACTCTACAACACCATTGGGAGCCATTGAAAACATGTCCAGATGTTTTTCTTTTGTGATTTTTGGTAAAATGTTTAGCCTTAGTACATCTTTTGTACTGTCAGTTAAAGCAGAATTAAGCAAGTTCAACTTCCTCTTACGATCTAGTTTCTCTTGTAGAAATACACAAAAATAATTTAAAACATTGTATTTTTATTTATTTATTTTATAAATACATTTTAAAAAAACAGCGACGACTGTTGTAGTTTTGAGCTCTACAAAAATAGATACATTGATTTGATTTGACATCCCCAAATAAAATACATAAAAGGGAGGCAGCAAAGATTATACATACATTGAGGTGTATAATTATTTAGCTAGTCTCTCAACAATCAGACTTTGGGGTTTTGGAGTGTGATTTGTTCTTAGCAGCAGGTATAAATTGTTTGTTACCTTTTCTTTTTTTTGTTTCTTCCAAGTTATTTTAATTGATTTATTTAACCAGGAAGTCCACTGAATTCAGAATCTCTTTGCAGGGTCTGAAGTCAGGGAGCTTATGACATGTTTTTAGCTTAGGAAACCGAGTACCCGGAAACTACGCAGACACAGGAAAATGCAAACTCACATAGAAGGCCCTGGCCGCCGGGAGTCGAACCATGACTTCTGCTATGGGCCAGAGCGCTAACCGCTTGCGCCACCGGTCGATTATTCTTTTGTACATTGGCATGATAAATAAATTACATTTCAGTAGAACCCTCATGGAAACTTACAAGTTATTTAACAAGGGGAAAAAAAGTTGCAATGTTCTGCTTTAACTCTGCCTATTTTTTTTTCTTCTTTAGCTTCCATTATTTTAAATGAGCTGAACTGGACTCAAGGTTTGGAGGAAACTTTCCGGAAAAACAAAGAAGAGGACCCCTCCTTGCTGTGGCAAGTCTTTGGCTCAGCCACTGGGTTACTGCGATATTTTCCAGGTAAGCAGCAGAAAGTGCTGTGGAAAAAAAGCCATTAATATACTGTATATAGATTTGTATATATTTATTTTTTTATATACTTATGCTTTTTCATTTTTCATTCCAACACATTTGCAGCCTCTCCTTGGATTGACTTAGGCAACGCAGCCACAAAATTGACCTTTATGATGTGCGCCGACGACCATGGTACTTTCATTGATTGATTCATATAATGTGATTTTATTAGTGAAACACTAATACTAGATTATTCAGTCCAAGTCATGGCAGTGCAGAGCAGGCCCTGAACCTCTGTAGAGCACTTCTCTTCATCTGCAGAGCCTCTCGTCACAAGTGTGACTTGAGCAAATAACATTGTCTCAACATATAAATAAAACATTAAGATTTTAGATCCTATTATTTGTGGGTGTGGGTATGTGCATAGCGTTTTCCATAGCTTTACTGCAAACCAAACTAACTCACTACATTTCTACTGTATTCCAAACAGTAACATGCGATCAGGCCATAACAGATCAATAGGTCCAATAGACTTCACAAGTTTCCGAAAACTGACTAACATCTGGCTCCCTGTAAACTTTGCCCTTTACCTACATTATTTTCATCACCCTCAAAAGCCCTGCAAGCCAGGCTCTCTTATTTCCAAACAAAGAAATACAACTGATTGTTTATTGAAAAAATTGACATCTGAATAAACATAAAAAAAACATGATTTATTTAATTAAAACAGAGATACCCACACTCTTTGAAAAATGTGTGAGTTATAAATGCTGAAATATGTTTTTCAATATATGCAAGATTTGGTTGGTTGTAGCGTATTAAAACTATGTACTTTGCCACCCCAGGTACATTCAAGGAGCAGCCTCACCAAAGGACATGCTCATTCTGGTGGATGCGTAAGTACTTTATATCATCTCCACTTAATAGCAATTATTGTGCACATTTATATTTATAAACTAAATTTTTAATAAAATGCATCTAAATGTATTATTTCTGTTTTGAATTACAGAAGTGGCAGTGTGTCCGGCCTTACTCTGAAGCTGATCGACAGTCTGTCAGCAGAATGTTGGAGACGCTCTCAGATGATGATTATGTCAATGTGGTCTATGTAAGTAAGAGTTTGTTAATAACAGTGGCAAGTATTCTACCATGTAAAGAGGATAAGAGAGATTGACATTTGTATTGTATGTGCTTTTGAAGAAATTACATAAAATACTAAAATGACAAGTTAAGTTTGACAAATTATGTGCAACTAATCAACAAAAGCCTAACGGCTCGCTATACAAGTAGTCTCTATTCACTTTACCTGTCATCGTGAAGTTTAGGGACACTAGGTTGAAGGTAATCTTTATTTCTCATCATTAGCCATAACTGAATTGTTTCACATAGTGCCTTCACATTTGCAAATATAATTGCTTAATTTTTGTTGAACTTTTGTTGAACTGAATTAGTATAACAACAATGAAAGCGCCAATATTTGCTGTTTATTTAAGTGAGGTATAGACCAGTCTGAAACAGACGCCTGCTTTTAATGAGGTGTATCAGTCATGTGATGTTTCTTGGAAACCCATCTGCTGTTAACATTATTGCATAGTTTTATTTTTTACTGTATTTTTTTTTTTCATCACTATCTATTGCACTAACTATATTCTCTCCTTTGTCATATTTTAATCCCTACTATCCTTCTACTGTTTTCCTTGTGTCTTAAAGCTCCCTTTGGTTTGTGCATTAAAGATTTATTTTAGTCTGAACAAAGCTCAGTTTTTGTAGGCCAAATATTTGACATTAGTTTGCATTAGTACAGAAAAAAACACATATTTAACAGAAATAGGTGCAAGTGCCTTCCCTATTCTCTTCCCTTCACCTGACTCCCTCTCCCTCCAGTTCAACGAGAAGGCCCAGGATGCAGCGTGTTTCTCCAACCTTGTACAAGCCAATGTGCGCAACAAGCGCATCCTCAAAGACGCGGTACAGAGCATCACAGCGAAGGGAATCACAAACTACAAAGGAGGATTTGAGCTGGCTTTCCATCAGCTCGCCCAGGTACAGGTCTCAGAGCCATTTGTGTGTTATGGGCAGTTACACAACATGAGGATATAGAAGTGTTTGGGCATTAGGCTGTCAGTCTGTTAATCTTGATATTAGTTTTTTTGTTTTTCAAAAATTTAAGACTGAATATATTTTTGTGAACCGAGTTTAAATAGAGTCCATCCCCAGTTATGAAGTAATTAAAATAGTGAAACATGAAACGACACACAAAATGGGCAGTAAAAAGTGAGATAGCAATGCCATCTTCTGGTTGTGTTTTGAAATTACACATTTGTCCAAAAGGATGGATATTCCTCATTTTCTCTTTTATTCTATTACTGTTGTTATTTCTGTTCGATTTTTTTTTCCTGTAGATGAACATTTCAAGAGCCAATTGTAACAAAATAATCATGCTTTTACTGATGGAGGCGAAGAGCGGGCTGAAGAGATTTTTGAGAAGTATAACCCCAAACAAGCGGTATAAAAATATATAGTTGTTGAGTTTGTTTACAGTGCATTTTTCTATTGTTCTCTTCTCCCATTTTCTCTGTTTTTAGGTTCGCATCTTTACGTTTTCAGTTGGCCAGCATAACTATGACAAAGGACCTATTCAATGGATGGCATGTGCCAATAAAGGTACAGAAAACCTTGTATGTCTAATCTTTTGTTGCTTAGCCTAGTATTAAAATTACATTTTACCTTTTTGTATAACAGCATAATTGTATGGTTTATATCAAATTACCGGTAATGTGCTTGTCCAAGTTTCAATTTCAAGGGCTGTAATTGTGAAGTTTTTTTATTCAGGTAATTGGTTGACCAATATTTATGAGCGGATTTTTAATAGCTAACATTCATTAATTATTCTTATATTTGTTTATTTATTTTATTTAAATGACTGAACAGCTACGGTACAATATAGGTTGTCTCAACTGAAGCTTCGGGGGTGACATTTCAGGACTTTAACGCTTACAAATTCACATTTAAAAACTTTTTATACCAGGAATTCAATGAATAAAAACTGTGTCCATTTAGAGACACAACGTAATCTGCTGTGTCTGTGTATTCTAAAACGGTGTGTTGAACAGTGCATGTAATAGGGTGTAAAAATATATAATTCTTTTCTCCCAGGTTACTACTATGAAATTCCCTCAATAGGTGCTATCAGACTCAACACTCAGGTAAAAACTCACACTACTGCTGTTTTTGAAATGTTTGCAAACTGCTCCCTCTTGTGGTTAAAAAGCCAACAAATGCACTTTTTAATTTCAATAGGAGTACCTGGATGTTTTGGGCAGGCCCATGGTCAAGGCTGACAGAAGGGCTAAACAGGTTCAGTGGACCAATGTCTACCTGGATGCGCTGGTATGTACTGCACGACATGTTTAAATGTATTTATCACAGAGATACATGTGAAATATTACACATTTGAAGATAAACTCAGTGTTAAAAGATAACCCTGTAGTAGTTGCGTCATGTTTACATTGTTATCTCCAACCAGGCGACTATGTGCTTGAGAGAGCTGTCTGGGGCTCTGAGTCAAGTTCAGTCCATTAGGAGATAACACATCGTCATCTTTCATCACTGTTTATGTTGATACACAACAGAAATTTCTGTTATTTGAGAAAAAAATAAGTTAAAACAAAGCATATTGAAGTGAGCTTTTCAGCTAGTTACAAGAACATTTCTTATCATAAGTTATTGATGTCGTTGTTGTTATTCATTCTTTAATAATCTTTTGTTGTTCTATAATTGAGACTGATGCTCCGAAAATTCTCCTTTTCACCAACCCCCATCCCTGCCTACTTCCCTGTACATATGCTTGCAAATAACTTAAAAATAATGAGTAATACTTGTTGGGTTTTAAAATATCACAAAATAACACGTAAACACTGCCCTTTCTTTATCAAAAACAAAGCTAGAGTTCTGTTTTGTTTTATGTACATGTTAAACACAAATTTCCAAATTCTAAAGGCTGGATTCTTCTATCAAACTGGAAATATGTTGTTTCACCCTGTGATATCATCAAAAGGAATATTCTAGGACTATACATTTTTTTTTATTAAAAAAAAAAAAAAAAATTTAAATCAATTTCCTCCTAGCTCAGATGTCTTGTTAATAGATCAGTTCAGCTGAAAATTGGTCTACAATGTCCTGTCTCCGTAATAGGTTTGTTCACCTTTTGCTGCTGAGTTTGTTATTATTGTTAGCATTGTGGCTAACTCCCGTTAGCTGTGGGAAAAAAAGCTGAAAACATCTTGATGAGCAAATCGAAGGCTCAGAATGCATTAGGTAAATAAACAAAAATGTAGAGTGATGTAGGGAATGGAAAATAAATTATTTTGGTTTGTTTACATTTTTAAGGGAGCAAAAATCAGGTACAGGAGCTTTAGGTTGTAACACAGACATGATGTGTTTTTAAATACACACATAACTTAAAACCATTTAAATTTTTTCAGCCTTAATTGTATAATTTTGGTTTTCGCCTTGTTTAAAGTGTTTGAATGCTCAGTGGAACTGAACCTTTTTTGTAGTACTCTCAACTCAACAAAAGGAGAATCTGATTATTCAATAAGACATTTTTTCTCTAGTGCACTGTGTTATGGCTAAAATGGAATATTTAAACTAGCACAGTGACATGACAAGGTTTAACAAACAATTTTGAGATTTATAAACAGCAGAATTAAAAACAATGTGAATGTAAGAATACACAATTTTGGTTACGTTTTCTGATCAGAAAATAACATTATAACATGACTTAAAGTTCACTGGAGTCAATTTTCCTCAAAATATGGCCTTTAAGTGTAATTCAATTACTGTTAATGTTTATAAAGAGCAAAACTTGAAATTATGATCTACTTAGTTAAACACTAATTGTGTGTGGGGGGTTAAGAAGGAAGTCTACTTTAAAGCTGTTACTTGTTATTTTTATCTTACTAAATTTTATTGTGTGTTTTGTTTTTTTGCAGGAACTTGGCCTTGTCATCACTGGCACTATGCCTGTTTCAACAAGACCAACACTGGCTCAAAGGTACACACAGAGGGATGTTTTCATATGTTTCTTCACTTAACCTCAATTACTTCTTTAGCCTTTGAGCTTCCCTCTGTGACGTTAAATGACTTTGCCTCCCCACTGCTCAGTCATTCTGTCTGTATCTGTCCATTGCATCAGTCTTATTTTTCTTCACTGCTTGACAAAATTTACTGTACATCTGACGCTATAACCACACTGAATTGCAAGTCAGCAGATTTGCCACACACCATAATTTCAACCAGACAAACAAATACACTTTGAACATGAATACTCCCATTATTACATCCCATCTTTTATTTGTATCCTTTGTTTGGCTGTGGTTGTCCATTACATTTTTGTTGATGCTAAAAAGTCCACAAAAACCTCCCATGTGCACCAACAGGAAGAGGAACTCGGACGTCAAAGCAAAAATCATAAAAGTGATCAAACCTGCAAATCACAAAGACAAATGATCCAGTAGCTAAGTAGTTCAAGATGAGTTTTCATGTCAACCTCGAAGGAGTTGGGGTTACTTCGGCTGTGACTGAAGTGAGAGTGGAAATGCCTTGTCTCTGAGTCATGGCAGCATGTAAAGCTTTTGGGAATGAGACTGTCCAGATTTCAAATGCTGTCCGTTTCCTTGAAGTCATTCAGAATACACAGAGGGACTTGACTCATCTCGAAAGAACAACAGAGATCTGAAGTCGGTTTTGCAGAAAGAAGGCTATCTTCCTCTGACGCTGGTCTCACTTCTGTTTGCTTTCAGAAATCACAAAACCAGCTCATCCTAGGTGTCATGGCTGTTGATGTTTCGTTGGACGACATAAAACGCCTTACTCCTCGGTTTACTGTAAGTGAATACATTTACATGCAGTTTGCGATTTAATATTCTCTGAGCCACCGGGGGAAATGTAAATGCAGTTCAAATAACAACAAAATCACGAGATCGACTCTAGATGAGGCCTATCCTCTGGTTGGAAATTGCCTATCTGAAGCATTTTCATCTGCAATCATACTCACAACAGTCTACTTTTTCTTGTGTTCTTAGTTTGGACCAAATGGCTACTACTTTGCTATCGACCCGAATGGCTATGTGCTGCTTCATCCGAATCTACAGCCCCTGGTGCGTCAATTTTGTCATTTACGTCATTATTTATAAGCTAAACATTGTCGTGTTGTGACTCACTTTGCATAAACCAGAATGATTGAAAACATGGCTTAGAATGAAGCACAATCAAAGGCTTCAATGATTAGTACAAATTAGCAGCAACATTGTGTATTGCATGGATAATTACTGTAGATGTTGTTCCATGCAGACTGCCAAGTTTGACGAACCTGTAACGCTGGATTTCCTGGATGCTGAAATGGAAAATGAAGTTAAAGTGGAGGTTTGAAAACAAGAACATATTTTTTATCATTAAAGTTATTGTTTTGTTTTTGCCTTTAATAATGTACATTTACGTGGTCTTTTTAATTGACAGATGCGAAGAAACATGATCGATGGCCTGAAAGGAAAGTACACAATGACTACTTTTGTTAAATCCCAAGATGAGGTAATTTGATGTACATTCTTAGGTCATATACTGTACATTATTTCATTAGTTATAATGTTCTCTGTATCTTCAAAGCGTTACATGGACATTGGGAAGAGGACATACACATATGCTAATGTGAAGTCTACAGATTATAGGTTAGAAACCAAAAGAAAACATTATTGAAATTAATGTGAAATTAAAAAATACTGTTATGTTTTTGCATCTGTGTTTGTTCAGCTTAGCACTGGTTCTCCCAGAGTACAGTAAGCACTACATCCAGACTACAATTGGAGACACCATCACCCAGGCCAAATGTAAGTCCGGCCTTGAATCTTGTCTGAGCTCTGCAACATTTGTGTTTCATTTACACAGACAGTAGACAAATAGTTCTGGCTGGAAAATGACTGCTAATGTAGTCCAGCAGCCCCATACGTACTCTGTACAAGTTTGAGAAACACAGCTCTTATGGTTTTTATCAACTATTAGCACATATACATTCAAATGGACTTAATCTGCTCTCTGTTGTGGTGACTTTCAAAGCCTTGTTTTGGGGGAGCAGGACGAGTGGCTTGGGTCTACTGTTTCATAAATGTAGCTGTGTGTCTATATGTGACACAGAGATATAATGCATTCAAACCAAACTTCAATATGTCCCCATTATGCTTTCATGTCTCTGTTGAGCTGGGTCTGTTCTCGCTTGTAAAAGATGTCACTGACTCATACTGTTACTCAAAGGACTGTTTTATTGTGCGCTGACTGTAGTGAAGATGGAGCCGCTCTTGATTAGACCTTATTGCTCTGTCTGTTCAAAATTTTGTAGTTAATCATTTGTGGCGATAATTGAGTTTTATTACAAAACAGATTTGATTCTCTAAAACTAAAAGAGAGACTGTTAACAATGTGCAAAAAACTATGAGAAAAATACATTTTATTCGAGATTCACAGATCAGTTATAGTTAAAACAGCTGGTGTTCAATCTATTTTTGGACAAACTTTTCTTTGCAATATTATTATTCAAGTTTGAATAAAATATTGGGCCCCCTGCATCATCTCTATGCAGGTATTCTCCTCTTGTCTAATTCCTAATATACTGTACATTGTTGTTTAAATTTCAGTTTTTGGATGTACAAGTGGTGCAGACCTACATAAATCATTTAGCATTGTTTATGGACAGCTTTGTTAAACAGGTAGTCAGCTGCTAGAAACATGGTTGAAAATACTTATGTTGTTATGTTGTTTCTGCTCCACTACACATATTTTTTGTTAGTTTATTTAAAACAATTTTCTTTAGGGTTTTGTGCGCACTTGCTGTCTGTGATAGCTACCGCTCTTGGTTTGATTTGTAAGCACTTTCTAAGCAAAGAAAAGCACATGGCTACAATTACATCACAGACATGGCCACCAAAGAGGAAAAGTAGTAACCCGTGTCGTCATCTGAGTTGAAACTTCAGTGCACTATAATACAGTTGTCAACATAACGTGCCTGGTGCAATGTCGGAGCACTGTTTGGTTTATGCAGAGCTGGTTTGTGGTTAATATTTCATAGTTTGATCAGATGTGCACTTGACACTGTAATGCAAATACATGGCTGAAGCTTGTTAAGTCCGCGGATTTACTTTGTCACAAAAGGAATTTTAATAAAAACGCCTAAAAACATGTCTAAATGGTGACTTAGCCCAGACCACAAAATAGGCTCCTCTTTGTACCCCCATCAGGGCTGTCTTCATGTGCATCCAAAGGCCTCGAACCGTTTGATTGGGAGCAATATTTCTATTCAGGACTCGTTCTGTGAATAAAATATTGTGTCACCTTTAAACCCTGTGGTTACACCCTGTCTCTTCTGCCTTTCTCTTCCCTCTTGTCTTCTCCTCCCCCGGGACGACCCTCTCTCACCCACTCTCTCTCTCTGCTGGGATTATTTTCCACTCCAGGGAAGAAAGAGGGCAAGTATTTTTTTCTTTACTTTCATCTCACTCCTCTTGTTCTTGAGCACTGTTCGACCTCAACACAGCATACTCTATTTGACCTTCACCACAGTATGCCTTTTATTTTAAATTGACTTTTCTGACTGACACAACTACGTAATGCATTATGTGCATTTTTTAAGTACTGTTTAATGTAAAGCTTGAGATTCTGATGTCACACTGAAATGTCAGTTAAATGTTATCAATGAAGGTTTTAAGATGCCAAATACTAAATATAGCTTTCATTCAAAAATTTTGACTATAGCAGTGGATTCTCAAACTTTTTTTGTCCTAAGTACTCCTAAGCAAGGTTTCGTTCTCAAAGTGCCCCTATTCTATGTGGTTTTAAGATATTTTCTGTTTATCAAAATTTATATTTTCAGTAACTTGGCTCACGCCAGATTGATATGTGCCTCACTCTGAATTAAGTTTTACACAAATACCGTCAAAATTCATCATTTATGACTAATGCATTACTGTAATGTTAAAAAAAAAAATCCCATAATTAAGGGTAAGGAAAAATGGAAATCATTTATTTACAACTTTATTTTATTCCAAGAACTCCCCTTGAAAGTGCAAGTGCACAAAATTGCATAAAAGTGTGATAAAATGTATTTACTATGACCCCACAGTTTAAATCAGTTTGATTAAGTCTCTCCTGTGTTTTTTTACAGGATATATAATAATACTTTTGAATCTCAAGCTCTATTAACTTGATTTATGTTTATGTGTTTTTAATATACCAGTTTCTGAAAGCCTTCTTGCAGACAAGTTTGATGAATATGGCTATACATTTATTGCACCAAGGTAAATACAAAATTTGGACTATCATGTTCATAGTATAGCATCTAATTACTTGTCACTTCCCAGAGAATACTGTAAGGACCTGAAGACCCCAGACAAGGACACCAATAACACAGAGTTTCTGATGGAATTCAACAGTTACATCGATACACAGACACCAAACAATCCCAGGTGTAAGTCAGTCTAATTACTGAACTTGTTTTTTTTGTTTTTTTTTTTTTTTTGGGATATGTAGAGATTTTTGGGCGGGTAAAACTTTAGAATAACTACACATTTATAGGCTTAAGAAACCCTTAATTACTCCTTATAAAGGCCTAATTCACCATGAGCAAATTTATTATGAGACGAAAAATGGTAATAATGCTTATCCAGACTTTTAAATCTACTATAGTCGACTTAGGATATCTCAGTTGTGACTTAAAAATGAACTTAAAAATGTGGGTGACTTTTGCAATATTTGCTGGCCTTATATTTTTGCAACATAGTAGTAAAAAAATATGTATTTAAAACAATATATACAATATACTATATATATATTATAAAAAAAAAAAAAAAAAAAAAAAAAAAAAAAAAAAAATAAATATATTATCAAATATTTGTTGATATATTTTTCAAAAAATGTTGTAATGATTGCTTGGGCTTTAACCATGTTACCATTTGTATATATGGAAGTATTCCAGCCATCTGGCCCCACATTTAGACATTCATTGCAGTTTTAATGGCTGACGGCCAGCCTATTCCCCTTGGGTCACTTGTTTCAGTGAAATACAGGTCTAGTTGGATGGCTTTGGTGTGCATGACCAGGCACAGCTTTGTTATATTGGAATCCTGTGTTCGTGCTACCCATTTGACGCTAGTGTTAAAAGTCTGACCATCACACACTGAGTGCATATGTGCTTAGATGTGACACACACACAACTTTTCACGCCTAACATGCCCTCCTTATTCTGCTGTTAGTTTCTTGACCCCATCCAATTACTGTGCGTTTGTGAGAAAGAGCAGGACACGTCAGGCAAAGTGTACAAGTGGACCAATAAAACACTAATCAGTGACCATTGGGCCTTGCCTTTAACGTTTGACCCAGGCATTAAGTCTTCAAAAATGCTTCTCATTTGAATACAATGCTGGGTTAATTTTTTTTTTTCTTCAAGTTATTAGCGTAATTGATTCTGCAGAACATTTGACACCACACAGGACTACAGATGAAAAAGCCTGGCTAACTTGGCATATTACAGAAATGGTTAATATGCCTGTCCTTGAAATAAAAAAAAAAAAAAATAAAAACTTACATTGTGAAATGAACCTGCCAGAACAAAAGCGTATCAAGGCAAAAGTTGAAAAGAAGAAAGAATATACTGTGTTAAATCCAATCAATTCTTTGAAATGTGCAGAGGGAGGCAAGCAATCTCCTGTGACACTCCCTAGTGGAAAAGGCCCAAAGAAAAAAAACAAAACATTAATAAGTATTTATACAAATGGTTGGTTTGTTCATCATTATGCGCGTCACACATTTATATAGCCTATAAAATCACAAACTCAAAAATTATTTTTGCCATGATTAGCTGCTAGTTTAATGGAGTCCACAGTGAGAACAAATGGAGTGGTTACGTTAGGCCCATGTGGGCTATTTGGGGGCTCAAGTATTGTTACACTTTTTGCTTGGTTAAGCCACTGCAGAAGTTATAAGTACATTAGGAATTTGTGGGCTGCCTTCAATAAAGATATTCTTAATGAAAACCACGGCAGGCGCAGGGTAGGTGGTGTGGTGGGGAATAAAGCGTTAGAGCAGCTGTTCTCTCTGATGTGTGTGGTGTGTTATAAAGATCGGAGAAGGTGGTGGAGGGATCAACGAGCCTGGATGTTAATGGACTGGAGAAAGTTGTCGGAGAGTTCAAAGTGGCTGTGCGCTGCAAAGGAATGGACCAGCGCCTTTTATCACCTGTTATGTTTGTCATGTGGTCGTGTAGGACGTCTTGAAAAATCCTTTTTTACACCCAGCCCAACCTGCCACCTACATCTATTCATAATGGTTTAAGAGGAGTCAACCTGATTAAGTATTACTTACATAAATAACTTTGTTTTTTGCTAGGTAATGTTGAACTGGTGAACCGACTGCTTTTAGATGCCGGCATACTTCAGATCTGATAAATGTTTGGAGAAAGTCTGAGATGCCGTAAGTAGTGAGGCTCTCTTTTGCTTATATTAACAGACAAGATATCATTTTAAAAAGTCCTGTACACAGTTGTAAAGATGCATTTTGTTTTTTCTGGTAAAGTTCATACTATTATTTTACTTTTAAACTATTATATGTGTTTGTAATACTGACATTTTGCAATTTAACCTATCCACATAATTGCTGTATTTGAAAATATTGCAAAAGATATACTGTGGATCTTTTATTCAAAACCTAAATACTTACTGAGTTTGATGTCTTTTAGGAATGGTGTGACTGCCAGGTTTGTGGCTACTGATGGAGGCATCACCAGAGTCTATCCAAAAAGGTACATTTTGTTTTCATATGATAAGATTTTTTGTTGTTGTTGTTTTACATTAATAATCAAGATGTGTTTGATAGCGCCGGTTTTAACTGGAAAGAGGACGCCGAGACGTATGAGTCAAGTTTTTACAAGAGAAGTTTAGACAATGATCTTTATATTTTTACTCCAACACCTTACATTGATCGAGACAACTGTAAGTGTTAGATTAAATACATTCACTTAGAACTACTTACATTTTGCCTACTAAAGCATATATTTCCATTTTCTTTACAGCGAGTGACGATTCTATTCTCGTGAGCAGGGCAGTGGATTTTACCCAGAAGAACATAACAGTCAAACCTGCTGGTAAGGCCACTTGAATGAAGCAATGACTTTCTCAGTAACCAAATCTCACATTTGTTTTGTCATACTGTCACAGTCGTTTGCAGACCCCGAGGCTTTAACCTTATTGCACATACACCTGCCACTCACTGGGGTCTTTACAGTGAGCGAAACCCTTTGTCTCCTTCTCGCTCTCTCTGACATGTGCACACAAACAAATGCATACTAACCACACATCACATTGTCCACTCCTCCTTGTCTACCTCTGTGATGTTGCGCCAAGTTAGAATTCACAGAGTTCAAAGAGTAAAGTTGACTCAGGGGTTGGCTGTGATCTAGGATGTCTGCTCTCTCTGTTTGATCGCAGTGGTCGGAGTGAAGTTGGACATCAATACCTGGATGTCCAGTTTCATTAACACTACACAGAGACTGAATGTGAGTACTTTTTGCTTCAGTGTTTTCAAATAGGTTAACGAGGAAGTAGGTGTTTAAATCTGTCTACGAACTCTCACGTTCTCACATAACAATTTAGTTCCACTCAACTCAACTTTTATATCTATCTTAATATAACTTAATGATGCTTTTATTTGATCTGTTACCTATTAATATTTTTTTTGTTGTTGAATTTTTAGTGCAATGATGAAATTTGTGGCTGCCAAAGAAATGATGAGGTAAATTGTGGACACTTTTTATTGTTATCCATTCCATTCAAAACATTTGGAACAGCAATAACGTAATGCTATTTTGTTTCAGTATGTAGACTGTGTCATTCTAGATGATGGGGGTTTTCTGTTGATGTCCAACAGAGACACATACATTGATCAGGTATGTATTATTTTCACTATTCACAACTCCCTGTGGATACATACCATGCCAACTACGCTGAAAATATCTTTGTCAGTGATCTGTGGCTCATTAAAGAAACATTATGAAATGTAACCTCGGCTGTCTAAGGGGAGCTAGAAAATGTTATCCTTGGGAATTGAGTAAATTCAAATTTTTATTTCCATATAGCTGTACGATATCTTGTAATCAGTATTAAATGCAAATCAAACTGTCAGACATGTCTTAGGCAGTGATTTGTTGGACCTATTAGGTTTCATTGGTGGTATAATTGTATCAGGAACCCTCTGTTTGACATACAGTAAGTGTGCACAATTTCCCCGTTGCCCCATGTTAAACGCTGAATTGGACCCCCGCTGGTGTCTGAGTAAATGTTTTTTCGTGGTGCAGCTCCTACCTAATCAGAGCTGGGTGTGCGCTGGATAAATCAGTTCCTCTGAAGTTTGGCAGCAGCACTAAAACCCAAGGACCTGAGGCCATGTTTGGAGAAGGCAGTGTGCCCTCAATCATCTTTCCTGCAGGAGCAAAGTTTCTGCTTTACTACAAGCTTCTCGCTTACTTTTTACATTCTTTTGTTCTCTGAAGTCTTGAGGGAGTCTGCAACCAGGCTGTGACTGTTAATTCATTATTAGTGTTATTACACAAGGAATGAAGGGAAGTCTCCCTTTACCTTATAGATTGGAAGATTTATATTTCCTTTGGCTGTCAAACTGAAGACGATGGGTTGTTAGCAGTGACCTTACTAAGTGGAAGGCGAGGAGTGCACTTCCTCAGCTCACAAGTGCAGAACATATCTCCAGCTAACCCACTGTGATGAGTGCCACTGTTTACCCAATATCTCACACCTTCCCTGACACAATTACTCCCTGACACATTGTGTCACACCTAACCACCCAATATACATTTTACTCTCCATTTGTTATTTAAGGCTGCGTAATAGATTATTGTGTACATCAGCCTGGTTCTGTGGGATTTACTTTTCATGTTTTGACTCTTTCAATCATAGATTTATGTACAAGACACATATTCAATTGTGTCAAATATCTTTCCATCTATCTATCTTTCTGTACTGTGGTTTGCAATATGTATCAGTTAAAATACCTATTAATATTTGTATTAATAATATTTTGAATTAATTTGTCCAATATATCAATGTTATTGTACTGAGTTAATTGCGGTATGTTATTCTGTGCTTTAGATTGGAAAATTCTTTGGAGTTATTGATCCCATCCTAATGGTGAGCTTGGTAAACTCATCGTTGTTCACCTTTAAGAAGACCTTTGACTATCAGTCTCTGTGCGACCCGGTGAAAGAGAGCAAAGCGGCTGCAGGCCTGCGCTCTGTCTATGTGGTGAGTTACAAAAGCCAGAGATGACCTATTTCACCAGCATATTGAGACATTAAGATGTTGATTTGTATAATTACTAGTTCAGGAACACAGACTGACCCTCAAAGCGATATAGAGGCATATACAGAACTATGATCCCTCTCTAGTGGACTATAAATCCAAACTGAGCAGATAAGAAGCTCAAGAGATGGTGAAAGCAACAGGGTCTGTAACAGTAACAGGATTAGGCGGTCGTGTGCACTGAGCCAACACACAAAGTGATTTTGTAACGTGTGCTGTTTTTCATCACTTCCAAAACCCACAACTCAGAAATTATGAAAAATTGGCTGCAGACATGCAGTGGTAATGATACTGAGGACATACAAAACGCATTGTACATGTGCTGAGTGTTAGGGCCATAAGCTGATGCCTGCAGTGAAAAAGAAAAACAGTTGTAGTTCGCAGGTCCCTATTTCCCAGCACTAATTGACAGCTGTAACCACGTAATTTACCGGCTTGTAGTACATGTGTACAACACGCTCTAGTCACCGAAGTGAGATGAAAGATGAAGATGTGAGTGATCAAAGGGCTGTTGAACAGTGAGCGATGCCTTTAACACGGTTAGTTTGAACTCCTGGATGACTCAACTTTGCACAGACTACAGCAAAAGGACACTGCATTGATTCACCAAAACAAGGCCCTCGCATGCTAGCCATAATCAAAGCAACATGTTCTGACCTGTTGTACTGTAGCTGTGTGTTTCTCTGTATTTACATATTATGTTTGCACTTTAATGTTTTATTGTTCTCTCAACAACTCTTCAAAAACACATTTTTTACAGTTGTTCTTCAGTTAATAATAATCTTATGCTTTTCAGCCCACAATTGCAGATATTCTGAATGTTGGTTGGTGGGCAACTGCAGCTGCCTGGTGAGTTTGACACTTAATATGAAATGCATATTGTGACGACAAACCATGTTTGTAATACAGTTATTAAATATTTGCATATACCACTATTAAATATTTGCAATACCACTATTGTGTCATTGTGTCATTCTTGTCTTCCCTTAGGTCAATGTTGCAACAGTTTTTGGTCAGCATCACTTTACCGTCATACCTAAATGCAGGTAAGCCTCTGACAAAATGTATTATGTATTTTATTTAATGTTATATTGAATAATGAGTTCACTGTAAGTCAGAGTGAATTCTCCAAAACGTAATACTCTTGATATAAATGCTTAATATATACACAGGTGTCACCCAGGCAGGTTAAAACTGCTCTAAGTCTTCCTGTCTTGATATTCGACCTCCCTGTTCATAATTTACTTCATAATTACTTGTTTGAAAATTGATACTGATGAATGCTTGTTTGTTTCCTAGCTGAAATGGATGATAAGCTATCAGATGCCATGCTCAAAGAAGTGTGTATCACAGAGCAAACTCAGTACTTGTTTGAGTCATCCAACCTGTCCTTCAGAGGCTCAGTGGACTGTGAAAACTGCTCTAGGTAAGAAGTCCACATAAATCTCCGCAAACAAGGGGTATTAGGAGACAAGCAGAGCTGTGTGATGTGGGACCTCTCAACCGTCGTCCCCAAAGGTGCCACTCACAAAGAGTTATAAAAGTTCACATGCCATAAAGGTGAAGTCAATTCACTTGTATGGACCACCGTCCTGGCATGAGACACATGTGGCTTACGCACTTTTTAAGGTCCCCTCGTGCCGGCTAATAGAGTGCCTGCCTGCGTGCTGCGTGGCATTCCTCCACATTAGCTACACATATGTTTCTCTTTAATGGCTGCCATAAAAAAGCAGAGAAAATCATTTGTGCACCGGTGACATGTGGCTTTCACTAAAGGTGCAGCAAAAAGTGGGGTGGCACAGCATGTCAGTGTCCCCTCAACGATACAGACCTTTACCAAACTGTACACGGCATATACAATGTGTTTTTGTGTTTGTAGATAAAACATGTCAAAGCTTAAGTGACTTTAAGATAGTTGTTTTTAAAGAACTTTGTTTGCCTCTTAGTCAAGTGTCTTTTATCTGCATCTTTTCGAAGTTGAACCTATTGTAACTTGTCTCTTGTGATTATGCTCATTCGTAGACTTTACCATGCTGAAAAACTACCCAAGACAAACCTGGTCTTCATCATTGCTGATGCAAAACACACCTGCAGATCTTGTGATACCAAGCCACTGGTACAGGAAGAGCAACAGTGTATCCTTTTGGCTCAATGCATGCTCAAGTAGAAAGGGTGTTAGCTCTAAGTTGTTGGCTCTTTGATGGTCATTCTACTTTCTATGCATGGCAAGAACATGTGATGGGCAGCAAAGTAAGATTCCTGAACTTAGAAAGTTGGCTGAATGCTGTGCAAGCTGCTCTGTGTCTGTGTGGCAGATGAAAGTGTGGGAGAAGTCTGCTAGAAAGTTTACAAACAGTTATGATACGTATCAGCCTGAAGTCAGTTATGGCGTAATTTGTGTCAAAAAACACATAAATCGGGCATTGGGTAATGTTTGCACTGTGTTTTATCAAGTATTTTCATAGTTTTATATACATATAGTATAGTTATTTATTTAGGAGATTGTACCTATCAAAACATTTGATCAATTTGAAATGTAGTTTAAAAGTGTAAGTTAGTCAATCTCACTGATTTAGTGCATTCAGTGGTTGTTGTTTTTTTAGTGTGTTGCACAAACGTTAAGTATTTTATGCATGATGGAAGTTTAAATCAATTGTGAGATTTTTCCTGACCATTGGAACAGCTGAGGGACCAAATCCTTGTGAAATTGCCAAGACTCCTCGCTACAGGAAAGGCCCTGAATTGTGCTTTGATAAAAATGAGAGTGTAAGTACACCACTGCCTCTGGTTAAGAGCTATTTGAAGTGCATAGCTCTGTCACTGTAGAGATTTACACGTGCTATTGCCAGGCTGCTGAAAAGTGAGACTCTTTATTCTTTACTAGCCCAAAGAGAATAAAAGAAGTTGGCAGAAAATCTAATGCTAAAATCAGAGAACCTTTTCCAATTAAAATGGGTGCCTCGAGGCTACCGTTTTACTTTTGACTGCTACAGATATTTATCTCTATGCTTTACCAGTCCTCACAACAAAGGTTTTGTGATCATGGCGACCACATTTTAGAAACTGGTACAGAAAAAACAACTAGACATAACATAGCATATAAATACGGTTACTGTTCATTGTTCATCCTGATATGAATGAATTACTTTTTGAGGGCGTGTCTTCATTTAAAAGATGTAATGTTTTGATTAGAATTGCAACATTTCTATAACAACTTTTAAACTAACGGTTAAAGATTTTTTTTTATAACTCAGCCATGTAGTAAATCAAGAGACAAGTTAAGCTATTGAGTTAATGTAGTCTGAAACGAGTCGTGAAATTTTTTCGACGTTTGTACAAGAGCATGTCATTTTGTTCGAGGAATTTCCCACACAGAGATAAACACCCATCAATAACCGCATGAAAACCTTTTATAAACAAACGTGTTCTGAGAGTCTGTGTGTGAAATTCCTTCACTGTAATGCTGTTTGTTTTTCTATTCTAATCCTTCTCCAGTGTCCCGGCTGAATTAACACTTTCCCTCGTGGTGAATGCCTTTTGTGATTTTACTAAATCTGATGCTTGTGTTTTGCTAACACTTCTTGCTAACAATGTGGACCTTTGCTGCATGATTTTCTTTCTCTTCTCTTGTGTCTGTTTTCTGCTCTGTTATTGGCTGTTGATGTTTAGGATGAGGTCATTTGTCGACGGAGCGCAGGCTCCCCATTGGCTTCCTCTCTGCTCATGTTACTGCTGCCACTGTTCATGTGCTGTCTCGGGTCAGTTCCATAACACTAGCACTCTTTTTCATTATTAACATTTGATTGTTATTATTCACTCACTTTCGGGTCTTTTGGCTTTCTGATTTTTCACACCTTATGTAGAATAATTTTTAAAGTAATTTTTCCAGATTTCCTCCTTGTGAATGTGCCTTTTTCTATTCGTCTTCTATCTTATCTCTTTGTCCTGTCATTCTCTTGTGCTCTATCACCGTCTGTCCTTCCCTCGTTTTGACTTACCATGCTTCATTTATTCACTGGCTAACTTTTTCTCCATGCACCTGACTTTGAACCTCTTGTATCTCTGCCCATCTATCATGACACGTCTCATGCAATACATCAAAATGTCCATCTCGACTGACGTCTGATTCCCAGTGCAGCCAGACATTTGTTTAAACACAAGACTCGTTTCCCATTTGCATCTAGACCTTTCTACATCTTTCTAACCGTTTTTGACATTTTTGTTCCTTTCCAAAATTATGATGGCCAGTCATTTCTTTTGTACCTCCCCAGATGTTAGACATTCAGTGTAGTTCTTTTGTAGAGACACAATGTTTTAATAAAATTTCAAACAGACAGTTGTTTAATCTCAGCATAGCTCAGATTCAGAAGTGTTTATTGTTTCGCTTGCACCAGTCAGTAACTACTTTTTCTGTGCTGGATCCAGGAGGAGGACGCTGACTGTGGAGGGGCATCCAGCCTGAGTCCTTCTCTGTGGCTAATGGTGGCTGTGCAGCTGGCATTACTCTGGGCATTGAACTCCAGACAAGACACTGTCCTATCGTGACCTTTTTGTGACGTTGTTACTACTGTTCAAACACGCGGACTCTCAGCAGGCAACGCTGCCACACAAGTGAAGACACAACAAACAATCACATCCTTTTAGATGGTTTCAGAGGGTCAGTGAGGGCTTAAACAGAGACGGATCCACCGAATGATTTGAGAACTGGAGCTATATCTATGCTGCCCCCTGAAGTGCCCCTGTCCTCTGAGATTAGAGGAATTCACACATTCTTTTTGACTGGTCGCGTTGGACACTGATGTTATTAAAAAGAAAAATGGGACAGCCTTCTGTTTTAGTGTCAATAGGATGTTTTAATGATAGTGGTAGGGTCAGCTGTTTACTCAAGAAACTGAGCAGTTTTACTGACGACTGCCAGAAACAAAATTGCTTTTTGCAAGATTTATTTGTGATTTGTTTGCAGAAGCTGGATATTAATATACTAATTTATTTAGTTCAACTTTTTATTTTGGATATAGTAAATGATGCCAAATTGCTTGATCACAAGCTTCATTTGTGGGATAATGCTTCCAAAAACATTTTACTATGTCTGCAATACTGCCCTGTTTCGGTTTATTAATCATATTTTGTAAAAAAAAAAAAAAAAAAAAGTTTCCCAACACAGAACTTGGTTCCGCTTTGTTTGGCCAATCAACACTCCAATTGCCATAACCCACAAATAAAGCCTCCCTTATTTTGATTGAAGTGATAGTTTTGTCGCCATAAGTTATGCTGCTCAGTTTGAACCTGGCCAGTGATGCCTGCTCAGAGGACTAAACTCTTGTGCCATGTAGACATTGTGACTCGGCAAAACCTTTTAGCTTGTACCTTATGAATGGAGAAGAAACTTTTATTTATTTTTGGAATGAAGCAGTGTTGTGCTTCTTGATGCATAGGATATTTTTTCAGTTTGTTTATATTGAAAAGTCAAATGTACATTTGCATTTACTACTGCAAAATGATGTTGCATACCCACTAAGACTAATTGATGAAGGATTTTTTTTTTTTTTTTTTTTGCCAATGCCATGTCAGCTGTTGACTTTTCATGCACTATTAAGCTGAACAAAAATGCAAAACAACATATCACAGAATCTGCCAAATTTGACATTTTATCTCCTTCCTCCTCTTCCTCCGTTTCTTCTTCCTCTTCTTCTCCCTCTTCCTCCTCTTCCTGATGTTATATAAAATGTGTTCTCGTTTCTGTATTTTGTGATTTAGCTTTTTAGATCATGTTAATGGTCTTGAATATTCAGTCTTCATCTGGTTTTAGTTTGTAAGAATGAATTTTAGTTTGTTTTGTGATAAAATGACAATCAGTGATTTGTAATGTACAAATTGGATGTTTTTATTTTATTTTTTTCTTACAAATAATGCAGATGATGACATTGGATTTTATTTACAATCACGTAGGTATTTTATGCAACATCAACAACTACCTTTAAATAGATTTAAACTAATTTAGTGACTTTCGCCTGAGAAGAAAATTAACTTTTTTATTTAATCCAGCACTTTTTCATTTTTTAATGTCAGGTTATGTAGCATATCTTCCAATTCTACAATTTCAGGTTGTCAAATTATCTGTTTGCACCTTTCCACCTGTATTCTAACAAATGTGGTGAAACTAACGATGCTGTTTATGCTATTTATTAAATATTAGACATAATATCAAGTGCCATATAGGACTCTTATGGGGAGCCTATTATCCTAATATTTATGCAATGCCACCAAGGCAAAGATGTAAGTTTCCTTGTGGTGCATGGTTGTGGCTGAGTGATGAAACTCACATATTTGGTATATATGCTCTGTGTGTAGAGTGTGATGTAGGAAGCATAATCTCTTAAGCATCTGTTGATGATATGATACATATGCTATGGTCAGCTCTTACTGCCTTTCTCTTGGGGAGACAGCATTTGGCTCATCTCTGCTGTCAGTGCAACAGGGGTTACCAGATTGGGCATTGGTATGTGGTATGCACTGTTCTCATGTTCAAGCCATCTTCTATTTGTCTAGTTTTGGGCAAAACACCTTTAAGACCATACTAGTGATTTCACACGTGGAAGCCTATTGCCAAACTACAATAAGTATAGATATTTAGAATTGTTAATGGCTTTTTATTTATTAATGAACTAAGCCAGAAGATGGAAATTGTGGGAAGCAAACAATATTAATTTAGTGGTATCTAGTTTTGTGCCCCGAGGTAATAATTCTAAAATCCTGTAAATTTTGGCACTAATTACATTATAAGTAGGGATGCACCAATCCAATACAGGGGTACCTTCTGTTAGTAAGAGCATCGCCTACACTGGTATCGGTTGCTATCGAGTATTGATAGATACCTAAAACCAAAATATCAGAATCTGAATTGGAATTGAAAAAGCTGGATCGATGCATCTTAATTATAAGCACCAATAATGAAGCCCACTCTGCACATTGTGAAAACTTCAAAAGTTTCTAGAGTGTTAAGGTGTCAAATCCTGGTATGGTCCTCTATTTAGGAGTGCATGGGTATTTAGGACATCAACGGCCAAAAAGTTGTGCTGCATCGTTCTGCTCGGATGCTGTCGCCTCAGGAATAACCTCCTCCTCTGTGTGATTTGACGTGTTTTTGATTCTGTTGGTGCTCTGTTTTGACTGTGTGGATTTGCCTTTTATTTATGGAATCTTAGCAATTGCTTATGTGTGTTTTCTTTGTGTCTGTTACCTTTGATTGGCAGGCATGTCAGTCACTTTCTCTGCCTTGATATTTGAAGGCAGGCTCTGGATGAAGGCGTCCACTTTGACAAATTACTCCCCGTGGGCCTCTTTGTCGGTCTCCCTGATTGTGCTTTAATAGTCTTGTAAAAACAAGGATTTGTACGAAATGATGTTGTTCTTACAAAAAGAAAAAAGTACACTGTTTATAATCCTGGGAGGGAAATGTGTTGTGAGACTAAGATATATTCAAAATAAAGTTTATGATTATTATTGTTTGCATTTCCATTTTATTGTCACAAAAATATGATTCAGATTATGGTGCCTTTTGTGCACATGAAGGAAGTACCTTAAAAAGATCCACTTTTACCTCTTTAACTGTAACCGTAGCTGATTTGTGTTGTCTTAAGAGTGTTAACGTGCAGAACTTTTGACAACAGTCCACGTTTTGCTCCGTTACCTAATGTATTCTGAGCCTATGCATTAATCAACAGAATGGATTTTGAAGGACATTTCACAACTTTTAGAAAGTGAGTTAACAGAGTTTGTTTAGTTAACAAACAACCTTATTCTTATAGCTGACGTTATATTTGTGCTGGGGCAAAACTGATTTTAAGTTATTACAAAAAAAAAAAGAAAAAAATCAAGCAGTGTTTTTAATGTACCACTTTATAGCATTGTAGAAATATTACATAACAAAAAGAGTAAAGATGTAATTTTATCACTGTACCTTGGAAAGCTATAATAAAACAAATATTTCTTCTCTGCTTGCTAAAGAATAAAGGAAGAGCTTGCAGCTCTTCCAGTGTCTAGCCAACATCACTTCTGAATTTTGGCCAAAGTCAACATAGTCGTGCAATAGAGCTGAGACAGAGGTCCACAACATTGGATTTGGCTTAAGAACTTATCCATTAACAATGACCCAGAATCTCTCTTGGCTCATAAATTGACTGTAATTTCTTCTCTCCCTGCTGCATGTTGATCAAATGGTAAGTGACTTTCTCGTTAGCACGGCCTGCCTTACAAAAACCTTAAACCAGCTGTGCGAAAGTCCAGATTCCTCTAGCCCCCAAGTCAATTGACAGGCTCATTTTACCCTTTACTTACTTTATTATAGACATTAAAATCGTGGCCCATGGTTCTACACAAGTCCCTATGAGTGGCATAGAAAGCTAAATCCCTCAGGTGCTCGGGGACACTATATAATGTGCCAATTATAGCCTTTTTAGTATTTATTTAAAATGTTAAATGTGTTTTTTATTGTAAGTAGCACATCTGGAGAACGACTGTATAGAGACCAATAATCTAACATTGTGTATTTTACCAAGCTAGGGATAGAAAATGGTTATAGACACTGAAGACAAAGCACTTTCGGTAAAGAGGGTTTTATTGTCAGTGATTATTCATGATAGTGCTTTTTGGCATGTCTAAAAATGTTTTTTATATTTGTATCAACCTATATGACCTTTTTTGTCAGTTCTTCTGGTTTGGGGTAAAAAAAAATTTCCACTTTATAATAGCTGCACCTTATGTAGTTAGAGACAAGCTGCAGGTGAATAAGAAAAGAACATATATAAACATTTTAAGTTATTAATGTGAAACTTCAGCATGCAAGTTTTACATCATGTGTTTTCATCTAGAAATAGAATTTTTGTGTTTAAAAACTGCCAAAAATACACTTAAAGGAGTACACAAAAACAGAAAAATAGACAGAAGCCCAGTTTAAATGTATTGGTTCATTTTGTTGACTTATTAGATCCAAAAGTTTTTACTGAGGCTTTTTTCAATATATTAGTTATTTTTGCAAATTGAAATGCTGACACTTTTTTATGTTACTAACATCCATGATTGTACATCAAAGGGTTTTGTGGCTCAGTGCTAAGAGAATACAATATTTTAGCTCTCACATTATGTGATAATGGGTAGTCTGTTTTTTATTGGAAATTCCTTTGTCCTTGGATCACTCTTTGTTGTTTGTAAGTTAAAATCTCAAACTGCCACTGAAGAAAATCTGCTTATGCGTCTCATGAGTTCCACTGTAACACCAAGTTAGCTTCTGCCTTGTTTTTAAAATTTGTCCAAATTTGTGTGTTCCTTTGTCACTTATTTTGGCTTCAAGAAGTTGTGTAAATATGTCTGCTGTGAAATATAAGCAATTAACAACAGTCATTACTTTGGTGCATTTGTTTCCCCCATTTGACTTTTTAGGTTTGGAGTCGCGCACTGAGACAAACACAGACTCAAGTCAAAAAAGTGCTGTTGTTGTGCAGAAGTCCAACTTATTCGCTGTTTGTTTGTATCTTGAAAAGTTGTGAGGCAAACTGCAATTACTTTGAAAAAAAAATCTTCTACAAACATCTAAAACAATTATAATGCTAATTTGTCAGATCAAGAAGTTTAAAATCTAAAATCCTTAAATCTCCCACTTGTTATACAAAGCTAAAAATGCTAAAAGTGGTCCTGTTAAACAAATGCCTCACACATCTCTTCTGTTTCCCACAAACTAAACTCATTTGTGCCCACATGTATGCAGTAAATAATCTTGTCCTCATACAATACGTTTATGGGGAAGAAACATCAGCTTTGTGGTCTGTGGCTGCACTAGAACACAGCAGAGTACAAAGAGCAGACAGTGGGACCACCAGGACATTGTCTCTACACCTCTGTGTTATTTTACGGCATGTCTTCTTCATTTCTTGTCCAGAAAAGACTGTTGTAACTGCCCCGAGCCCAAATGAGGTCAGTGGCGCTTCATTTAAACATTTCAAACACTTCATAAAGGCATTGTCTGGCACCAGCTCAAGGCCCAGTCACAAGTGCTGTCATATAGATCTTGTGACGCTTATTAGACACAAAGGCTTTCATTTCAGGCATGCTCAGATTGATATGTTTAGTATATCATTTTCTCCCCCTCACTATTTCCACTTTTACTGTTCTAGCTCACAAACGTCTGCAGCCTGAGGGCCAGCAGTCCCCTGCATGCAACCTCGACATTCTTAAGGCTTTTTTAGCATATTAGATTACATTGATAGAGATTACAGTCAAGGAATCGCATTCTTTCAACCTGAAATAAACTGAATGGCTCCAGGTAGGATTAAAGAAATAAGGGAAAGGGCAACATATTAATAACTGGTGTTTTCAGAGTAGCATCTTTCTCTCCTATAAATCAGCTTAGAGATGTTGTGGTAGCTATTTATTTATTCAAAGTATAAATATTTTAGACGTGTTACACAGAGGATATTGTATATGACGTATACGCAGATTCAAACAAGGGACAAAATTTCATGAAACAAAACAATGTTGATTGCAAATGTTTTTGAGCAATTTCTCATCAAAACATCTTGATTTTATGTTGTTTACCTGCTTTGTTATTTCAATCCTTCTTTGTGATTCATGCATTTGTTTGTTGTAATTGCTGCAGTATGGTAGCAAAGACTTATCATGAACCTTTCATGTTGTTCTCTACAGAAAGTCTGACCACAAAACCAAATTTATTTTATGAGACCACAAAAACAATACACACGTGTGCGACATTATCGGGATTTGAGGCTTTTGATGTCTCACTATGAGACTTTTAAATTACTATATGTTTATGTGCTTATAGCTGTCGTAAAAGTCTGCATTTATTAGGTCAATCTCATTTTATTTCATTTGAACAGGTGGTCGGGCTATATTAAACACAAGTACTCCAACTTAATGTGTGGCTCCGCGTACACATTTATACTGTACTGTATTACTTTAAATCTGCTGAGCTAATAATTGTGATTCTTTTGGGTGTAGAGACAAGTTATTCCTTTTTAGTAGCCAAATATTATGCTCAAGTGAGAGTAAATTATAATCACTTAAAGTTATTTTTGTCTTTTTTATTGTAATTAGTCAACTTTGTTTTCTTCCACATGACACTTACTGTACTTTGTGACAAAATCAAACATCTGTGTACAGTGTGAGTCAAAAAAATATATGTTATAGATAGTCAAAAGCAGGTCTCTGATTGGCTGCACTTAAGTGGTTCACAATAGTTTCACTTTGCTTTAAAAAAAAAAAAAAAAAAAAGTTCTTTAGATGTAATTACAGCCACTTTTCCATAGAAATTGACAAAACGAGGCCCACTTCCAAGCCAAATAATAGTTCATTTTATAGTTCATGCATTAAAATGTCTAAAGTCTATGACTTTAATCAATTCGTCCCCAGCTTTTGAGTTGACACCCCTGATCAAAAACCTCTAAATGGCAAAAACTAGCTATCATTTAAGTCTACTTTTGTTAAATACTTATGGAGTGCCCCTTTAAAAATATAAAAAAAAGAAATATAAAATTCAATTATACAGTAGACTATATGATTTTTAATTGTTCAAACAAAATAATGAGAAGAGGAACCAAAACTTGATATTAGTACTGCTACATCAATCTGATCTTCAAGTAAGTGCAAAAGTATGCTTCCAGTAAACGTAACTTCTCACCTCTGATAACATGGACTTAAGATTTGAAACATTAAATAGTGAGAGTAGCACCTTTGGGCCTGACTCTATTTCAGGCCATTCATGTGCACTCCCAAGTTCACATTCAGAAAACACTTCTGCAATAAAAGGTTCTGTGACTTGATAACCAGAACTGCTGACTAGTGCTTTGGCAGACGAGTTTCAAATGACCAAAAAAGATCTGATATTAGTAATGTTACATAACAGAGACAGAAAGTGAAGCAGACATCTTTTATAGTGTGAGTTATTTCCTGTGGGCTGCAGGTGTCTGGTCATCAGAGCAGTCATAACAACACGTGTGTGGGTTAGAGACACATTTTTCTTTTCTACTGAAGCCAAACCTCTGCAGGG